>CM047426.1:17376967-17921967 GCA_026168455.1 Theocolax elegans | reverse complement strand
TTACTTTAAAGAAATATTTTATTTAAATTTATTCTATTACTATTGCGTACTTTATCAAAATCAACAATAATACACATCAGCTGCTTACTATAATTAACATTAATTTACCTTAAATATATTATTGAATCATCGCAACGCGTTCGCAAACAATCCGTAAAAATATTTCCAATGCTCGAACGAATGATAATAAATAAGCCACGCTCCACTTACGAAGGATCCTTTATATATATCCTTATAAAAACAAATAACTGGGTGTAACAAATATATTTGTAAAATAGATTCACGCAGAAACGACACGTACACGTCTCTTATCAGTATTTTGAAAAATGGCGAAAAAGAAAAGGCTCTATAGTTTGGCGTTTAGCCACGATCAATATGTAAAACGCGAATTCCATCGATGCGCCGGCTGTGAAAATAAGCGAGCGAAATACACGTAAGCGGGCCGGCAAAGTGTTTCGCGTTATTTATAAATCAAATAGACGAGATATTAAACATACTTTTCGAAATTTATATAAATATACACGTAGTTGTTAAATTTTAATTTAACGGCAAATCCTTTAAATTATCGATTTAGAAAGTATGTGCTCGGTTAAACTATTATATTAAATTAATAAAAAGACATTAAATGTATCTGTATAGGATATTTTGTTTACGCTCCCTTAATCGCTATACTAATGAAGCGCTTCGATATAATTTATAATGCCAAATAATTGTATGAAAATGTATATATATATATAAGTATCGAGGAACGTAAACGGCAATAAATCGTACGATTAGAAATTAAAATTAAATCAAACTTACCTTGCGGTTTAATGAATCTAATTTATAGTCTACCTGTGTATATTTATAGCAATATCTCTTAAAATAGAAAGTTCGTTAAAATACAGTGAAAAAATATTTTTTTTGTTTTACGCGCGCATTAAGTATAAACAGTACAATTTGACTAATACGAATAAAAAAATTGAGTAAAAAAAAAAAATAATTTATTAAAACACAGATGTTAGTAAAGTATTACAAGATTCGGTCGTGTTGTAACTAACTGGTAGTGATTGATGGAACGTTAAATAAATCATCTTTACTTTAACGACATTTGAAATTCATCGTGATTCTAAACGTACGTGTTCTCTCCTATATAGAAACTGATTACATTTTCAGGTTGAAAAATAAACGACGTTTTGATTGGTAATTTACGAATTTAACAGCCTGTTTTATCGATAAACTTATTTAGGAAAAATCTATAATTAGAATTGCGTTAGATTTACTCGGTTTGAAATTAAACTAATTAAGTACAAAATTAGATCGGGACGTTAAATAACATAGATTTAAAGTAACGTACATTATTATTATCAATTAATTCTTCATATTTGATATACATGTACGTAGATATATTTAACGTGTGCTTTGGATTTAATTAACGTACGGTCGGTTCGAATTATTATCATCTATGGGATTTAGTAGAAAATGATATAATGTTACATTAAGCACCGTTGAATACAAATACTGTAAATCGTCTTGATTGAATGAGAAGATTGAATCAGGAGAGATTTCGCTCTCCCAACTTTGTAAATGACCGATCAGCCGCAAACGTAAGCTCACGCGAATCCTGTAATTATTTGGTTACCTGGTCCGTACGTAACATGCCTACGCGAAAAGCGGCTTTGTAAATGTAAATTACTAGCCTGTTTAATTACTTGAGCTCTCAATCGTCTTATGCCTGCGTTGTTTCTCTTCGTTCTGTATTTTCTAGATTTCACCCTTTCTCTACGTTAAATTACGAGAAATTTGATTAAACTTAATATATTTAAATTATAACGCGGAGAAAAAATACATTGGAAAATACTATGTACTATGTTACTGAGTACAGACTTGACAAAATGTTATACAGATAACTATGTTTCGTCGGAAAATTAATCAAAAATTTAGCAATATTATACCTACAAATTCTAAAAGTAATTTAAAATAAAAATAAAATTTATCATAGTACATTTTACTATGTAACGTAGTAATTTTTTGATTCGTCGAGTCTGCCGACCGATGAATAACACTGTATTTTTTAATATGTCTTTTTTTGTGTATAAGTAAACGAAAAAAATTTTCTAATAAAAATCACTGACTGCGGTTAATGGAGAAAAATAACATAAAAAATCATACGGTTTTTCTGTGTTTTTAATAGCATAATTGCAACTTAAATAACAACACTTATATCAATACGTCACGAAAAAAAAATTTTTGTTGAATTATAGTGCATCTTGCAAACTCGATAGCCGGCGCACGCACTTTTATATATACTTAAAATGCGCGATTGATAAGCTGAATAATAAACGAAAGACAAAGACTGTACGGTGGTCGTTTGCCCGAGAGTTACTCAAAATATTCAATGTAATCAGACATGCAGATATTCTACATTGTTATTATAAAAAAATCGTGTTGTCAAAATATATCGTCGATATTGATTGACAGACGTTTTATTCGATAATACAAATGTTGCAGCAGCTGCCAAATATACGTATTATTTTTAACTAAACGGATACAAAATAATCGCACGAGTTTAACAATACGTTGCTATTTTTGATGCTCGTGTACATCAATTATTTTATTATGTAAATAATATACTAACTGAGATGTACACGAATTTTTAAATTTAACGGGATGTCGGACCCAAGTTACAGGAATCTACACTTTTCAACATAAGAATTATCTTGGAAATATTGAATTAAAAATCTGAAAAAATTCATATAGGTAGTTTAAAACAAAAGCGAGGGCATGACGTTTTTATTTTTTGAGAAAAAATAAATTTGCTAATAATAATTAAATAAAGAATTTTCGGTCGGTAATTATTGATCGAATAATACATGAATTTTCAACGCAAAAAACAGAATTAAATTACAGGTTTAAAAATCTGAAAAAAATTGAGTATACTGTTTAAAACATGCCTAAGGGTATGGCATTCAGGATTTTAAAAAAAATTTATTCTTTTCTTTACAAAAAAGTATTAAAAATGACCAATTTCTGAATCCGACATCCCCTTAACAATATTAGTTAAAATATGTACTTATATTTATTACAGCACTCACGTACATTGTGTCAAATAAATATTTTCTTACGTCCATTGTTACAATAAAATGAAAATTAGCCGCGCGTCGATAAATAAAATACTCGTTAAATTGCGGTATATAAAAAGGAAATAATTTCGTTATTTTTCTCCCCCTGGCAATGTCAAAGACACCTTGTCGTTGAAAAGGAAACTGCATTGCGTCACGGTGCATTGGAACGTCGTTAAGTTTAACGGCAATAAGTCAAGTGAAAAGGTGGACGAGAGAAAAGCCACAAATCGCATATATCTGTATATACACCGATACGTTATGACATCTCAATAAATTTCCGAGCTCTCGCGGGGGAAAATAAAAAGTAAAAGGGTGGAGTGGAGAGGAGAGGAGAGGAGAGCGATATAGGTGAAGCTTCTTAGCCTCGGAATGAAACGTTTTCCACGACATGTGGAACTGCAACTTGGGCTTGACGAAATCGCGGACGCATGCACATTTCATTATTCTATTCGTCGCGTTTCACCATTCAAGGATATATACAACTCTCGCGCTCGCTCTCTCGACTATCGCTATTTGTCCGGCCGCTCGTACGTTCTATAAATAGAATATCTCTTTCTCTTTCTCGATCTCTCTCTCTCTCTCTCTCTCTCTCTCTCTCTCACTCTGTTGATTTATGAATAAATGAAAGATCGCGTTTGTGTGGGCCTCACTCGCGTGTCCCTTATCCCTCCTCTATCTCCTTACCATTTTTTATACATACATATATTTCGAAATCAATTTTTTTTTAATTAGGGTCCGATTCAAAATTTTTACTCTCTCAACTCAAATTTTTTTTCAAGAAGCTATCAATTCTAATATTTTTTCAAAAAGGTTCTAATTCACGTTTTTCATTTCGTTACTCTAAAAAATTATGAAAGCACCTTAATTTTCAAATGAAAAATGTGAATGATTTTTGACATAATATCAGGCGGATGAAAGCAACAATTGTATTTTGCACTATTTTTTTTTTATAATAAAATTAATGGTTATAATTTGAAAGTAAAATTGCAGAGGCACAACAATTTTTAGTGTAACATAATAAATAAGTGAATTCAAATCTTATTGCACTGAGGTAACGATATATATTTAGAAAAAAGGTTGCGGGTGTTAAATTCGAATTTTCAATTTGACTAACGAATCGATAGCACTAGAACTTCTTGTTATCCGAGAAAATGTATGTCAACGACCGCGTTTGGCCAATACTGAAACCAGAATTAACCTAAATTAAATTCATAATAAAATTAAAGAAAATGACTTAAATGAGAATTATACTAATGCTCATGATTTATAGTTTTGTATACGGTAAAGTTTATAAGAAATTAATCCTCTTCGTGTTTGTATATACTACTATGAAATATCCGAAAATCATAATTATATATACCAAAAATTCAACAATTTTCAAATTATATTATTGCATATTCACTATCGAATATAGTTAACAATTTAATCGATTAAGTAATTAAAAATTAAATTACGCAAATACGTAATAAAAAATAATTAATTATGTAGATTATATAATTAATTAATTAATTATGTGATTTAGATAGATAATTAATTATGTGATTTAATTAAATATCGATTATCTAATTAATTAGTTAATTAATAAACTAATTAGGTAACTTGGCCAATATCAATCAAAATCGAGTAAATTTAAAAATTTAACGTTATATATACGTTATACTACGGTATATCATTTTGTAATAAACGTACAACACACTCTCTGTAGAAAAAAATAACTATTACAATCGCTTCTTATTCTTATTCTTAGAAATAGACGTTTCATACACAATTTTACCTCGTTCAAAGTCGCTCTTTGCATTATCAATTATACAAATGCGTTCATCGAATTCATTGTGTTCGCGTACATATAAACCGACAAGTAATCTACACTGTATTCCTTACTGTTCGCTCGTTATCACCGCTGTCTGTACCTCGTTAACAATTAATCGTAATTACATTAGGTACTTCCTCTGTGCGTCAAACGAAAACGTATGCGTATAGAACGACAATCACATATTCGGTTTAATTTATAATCTACCCTCTTTAAAATATAAGCGCGATAATAATAATAATTAATAAAGAAAGTTATACACGAACGTGTAAAATAATTACGAGAGTTACAGTTATTGAATATTGATAATATTGAATAATTTTTATTATTCTATCTGCGTATACTCATTACCGTTATTAGTGCTTCATTATTTTGTAATTCATTGCGAGGATTATATCTTTCTTCGAATACGTCTATATATAAATATATATAATTGTTTTTTTTATTCGTTTTGCTAATTGGCAAGATATATTACGACCCAATCATATCGATTGTGGCTCGGTTTTTTATTTTTAGCCAATTCCGACAAATGTTCGGGATAAGTCCTTATCTGATAAAACTGCAGCATGACACACAGATTGCCAATTCAGTTGATTATTTTTTCCCCGTGTTACGAATTTCAATTTTCTCGTTTAACGCACGTTATAACAGAGAAAGTGAATTCGATTTGCTTCCCTTTTGCTTTCGAAACATCAATATATAACCATCTAATGCTGCAGTTACATCATTTGCGTAAATAATTTTAAGCTTACAGTCCCCCCGCATTTCATCTGGATTATTCTGTCTCGTTATGTTTCGGCACTCGTGCTCTAAAAGCTACATTGACGGCTTTACTGATCAACTAGGAATTATTCCATTAGAATCTAAAATTTCAAGATTACCAAGATAAGCGTATGTAAAGGTTCTACTACCAGAAAACATATGGTTTGACCGTATAATCCTACGCCGATCGAGTTAGCGAAGTGTTAAATACGATGTGTTGCGCATTACATCGTGAAACGCGTTCTACAATCCGCTCCTTACGGTTAAATTAATGTTTCATTTGACAGAGCTAATAATTGATTTCATTGCTATATGCTAATGGAAATTTGTATGAGTCAAGGATGCTCGCGACTCGTCACACAATATATCTACAAATAACAGATTAATTTACTTTTGTTTTATTGAACGAGGGTCTAATTGACAAAATTTCCATCACCTTGGATACTTATATTTTTCTCACGGTATATACGCTCTGTATCGAAATTGCGTGTTTGAAATGTCATTGTATCAAAACGACAGATTTACATTTTTTATTTGTTGCATATTTACATCGTAACGTTATTTTAAATTTATAGCATTATAATTATCCATTTATCTTACGGACCGAGTATTTTTATATTGATTTTAGTTAATTGAGAGAAAAATTGAGTAACAATTACCAAAACGTTAAATGTTGACTCTCGTTTATTTGTAGAATTTTCGTTCAGAATTTTATATAGAAATTGAAAATCAGATTGACAATTTTATTCATACTGGATGGGAATTTTTTTAGAAGAAATTTTATCCGAAATATTTAAACACATTTTATAAAAAAAATTTTTCCGTTTACTTCTCTATTAAGAAGAAATGCATTTTTTTACAAATTAAAAATAAAAAAATTCCGGGTGAAATTCCGAATAAGTACCTTAATTTTTAAAAATTATTGCACGTAATTTTTTCTCGATATTTAAATTTTATTACTCAGTGTTTCGTCAATATTAACTTTCATAATAACATTATTACGAATTTCACAATATTATCTGAAATGTCGCACTGGAAAAATTACGCGTAAAAAAATATTTCTCATATTTTGTAACAAAATTTTTATCCTTTTAATAGAAAATATTTCAATTTAATCGTCGCTTTATTAAACAAAGTATATTTTTTGTCTATCAAAATAATATTATTATAAAATAATATTAATTTATTTATTATAAGATAATTTCTCTGACGTTTACACAAGCGCATTAATTTTACTGCCAGAAGCAATTATTAGATACCACCCAGCACAATACTCAATTAAATTCGTGATTTAATCCTTAGTTAACTGATCAAACGATAGCAACTTCAGCAAGTTCTATTTGACTAAATCAATTTTAATCGTACTTTTTAACGACTATCATCATAGCATTCCATCTAACGGTCTCGTTTGTCTCAGCTTGTTCCATGCATAATAAGTATAATGGACATTGTACAATCGTTTCCTCCTCTTCTTTCTTTATCTCTAGATGCACTACGTTTAAAACTTGTTGCGGTAAAAGTATATGAATTGCGCTGAAACATTATTTAGAGAAATCTTTTATTGAATAAACGCAACATTTGTTTGAAACTAAGAAATATCCCGAAGCTAGGAAAATATTTCTACATTTCATTCAAAATTTTGAAAATTTTAAATAATTTAAATATTGATTTATTTTAAACGAATATTTTTTTACGGACTTGACCAAATTTTTTTTAATGCGCGTCTCTTTATTACTAAACACGAAATTTTGTTGCTTTACATTTGTAACTTCGGGGTATTACGCACGTATTCGGTAGTATTGATTTTTAAGTCAATGTCGAAATATTCAATATAAAAACTGCGTAGGAGATTTATTAATAAATCCATATTTCGTAATTAATGTTAACAAAAAGAGTTGAACGGGTTATCTCGTATTCCCATATTTTCTCCAGATTTTCCTGCTTTATTATTAACCTAATTGCGTATACAAACGATTGACGTATTACATTTCCTTTTAAGGGTAAAAAATAAAATATCATTTATAATTTTTACCAAATTTTTTACCACCTCTAAGAGACTCGTGTAACGATTCTTTTTTTTACATTTTTTCGTGGGTAATACAGCATTTAGCGTTACTAATTTATTACACCATTAAGTTAATTTATTTTATTTTTAACATTGCATCTTGATTTTTCTTAGCATTTAACATTGTTCTAACGTTCATTTAATATTAAAATGATATTTACGAGTGACGTAGAGTCATAAATCCATATTTTATACCTTGTTTTAATGCTTCTGCACTTTGTGGTTTTTAATAGATCGCACCACAATTTATTGTGAAATATTTTCTATTTTCTACCTGATTCTACATAATTAACTCGCGATTATTATGCAGAAAGAAAAAGATAATGTTGTCGGGTACTAATTTATTTATTATCCAGTAGCTTTGTTAATTTTAAACTTTCTTAGAAAAATAAATTATTCCTTTCACCGATATATAGTGGAATAATTGTTGATTAATTATACTATCTTCCTAAATACTATCAGTTTACAATATTGTATATTTATAGATTTTGATAAAACTCATCGTTAAATAATGTAACAGAGCAGTCTTGCGTCGTAATAACTAAAAATATATTTTTTAACGTATTATTTAAACAATTGAATTTACAATTATAAGTACGTACTGTAAAATAGAATAAAAAGTATAAGCAGAAAATCTGTTTGGTCAAATTCGTGTCTTCGTCGCTATATTTGGGATTACGATATTTATTTTGCCGTAGTTGACAAGACGTGTCCATTGGAGATTTTAGTATCGAGAGTGGATTACTTTACTTTTTCTCTCGCTAGAAACCCTATTCTTTCTTACATGATCAAAACTATGCTTTCTGGATCTTCCTTATACTATAATACCTCTATGTTTTTTTCTTCTCTAATGTAGCCTTTTAAAAGTACACGTTTACTTTTCCATAAAGCATTTGGGTTCGGTTAAATAAATATGAATGGTCATTTTACGCGTCAAGAGAATAAAAAATAGTTCCTTTAGATTAGCTTCTAAATATTCGGTTGATCTTCTGGCGTTGAATTTGAAAATTAAGTAATATTATTAATCATTATTTTTTTTTAATCCGATGAAATAAAAAATTTTCTTGTCAAATCTCTCTACAGCTTCTCGATTTAGGCTACTGATAGATAATTAATGTACAAATTATTCAAGTTGATGTTAAATTTAGTTTACTTATCTGTCAAGGACAGTCTATTTTAGTTATCATTTGTACATAAATCTTATCATTTTTATGTAGCAATAAAAAAGTTTTTCCTATAAATAGCTGCTTCTTATATTTTTTTTTCTAATATTTTAAAAGCTTAGTAACATAAAATATCTATACTCGCTTCGTTGAAATTGTAATGAAATATACCTTAGCCTTTTAAACAATTTTCTAAAGTGTCTGAAAAATAAGATTGAGCTATTTCCCAATAAAAAAAATGGAGTTAATAAAAGCATCTCGAGAGTACGTGAACATTATTACGTTTATCTTTTGTAATTAAAATTTTAAATGAGTGAAACACATCTTGCGAGAGTACACACGCGCAAGTGGTGTGCGTACGTATCTCCAAATTGTAACATCTTCACTCACCTCGCGTCACATATTCGTCACTAACATTACAAGAAATCAGATCACATTAACGTCAATCGCCATCTGCTCGTTTTTATTATCTTAATCGAATTGCAAATCTTAAATTATTATTATCGATTAATTGGCGAACTTTTACCTAAGGGGGAAGAAAAGGAGGCGTAAGACTGTTGATGCACGTGTAGTTTGTAATGACATCATCGCGTAAGACTCCCGCGCAACCATAAAACAGCCGCTCTTTCTCTCTCACGACAACGCAAACACTCGAATTTACGATCAGCAAATCGATTTTCAAGAACTTGGCTTACAAGAGAGGGAAAGTGTATATATAGAATATATCTCGTAAGCACAATCGACGCATAAACAATGAGAAGACAATTCAGAAACTTGTTTTTTTTTATACCTACATACACATACGTATATAGACACGTTCTTTAAAACGAACATATAGATATATAAGTACATTAAAAAATTGTACGGCGCTGTAGGTATTTGGAAAATGCCGAAGTAAATTTCTACGGGCTTAACGAATATCCCCTTTGTTTCGTTATATCTGTTTGATCTTTCGCCGGCTATACATATAGTTACGTATATATATATATATATATATATATATATATCGCACGCGGTGAACGTTTTAAACGAATAAATTTGGCTCGCAATTTATTTTATACATCTATACGGGTATATGGTTTTATTTGTTCGAGATTAATTTTTTTTCTCTCTTTCGTCGTACACGTCTCGTTTAGCGTTAATTTATTTATTATAAAGATATTTAAAACGTAAACGTATTATTTTTACGCGAGTATTCTAAATAACGATGCATCATAACCGATTATGTTAATGATATCGGTTTAACGTGTCTTTAAGTTTCATCGCGTACACACGTACACACACGTACGTACGCACACGCAGACAAGTAATTTAATATTCCAGGAAAATATAGCTTCTTATCTCGATTTTATGAATTATGGTGCACTTACGTTATTAACAAAAGATACCGGTGGAAAAATGTTATATAGCAAGAATTACAATATTTACAGAGCGTAAGTAGCGTGTAATTTAATATTTATCGTTCTCAATCACAAATTTTATACATACGTACAATAATTTGCGATTTTCGTTATTTTAGCAGTGTCGCGGTAAAACAATGTATTTTAAATACAGTGCACATTCGGGTATAAAATATATATATTCGTAAGAATTAGAATAAAATGCACTTATGGCAATTAACCTAAAAGCATCTTGCTCAATACCAGCGTATATACCTGTACGCAAGTAAAACTCTATCAAAACAAGTCTTAAAATACCTAAATATCACCTTCGCGTGATACACGTCTCTATATACATCTATATATAAAGCGCAAGTGAAATAGCTTAAAGTTGAAAAAAAGAAGAAAAAGAAGGAATGAGGCATACGTACGAACCCGACAATTTAAGAGTTAGAAAATCAAAGCTTTAGATTACATTATAAGTAGACTGACATTACACACCAATATATTCAAACAAAAATTTCCCATGGGTGCATATCACGCGATAGCATAAAAGGCTGTTATATAGCAAAGTCTTTGGTCATTGCCGGTTCTGGGTCTCTCTCTCTCTCTCTCTCTCTCTCTCTCTCTCTCTCTTTCTCTTTTGCGCGCTCGGGTGAACGTTATTCTCGGCCGCAGTCGTCTATATTTAGACGGCGAGACCACCTTGAGCGAGCGCATATAACCGACTCGCTGGAGGAGCGCGAGCCGATCGGACACCACCGTAGGGCGGTTCTAAAGCCCGTTCGAGAGAAAAAGGAAAAGACAGAGCGAGAGAGAGAGACCCACAGGGGGGTTGTGCAACGCCTGTGCATTGTCCGACAAAAAACGAGGAACTCTTCTTCTTCTTCTTCTTCTTCTTCGTCCTCGTTGTTGTTGTTGCACTTTTTTTTCCTCTACTTCTTCCCCGGGCCATTGTTCGACCGGTTCCTCAGTTTCTCTCTCGCTCTTTATTCTATTCTTCTCTCTCCGTTGCTCTTTTCTTTGTTCCTCCCTTTTCTATATATATATATATATATATATATATATATATGTATATATAGGTGCGTGTAGGGACTGTCCTGCCAAAAGGTACACACACAGCGTCCAACGATGTATTTATATGACAAAATATTTCAAATCTATCTATAACGGAGAAAAATAAACCTATAAAAATTACAGTGACGGTATCCATAAATTCAAAACAAACATACAGTCGGGCGATTTTTATATAGAAAACACCTAGAAAAATTACAGTTTTGCGCATAGTAATTTTTACAGACTGTAATATTTGTGGAGAAATAACGATAATTTTTACCGTGATGTCCTGACAATTTGTAAAGGGCTATCCCCACTAATAATACTGATACTGCGAAACGAGGTAGACGTCACGTGACCATTTCGGTAAGTCGCGCCGCGCGCGTTCGGCAACGGTTGCGCATCCGACAAGGCAGCCGGTAATCGGCAATCGCCAACACCGTTTTTTGATTATTTTCAAGTTTTCAAGCTAGCAAAGAAGAGGATTGAAGATTGATTTGAATGAGCGAGGTACGTAGAACTAATTATTAACATTTGTATGTGTGTGTGTATGTATGTACGCATACTGTACACGGAAAGAAAAGTTTTCGTTATAGCAGCTAAACCTCTTTTGTTGCAATCGGTTTTGTCGTGATGCAAAAAAAAATTTGCTATGCTAACTAAAAGTATTTCTGTACGAACAAATGCATTTAGTTGTGAGGACAAAAGTGATTTGCTGCATGCATTTTGTTGTTGTTCCTAAATACTTAGTTGCCCCATCTATTTACTTTGGTTGTGAGAACCAAAGGACGTACCGTAGCGCCAACTAAACGAGTATCGCCAACAAAATATTTGGTTGACACACCTAAACTCTTCTCAAAAAAATCGATTTGTTTTCACAACTATAACTTTAGTTGAGGCATATTCATACAAATACTTTGGTTGTGACAACCAAAGTGATGGTTGTTTCAACTAAAGATTTCTTTCCGTGTATGTAATGCTATTTGTATGTAATCCGTGAACGTTCCAACCTAACCTCAAACATTGTACAAAATTTTTGTACATACATTTTCGTTTTTTTTAATCTTTTGCAGATTGAGGAAAAGATATTATTGTTTAAGGGTCCAGCAGGAAGAGAAAATAATGTGAGTTTTTGTAATAACAAGCAATATTCATATGTACATTAATATAGATTTATATTTGATTACCATTTTCTTCCAGGCAATATTTATTTTATTGAATAATAGCGTAGATGGAAAAACTGTATTATCGACATACAAAAATAATGATAAGCTTTTTAAAAATTCAAGAAATTTGTTATCACGGATCATGATAGCAAACGAAAAAAATAATGCTTTTCATAATATTACCATTGGACAAGAGCCAGAATCTCTAGAAGAATTTACGTAAGTGTACTATTATTGAAATATTTGTTTAAGGAAAGCTTGTAATAATAATTTTAATTACTTGTTTTAGAATTACGTTTACCAGGTTTAAGGAATTAGCGGATCAAATTGTAGAACTTTTTCCTGGGGAAAATAAGTTTGCGCATTACACTCCATATGCCAAAGTCGATAAAAGAAGAATTAATCCAACTGGTTCATTGATTGAACACTTTAACTATACAAGAAGGAAATTAGTCAGAGTGGGATTACTTACTCCTACTCAAGGCGATAATCAACTAGCAGTTATACCCTTATTATTAAATGGTGAGTAACTATAAATTTTCAAGACTCAATTTGTTAAAAAATCCAAGTTTTTACTAGTTGCTTAATACCTATTACGTTTATCATAAATATGTGACTATAATTGTATTTTTTGTCTAATTATATTTCCTTTATTCGGATAATTTATTTTATTTATATTTGTTTATCTAGCTACATACATTGAACCAGCAGAAGAAGTGACACGTAAGTGGGGAAATACATTTGCTGCAAGGCAAGCCCTTCTTAAACAAGAAAATTATTCAATTCAGCAGTATTATGAAAAACTTCGCTGTCTTGGATTAAATGAAGGAAAACTGCTAGTAATAAATATTTAGTAATATAGTATATACTATTATTAAATATAATACTAACTTCTGGTTTATATTATAGTTGTCTGAAGATTTTAATAAGCTGCTACCCAATACTGAAAATAATTTATTTATCAATTGGCCAATTATAAAACCGCATCCTATTCGTTGCCTGCAGGAAAGCAGAAAAATTAATAACTTGAGCGATAAAGCCTACGTGCAATTGCTACCTGCACTAACAGAAAGTGAGTAACTGCTGATTCAAAGATTAAAACAAATAATTAATTTTGATCAATTTTATAATTAAGTATATTTTTCACTTTTAATTGTTGCGAGTTATAAATTCTTGATTTTGTTCGAATCAATTATATGCAATTCTTTTAATAATTGTAACATTGATATTTTATTTTCATGAGTAATATTTACATTTATAATAAAAGTTGTAAAAAATATTAAAAGCAGTTGAATATTTTAATTAAATCATTGTTTTTATTTTTAGATAATTTAGATGCAGTAATATTCTATTTGCTTCCGTACCTTATTGATGCCACCAAGAAAAGAAAAAGGCAAAATGAAAACGAGGATCAGGAAGGACGTGCTAAAATAACTTTGTTCATGTTCAAGTATGTATACATTTATTTATATTATCCAATAACAATATGTTTCAAAATTTGTACAATGCAATATTAATTAATTAATCCTTTCTTTATTTATAGACACTTGCTGATATACAACCTGCATTAGATATGCTTAGAACTAAATTACAAGATGCTCGCTTGATCCTTCAGCCTATACCAATATTTGTAGGTAATATTGTTGCGATAAAATCGACTTATGTATGCGTAAATAACGTTTTGTATGCGGCTGGTTCTGTATTGGAAGCAATTGATTTATGTTTCAAAGTCACTGTAGCACTAGATGGTGCATATTCGGAACGCGCAAAACTGTTTTGGTTCTTTATTCAACAAGGACTTTACGAAATCAATTTTGGTGGTGAAGTAACTAATAGATCAGTCACGACGTTAGTAGGCGAAATTAAGAATATAATTGCACTCTCTAATAAGAATAAGTAAAAATATGATTATCTGCGTCAAATGTGATGAAAAATTTTACTTTCAATATGAATTTTTAATGCATATGAAATATGCACACCAAAAAGATTTAAATTTTTCTTGCAAAAAAGGATGCAGTCGAACATTTCAATCATTTGACTCATTGAAAAATCACATTTTATGAAAACATAATGATAGTCATAACTCTATCACGACACTACCAACGCAAAAACCAAATATTGATGTAGGCTTACCTAAAAATATTGTAAGTGTTGCTTCTAACGTAAAATTTGACAGCGCCAACGATAATCCAAATAATAATTGTACTACACAGATTGCGTTAGATTTAGATGTAGACAATGTGATACTTACTAGTCCTTCATATGATACAAAACGAAATAATAGCGAGTGCAATACACTAAGTAATAATTTAACTAATTTTACTGTAGGTATTGATAATATAACTGATTATATTAATTGTTCGATTAATGCTACATTACTTAATCAAAATAATAATACAGAAGAAAATTTAAGTGATACAGCAAATATAGTTTACAATAGTAAATCTAGAATTGAAAAAAAGATTGCGAATAGTAATGTTTTATTTGCAGCTAAATTATATTGTTATCCCGATATATCTCGAACTAGAGTACAAGATATTATGAAGGACACTTATAGCATGATGATAAATATGACGAATGAAATAAAAAGTGAAATAAGTAATTGTGAAGATTTAAATAAATCGAAAATTGAAACTATGTTAGATAAAAAATTGCATGCAATGGATAATTTTTTCAGTGAATGGCGAACGTTTCATTCTTTTGAAAATTTGAATACTTTTATAAATCCACAAAAATATTTGGTTGGAGAAAGACAAGAATTTGTACTAAAAAATGGATTGAGAGAATTACAAATGGTACCTGTAACAGCTGAGTTTGTACCTTTACGGAATGTTTTAAAAGCATTTTTTGAAACAGCAGATATTTTAGAAAAAACTATGTCGTATATGAATATATTATTAATGAACAATACAATAATTGCACAGTTATTCAAGGATCACTGTGGCAAGAAATAGTTTTTAAATATGAGGCAAAAATTGTATTTCCATTATTTCTTTACTTCGACGAGTATGAAACTAACAATCCTTTAGGAAGTCACAGAGGAATAGCAAAATGTGGCGCTATTTATATTTCAATTCCTTGTCTTCCTCCTGGAATGCAGTCAAAGTTAGAAAATATTTTTTTATTCGTCTTATTTAACAGTTTAGATCGTATGTTATACAAAAATAAGATTATTTTTCAAAAAGTCATAAATGAATTACAATTTTTAGAACAAATAGGTTTGTCAGTAAATACTGTAAGCGGTGAAAAGCAAATATTTTTTACTCTTTGTTTAATTTTAGGAGACAACTTGGGATTAAACCAATTATTAGGTTTTAATACTAGTTTGAAATACTTTGAATTAACTAATTTCTAGTCAGGTTTCAATAGCCGCGGATTAATTGTATTATGAGTGATTTGAGTTTTGGTAAAAATAATTTTTAAGTAAAAATAATGTATTAATTAAATATTAAAAGTATTATCATGTATTAATTTGCCTATCATGAATTTACACTTATAATATACAATTACAAGTTTTGAATTTTCGCGCCGTATTATAATATTTCGCGCGCTTATCTAATAATTGTACATAATTGCGCATGTCAATAAGATTTAAATGACTCATATAATAACCGTCTGTCATGTTTTCATTCGTGTTTACCTGACTGCTTTTGCTTTTTCTTTGTGTTAAATACGTTGTGTTTTGTTCCAATTATTTATTTATTTATTTATTTATTGTGTATTTATTTATTTATTTTATTTTATTGATTTCTATTTTTATAATAATGTGTAAATCACATAAAGGAGAGGTAAATGTTGGCTATATAACCTTAACTTCTGTGCAATACTTCGAGAATATGTATTTATTATACTTTGTCTTTAATTCATAGTGCAACGATTCAGAGATACTACGAAAGAATTTTTATAATTTTTAATGAATATTGACGTGTAGTAAGTTACCAATGTAATAATTATAATATATGTATATTCAATCTTGTTATTCTAATCTAATGTAAAATATGTGTAATAAAGGTAATGCCTGAAGAGGATGGAGAATTTCCATCGAAACGTTGCAATGTAATGTAAACAATACAGTGTGTTCATCAATTATCGACACAATACCTAATCTACAATTTCAACTGCGTGGACGACATTAATATAACTAAAGAATCTAAACAGAATGTTTCAATACACCGGCCGTCTCGGGGAAGGTTTTCCTACAAGGTTTTCCCTTCCTCACGGGCATAACCCCGGGCGAATGCGAGACGGTGGGGACCGGGATGGGAAAATTTGGAATGTTTTCACCCTCACACATAGGTGGTAGCAAAGAGAATAAAAATATAAAATATTTTCGATCGTGGGTCCTTTATGGAAAATATCGTCAATGCGTTATGAAAGCAAAAATCGAGAAGGTAAAATTGTATCTAAAGTTAGTTTAAGTAGAGTAAATGTGTGTCACACAATTGCTGTTAAACACCAGTTAAGATTTAATTATCGTTTACTGCAAGAAATTAATTTGCCACACAAAGAAGAAATGCAATCTACCAAGTCTGTACTTCTTCAGTCTATTCCTGAATATAGAACAATTTATCACCTTCTTCCTGAAGGTATAAGAAATTTGAATGAAGTATACACTCTGCAATATTTCAATTTTGAAGGAAATAGTTACAAAGTAAACTGTATTGTAATGATACCTGAAGAATATGGACCACAATTTTATTATGTAAAAAAAATATTAGCAACCAAGGAAGAATTTATGATTGTATCACAGTTACTTATTGATGTTTATTTAGATTTTCATATGAATTTGTACGAAATAATTTCTACTAGATTTCAATGTGCAGTACTATGTAAAAAAGATTTGTGTGGAAGTACTGTTACACATTCATATGTATCACCAAACGGTAAACAATTTATTGTAAAAAATTGGTTTTAAAAATTTAATAAAATGATATTTATTGTTCTTGAAAAACATTGTTTATTTACCTTAAAATTAATTATAACAAGACTATTATTTCATTAAATAAATTAATTTATTTATGCATAAGTGTGTAAATATATTAATTTATTTAATAAAATAAAATTGATAAATAAATAGTAGAGCAAGTATTTACATATGTAATGTTGAGTTTCTGCTGTAAGTGTATATGTATGCACATCTAAAGCTAACAGAAAGTGTATTTGATAAAATTCCATATTTATTTTATTTTTTTAATTGATATCTTCTAAAAGTAAATTGGGACAGGAAATTTTGTGATGACAGTACGGTAATTTTTACCGTGACGGCTTGATAAAATTCGTCACTGTAATTTTTTTAGGGACTACCACCGTAATTATTGTAGGGAAAATTTTCTATAGGTATTCACAGATTTTCAACCCAAGATAGTGTAAACTGTAACAGGATGTGGAAGGTATTTTTTTCTCTTTATTCGTAATTCGAAATTCGGGGGAGGGGAATGTTGTTCAATTAGATAATTTTATCATGCGCGCTTATATGGAGAGAAACTCTTTTTCTACCTTCGGATATTTTTACTTGTAAACTTTGGTCAACTACTCGGTACGGTGTAAATATATACGTTGTCGATAATTATTTTTTTTTAACAAAATTTAATAGTTCGTCTTGTGCATTTCTTATATTATATAGGACATTTTTCTGTTATGGGAGTTATACGTTACATCATGTATTAATAATTAAGAAATATTCATTTACTAATATTTAATAATATTTAATAATTTAATAATATTTAATAATATTCGATTTACTTTATTTCGTAACTGATTTTTTCTAATATTATTTCTATAATTTTCTTCGAAAAAGCAAGAATTATTAGTTATATTCATATCTTTTATAGTTCATCAAGGATATTTTGACGAACACGTGAATTTGTATTATTTGATTTACAATATTCAATAATAACCTTTAGAAATTCTATGCACCGAAAAATTATATCAAAAAATTCGATGACAAGAATGCAAAAAAGAGAGAGAGAGAGAGAGAGAGAGAGAAGATGAGTAGATTATTTCGTGCAGTGTATGCACAGCGAGTCTCGCCTTCCGGCATCGATCGATACGCGGACATGGTAACAGGTGTCAAATATATACTCGCTGCGACGAGCGAAAGCTTCCCGCGTAAAAGTAAAAGTCTTCTTGTCCAAGCTTCGATTTTTCTTTTATCACTACTAAAGTGATTTATTAAGATACCTCCTATGTTTATTATCTGCATCTACGCATATTATAATATATAAATATACATTTTTTATTTAATCTAAGTATATAATTTTTTCGTTTACTTTTATATAGAAAAACACGTTCATTTTCATCCGAAACGAATATTCGAAAACAACGTAACATTGAATCTGTAATGAAGGATAACGTCATCATTTAATTAGTTCGCGTGGAAGAGAAAACGAAGCAATGATTTTGATACAAATTGATCGTTTTTTTTTCTATAGGGAACAGAGGTGCCGCGGTTTAACAGAAAGAGAGTGATAATAAAAAGAAGGCAATTACGCGCACGCTATCCTCTCTCTCTCTCTCTCTATATATATATATATATATATATGAATGTTTGTGTGTGTGTGTAGCTAAAGAGTAAAAAGGAAGAGAACGATTCCATACGAGACACATTAGCTACTAACCGGAAATCCCGACGAGTTTCATTCAAATAAAGAAAATTTTCGGGAAAGCCCTCTTAATCGTATATAAGATTAATTTTGTCTCGCGTGTATGTAACTCAGTGAAGTTTTGGCTAATTTTAAATTGGCGATGTCATAGCGTTCCTCAATCCCATTCATCACCCCGTTAATTTCGACTTGCGAATATATATAAATATACGAGTGATGAAAATTGTATCTACCCGATTTTCGTTTTCATATCACTTTTCTCGTATAATCGGATCAACGTTAAGTACATATACATTTTCTGCATTTAACAATATACTGTTTTACCACATTGCGTCGCAGTATGTTGTATAGTAATCTTTTTTACTTTGAAACCCGTTCCCTCGTGTGCCAAGGTCATATAATATTAGTTTACATTCGCGTCCCCGTATGAAGAATAAACAATTAACAATTTTGATGGCGAGTGCGGGTGTAGCCGGATCGAACGAGTTAAAAAACTAACGGATTGTAGAAAAAAATCATAGACGTATTCTATACGCAGTTTCGGGATAACGAACGCCTATCCTATGCGGTTGTTACTATAAAACGCTTTACTAATGGAACAATTTAATTTTTTAAAGCGAAGAGCACGTGACGTATAAAAGACCTAGAGGTGTGTATAAAATACGGATATAACTTTTTTAATTACCGGAACATGCACTTTGATCTTTTGGATGCGTTAGATTGACAAACCCGGTTGGACCGTTATTTTGCCCTAGCGGCACGATTTTTTTAAACGGTTATATTATGACTGTACCAACGCGTGCCCCTATATCTTACAATAAAATATTCATTTTAGTTTCAAATTCTTCTTCAATATTTATTATTACATCTGCAGTAAACTCGCGTTCGTTCTGAGAAAATATTGCAACTGCGTCAGGGTAGTCAAATTTTTTATTCGTAGTCATTGAAATGTGCATGCGTGCGCAGGATATATGTATATTTATTACGGGTATTAAAACGATTTTTTATACATATTATTTATTTAGAAGGATTAAAAATTGATTGGTCGTACGGTATAGTGGCGCGATTGGCGAACGATGGGGCAAGAAATAAGCGAAAATTGTACGATTGCGTGTACTATGGAAACGGGACGATGCAAAATTTTTTTTAAAAATACCTTTGTGCTTTAGAAATGGAACGCAACTTCCCTTTTCTCCTTCTCGCTGTTTTACATTTTATATTTTAATATTTAAACATTTAAAACATGAGGAACGATATGTATAGTGAAATAGAAAAGTAAAGTGCGTTTTTGCACGCAAGATGCTTCCTAATTATATTAAAATTAATGAATATACCGAGTTTGATTCTAATTTTATATCTTACTCCATAAATCCACGAGTATACGATCCGACTAAAAAAAATTAACCGTTGGTGAAAGATTAAAATTGGAAGATTTAGCGTTTACCTTTGTAACAGGATGAACGAAAGGTAAAGAAAAATAAGAAAAAGATCAACAGGTCGACCACAAAAGAATCATCTTGACTCGACGACACCCTATGCTTATTATCTCCTCTATTTTTCTTTCGACGTTCTAAATATAGATACGTGCGAAAGAAGAAAATTACGAGAGATTCTTACGAAATGAGTCGTATCGCTTTGTCCGAATGACATAATTTCGAAAAGAGATGACGTTCGAATCCTATAACCAGTTGTAATTGAGATATTTCTATTACAAATTGAATTTTAACCGATATCTCTTATTTGAACGAAGCTATCGTTTAAACAATTTTTTTCCTTTTAAAAATACAATCATAATTTTATATTAATATGTATGTGTGTATGTATGTGTGTATGTATGTATGTATGTATGTATGTATGCACGTAGCAATGATTTAACTAATTTCAAGTGTTTACAATCGCGTTGTTCAATTTAATTTATATGTTGATGAGAGCTCGCCTCTTTTCCGAAATGAAATGAGCCTAAATTACATGTTACGCGAAACGTTTTTCTCTTTTCGTTACTTCGTTATAGTCTCAACGAGCTTGACGAATTTATCAAGTAATTACAATTTATTTCATTTATTTTTACATCGAGCGTGTTTACACAAATAAATTCGCGTTTCTTCGCAGTACAGTATATTTCATGTGCGTTTGGTTAAATATTCAATTGAAAGTAAATTTTATTTTATATCTTCGAATTTAATAATTTATTGTTACTTTTATCGTGGCGCTTCAATGATCTACGAATATATTTCACTTATATATATATATATATACTTAAACGTAAGCGCACAAAATTGCATCATAGATTACAGATTAGTTATATAACGCTAGTTACGTAAAACTCGTTGTACTAAAAAACGAAATAATAACGTTTAAAAAAAATTAATAAACGCTATCGATTAAAAAATATTGGTATATACACGCGTATACCGTATATCATGCGAAGTAAACATTTTCTTTGTTCCCCTCATTGTTACAGGAGACCCTTAAAACTCAATAGAGCCGGTTTCTTAAAAGGTTCCTCTGCGATCCGGGCCATCTAAATCTAAAAATAGAATCAAATCATCTCGGATCCCTGTTGCATTAAAATCAACGAAAAAAAAAAAAATAATAAAAAAAAATAAACATAAAATTGGCCCTCCCCGGTCGTTCTCACCCTTTCCATTAATCCGCTTCTTCTCTCACGCCTACGGCTCGTAGTTGCAACGTGCACAAGAAGAGCATATATAGGGTTATATTTAACCGCAGAGACGCGCGTAAGCCTTTGCTTTCTTTTCGTTCTCCTTTTGTTTAGCTTATGGAGAGGAGCCCTCTCTTCCATGCTTTTTTTTTATTTTTTTTCTTTCGAGATTCGACCATAACTCAACCCTCGGGGTTTTTGTATTTGCATGTAGTTTCGCTATATTTATTTTTGCCTATAGAATTTATATGTTTGCTTGTGGCTGTAAGAGCTATCGAATGCAGTTACATTTTAACGGATGCGGTGCGAGTCCTGCACCGATTGTTTGCAAAGAAAAGATTTTTTTTTACTTGTACAATTTCAATTTTATAGTTTAATCGTGTCAGAATTAATAAAACTTGTGCATATAGGGGAAATGTTGAAAATAAAATAATTACGTATTCGAGTGAAAGAGATAATATAGGTTCACTTAATTCTAATAATACATAGGATACATCAAAAAGTTTTTACTGTCTTTTATCACTAAATGATTGAAATTTTTAAGAAGCCATAAAGCTCAATTTTATAGCTGAATTTAACCGACGATAACTGATTATTTATTATTAATTATTTCGTAAATCTAGTTCTCTATCATTTAATTTATATATTACAGATTTTTAAGTTCACAATGTAGTTATTATTTGTTCGTTTTTTTTTAGTTATGTTTTTGAGTTATGTTTATTCCATAATGATTAATGTTAATATTAATTACTATTGAAAAAAATTAATATTATTATTAATTAATAATTATTAATAATTATTATTAATTATTTATAATATTAATTAATTAGTGAAAATTATTCATTTATTGATTTTACTACATGATGAATAAATTTTTCTTTAATTAATTAGTCAATTAAATCTTGTTACTAATGAATTAGTGACATACACATCACTTTTTCAATCAGTGATTTTTCACTAATGAGTTAGTAATTAATTGTTAACTAATTTTTAGTGAATATATATTTTAAATATAAGAAATGTTCGATACATTAAAATTAAATTTTGCCCGATTATAAATATATATATTTTTTATTTGCATTGATATTTTGTCAGATTGATATATTTGTATATTGATATTGTTAAATACCATCAGAATATTCTCTAAATAAAGACTTACTTTTGATAAATAAAGTCCATGTAACGATCGTGACTGATATATCAATTGTAGTTTTTATACACAAAAACAACTCTCGTTCGACACCTTTAGTGTTATATGTGGTAACATTTATCGCTCCGCATATGCGTATAAGTCGCTTATATACATATTTTGTTTTAAGTGCATTTCTTTCCGTAAATAAAGGGCTTGCAAGAGCTTGTAATATTGCTAATTCTGCTTTTAACATTTCTCTGTTCGCTAATTTAATCTTTCTTTACATTTACATTTAATATTCAAAATTTGATGATCGTCGCAAAGAAAATTTACGATATGTCGAAAAAAACCGAGGGAGAAGATATATTTTTAAGAAAAAATGTACAATATTGTTTTAATTAAAATTGTAAATTCTATTTGAAATGTCAAATATAAATGAGCGATACCGCTAATACAAATTTTAATGTAAGCAATAAAAAACGTTATTTAAAAAAAATTGATCCCCCTGGAACAAAATTTTAGTGTACTTAGAAAATTAATGAAATTATACGATCGTTCAAAATATATGAACTCAAAAAAAAAAAACTATAGACACATCACATTTCTTTACAAGATCGCCGAGCACCCGGTTAACATTCTTAAAATAGTCTCCTCTCTTCTGTAAAATATGCCATTTATCTAAATTGCCGCGAATCACAAAAATTGTGAGCACGTGGCGCGCAAGAGTAGCACGTGTTTTAGCGGATATATATATGTATAACGATTTGCAGAAATGCTCGGATTACAAGGCTTCAAAAGTAAACACGTTTGCCCGTACGGAACCACCAGACACACAGGTTACGAAATCGGTTATCGCTCTGTTATTGCACTATAACTGGAATAAGTTTAGTATAATAGCAGAAAAGCCATGGTCGACGGTTGCTAAGTCATTACAAGATCAAGCAAGCAAGAACAACTTGACTATTAATCATTTCCTTAGCGTCGAAGACAGGCACGTCTGCTGCGAGGACAGACTTCCGTGCTGTCAAGGCGGAGGCTGGTTCCCGATCATCCAGGACACAAAGAACATGACGAGAAGTGAGCTTTCTTCTTATATTTTTATCCTCCCTTTTTTCCTTTTTTTCCTCATTAATAAATCAATAATCAATCGTACATTCTGCATTCAAATTTTTATAATATTTTTTTACGTTTCATTTACATTTCCAATTTTGATGTAATCGTAATTTTTAATTGGATAAATTGCAATTTATGTTATGTGTTATAATCGCACAAAAAGTAGATCAATTTGGATTTAAATTCAATCGATTTGAATGTATAATTGTTATTTTCTTTTCTCCTATATTTAATTATTATGTCATAAGGTCTGAAGTAAAAGTATGTAATTGAAAAATATATATATATATATGTTTACGGATCATATATGTGTAACCTTGAGAAATACTAATCAATGATAATTTTTATAAAATAGGAGCATGTAACATGTCCCGAAGTAAGTCCAATTTTTCATTAGAGAAAACTTAATAATTATATAAATGTAACAACATTTAAACATGTGCCTCTGAAAATTTCACCGACATTGCACAAAGGATCCTGAAACCGATCAATACATATTTTTTGTACACACATATAACACATATTACATCATACAATACTCAAGGATAAAATTTAAATGTTTATATTAATTTTTACTCTTTATATTTAACATAAATATATCCGTTCTAAAATAATAAACACGTTACATTTTTAAATGAAAAAAGTCAGCACTTATTTCTCGACGATTCTATGCGATTACATCGACGAAACACTTGGTTATAAAACCTATATTTATTAATAATCGAAAGTAACGCGGCAAACAACCAATTTGAAAAACGATGAATATAAAATAGAAACGTTATTTTTTACACTCTTCTCTCGATAAAACCATAAATCTCAAGTAAATTGAGTTTTTTCTCGTTGTCGCCTTATCTATATATTAATTATATTTACAATTGCTAATTGTAGTTGCTCGTGCACAATAATTTTTTTTCCTTTTTTTCGTAACATTAATTTTCTTTATCTGGTAATACGAGTTTCGTGATAAATCTTAATCTTCGTTCTATTCAAATCCTGTTGCGTAACTATCGTACATATATATGTATACAGGTACACACACATACACATAGATGTGTAATTTCATAGCGATTGTTAAATAAAAACTGATAGTGATCTCGTTAATATTTTTCATTTCCAGTATACATATTTCTCGGGACACCGATATCGCTTATAGAATTTATGAACGCAATGCAAAATCAAAGGCTACTCGACAACGGCCAGTATATGGTAATATACGTGGACATGATGACGTACACACCTAAAGAAGCAATGAAGTACTTATGGAGTTAGTATATATCTTTTACGGGTATGATATTGAATCCGTTAAAGGGATACCGAAGATTACATTATTCCTTTACATTTTTTTTTCTTTTTATTTTATTTAACACGGTGTTCCTCTTTTTGTTAATAAAATTAAGCACCGTACCGCGAATTTGAGAAAAGTATAACAATAATGTAGTTTGATCTTTAAAATACGATCGTCCTTCGTATACCGGACAATTTCGGTTAATTTAGTAAAGATAAATAAGGAAGAACGACGAATATAAAAAGTAAGAAAAATACATAAATTCCATCGGGTAATTGTTGCAGAACCCGAGCATTACGATAACTTGAGAGATTGCCAAGATCCAAAGGACAAGGACTTTCTTAAAAGAGCACGATCCCTCATGGTGGTGGCATCGACACCGCCAACGCAAAATTACGAGGAATTTACCCAGAAAGTCCGCGAATACAGTAGTAAAGAGCCCTTCAATTTTCCCGTCCCAGAACGTTTTCTTCTGGACAAATTCGAAAAGGTAATTATTCTGGCTTATTTTTCTTATTTTTTTTACATAAATTGTTCATTTGATGTTTTCTTTTAATATTTTGAAGTTTTAACGTTTTATTATTGTTGATGCAGTATGTTTCTATTTATGCGGCTTACTTGTACGATTCGGTGAAATTGTACGCGAGAGCTTTAGATCAGCTTTTACGTGATTTCCCGGATCTGTCATTGGAAGAAATAGCTAGCAACGGCACGTTAATCATCGAAACGATTATCAAAAATCACACATATCAAAGTATGTAAGCACAATTTTTTTAAACGTTGTTTAACTTTATTTTTATGTACTGATCGTCACTTTACTGCAAAAGTTCTCACTTTATTTTGAAAAAAGGAGTCTGCTATTTTTTTTTGCAAAAGGTACCAGTTGCCTTTTTTTCTGAAATTATACTTTTATTATTGCAACCGACGCGGTGGCGGAGTGGCGGAGAGGCACGTCGGCCGGTCACGGAAGTTAAGCAGCACTGAGTGCGGTTCGCACTTGGATGGGTTTGGCTTTCGTGGCGGGTTAGGTGTTTTTTCACACTTCACAACGTGAGCGGGAGGTGTGGAGATTCGGTTTCGGTGTCAAGGCCTACGCAATGTGACTTTGGCACCCAAATAGAATGTTTCGAATACACCGGCCATCTCGGATGAGGTTTTCCCTGCTTCACAGGTTTCCCTCATCCACGGGCATAACCCCGGGCGAATGCGAGATGGTGGGGTTTTTAAGGAAGGGATAAAAGCACCCATCACATAGGTGGTAGGTGGACACCGTTAAAGTCCCCCAGGGGATAAACGGTAGGAAGTGCCAGGAAAAAAGAGGGCACAAAATCAAGAATAAAAAAAAAAGAATACTTTTATTATTCCGATTTTTAAAAGCATTTTTTAATTTGTTCTACACGGAGAAAAAAGTTGAAATAAAAATTACAATGTTATCTAGTAATGCGGAGACAGACTGACACAATCCAAAAATTTACAATAGTGTATAATAAAATTTACTAGAGAGTTATTAATTTTTAATACAATTCTGGTAATATTTACTACAAGTTCAGTAAATTTTATTATACACTATTGTAAATTTTTGGATTGTGTCAGTCTGTCTCTGCATTACTAGACAACATTGTAATTTTTACTTCAACTTTTTTCTCCGTGTAAAGAGTGAACTGCACTTTTCTTAATTCATTCTTATTATTGTTGATTTAATTTCTTTCTAAAGCAAAGCTTAAGTTGGTATTTTTATAATCTAAATTCTTAATTGTCACTTAAAAAAAAATTTTAATAGCGCCTGTTACAAGCACTCTTAATTGAGTAAATTTTGAATTAGAACCTCGTTGTACTAAGGTGACTATGTACACGTGTAATAAAATTCTAAATTGCCAAAAATAAAAAATAAATTTTCTATCGAATTTGTTTATAAATATCGACGAACGTATATATGTCGAAGTTTGTATTGATTATAGGTATAAGCGGAGCAACGATAAAACTTGATAGGCATGGTGATTCGGAGGGTAACTTTTCGGTACTCGCATTGAAAAAAGAGCCGCTTCACATACAAAATTTTTCCTGCGATTTCCAAATGAAACCGGTTGGACAATTTCAACAAGGTGAAAATTTGGTTAGTAAACGTTATCACTTGGATGAGAAAAAAAAATTAAGATAATGAAAATTGGTAATTAATCGGAAAATTGATAATAATCGGGTTATTCGATATTTAGGCATATCGACCATCAGAAGCCGTCGATTGGCCAGGTAAAAATAAACCAGAAGCCGAACCAGGTTGTGGTTTCTTGAACGAACACTGCCCAAAAGACGATACACATATGCGTAGCATCGTTGCGGCTGGTGTCCTCGCAGTCCTTCTATTCTGTGCGGCTGTCGTCACGATGAGCATTTATCGTCGATGGAAGATCGAGCAAGAGATCGAAGGCCTCTTATGGAAAATCGATCCCAGCGAGATACACGGCTATCCGCATCTTGACAATATGATGTCCTCTCCTAGTAAGGTAAGAAACAACTTTACAACCCCGCTTTACGATATTTCGATTTATTCAAAATAAAATGTTTTATAGCCACCTAAACAATTTCTTTTATTACACTGAGAAAAATGCTATAATAAAATTTGCAACGTTTTTAATAAAAATTACTATGTTTTATAATAATCGCTGGATATATTTGCATTATGAAAAGTTTTATAATATTTTAAATAATCATTATTATTAGCATAATAATAAGTACCAAAAGATAAAGCAAAATTTATCAATTAAGTTTTATAAAAATTACTATGTTATATAGCAAAAATCATGAAATATAAAAATTATAATTTAGTGAACGAAATTTACTAGGTAACACAGTAAATTTTATTACGCAATATAGCAAAATTTGTGACTTTCATAGTAATACTTGATATATTTTTGTGTAAACAATAATTATTACATAATAAACAATATCTGAATATGTTTTTACTATGTAATGTAGTAAAATTTCTTATTAAAAATAATAAAATTTGTGATGTCAATAATAAAATTGGTACATAGGGAAAATACACCATCTCTACATAACCTCAAGAATTTCAGTATAAGTATTATATTATCATTAATTGCGGATAAATAAATTTCTTTATTTACATTATCTTTAATCAATAAAAAAAATTAATAAATGTAGTGTCGCAACAAATAAATGTAATAAACAAAATATACAAGGTTTGTGAATCACAAAAATACATATGAGGGCGATTCGAATCAACCGGAATAAAATTATCCGGTGGCGCAGGCGGTAAGGTGCGGGACTTCTACTCGGAGGATTGTCGGTTCGAATCTCCATCTCGGACTTCGGTTTTTTTTAATGATGATTTTCATAAATATTATTTGTATGTATTTCAAATTTTAAATGTAAAGTATAAAATAAAAATAAAATAAATGTATAACGGACGTTAAAATGTAAACAGATGAAAGTAGAAATTTATTTTTAATTCGACTCTTTCTCGAAATAATAAAAATTGTACATTTATTTTTACAATAAAATGTACATTTCAAATTTACTACAAAACATAGCAATTTTTATTAAAAGTACAATATGTCCACCGATTACTATGTTTTATAGTAATGTTTATTAGAATTTTTAATAATTTTTATTACACATTTTCCTCGGTGTATTACATCGTATAATAAAATCGTATTACGGAATAATCTAATAAAGCCAATATTTAAGACAAAAATATTTTTTTAGATGTCAAATAATAATAATTGTTTACTGTAACATAATACAATTAATAAATAATGGAATATTTATGAAAATTTATTTAAGTAAAATTCGAAGGGCTAGTTAGCTGTGTATATGACTTACGTGCCTCTATAGTTGCGTCAGTCACTGTCGCGCCTTTTGATTTTTATTTTTTAAGAGAATGAATATAATAAAAATTAAATTACTGATAGTATTATTTACTCACTTATAATTAAAAAATATTATTCTTCGTATGCACCTTCGTTGATTTCACATTTTTTAAACTGTCCTTCCGAGAACTATTCGATATTTGATTAAAAACACGGGAAATTATGTCCTTCACGTTTCTCTTGCGTCAGTGTAACAACAATATAACCCACGTATTTTTCATCCTATTTGAAAAAAATTTCTTGATTAAAATAAGGATCCAGCTTGTACATGGGAATTTTCTGGTGCGTTTGGAATTGATGAAAGAGGAAGCGCGTTTCCTTGGCCGCGCACCTGTTTGACGCATCTGTATATCTATTTATATGTTTACCAGGGGAAAATCAATACTGCAGCGAGTTCGAACGACTCGATGAGTCGATGCGCCGCGAAATACGAAATTAAGGGTCGTCTAAAAAACAAACGCAACCGGCATAGAATGGAGCGTAGAATATTATTTGTGTTATCGATTCTCTCTTTTAAGATTTACTCGCTTGATTATATTTAAGAGAGAAAACGTATTGTAAATATAAATTATAAAAAAAAAATTATAATTAGATCTAAACATTATATTCTTTCTCAACAATTTTTAATATAAAGTTGATGCTCCTGTATTTCAAAAAGTTTATATAATTTGCGAATTCGAAAAATTAAAAAATTGAGGTAAAAATTTTTACAAAATTAAATGAAGGTGACAGAATAAGTTTATTAAGGGAATGTCGAATTCAGAAAATGGTAATTTTTAATATTTTTTTATAAACAAAAGAATAAATTTTTGGAAACATTCTGAACGCCGTGCCCTTAGGCATGTTCTAAAAAGTATACTCAAATTTTTTCAGATTTTTAAACTTGTAATTTAATTCTGATATTTGCGTTGAAAATTCACGCGTTTTTAGATCAATAATTACCGACCGAAAATTGTTTATTCAATTATTACTAACAAATTTAATTTTAAAAAAAAAATCAAAACGTCATGCCCTTGCTTTTGTTTTGAACTACCGATATGAATTTTTTCCGATTTTTAAATCATTATTTCCAACATAATTTTTATGTTAAAAGGTGTAGATCCCTGTAACTTGGATCCGACATCCTGTTAAGAATAACTTCATTTATAAATATTATTCTATCACCACCCAGACATTCAGTTTAAAATTTGCCAAAAAGTACCATCTTTATTTACAAAAAATATTATATACGAAAATACAAAGTAAAATGAACAGTTGACGATTATTAAATTGTAAATATAAAAACTAAATAAGTAATAGACCATTCAAGAAGGATTGTCAATAACTTTAATATTATACGCATAGTCGGTATATAGAAGTTTATACGTTATTCGGCATGAAGTTACGATATAAGAAAAGATACATTTTATCGTTCAATGTACTCGGAGTAAACCACAAAGAGGTTTAACCCTTGCGGTTACTAGAGAACATAATGTCGATAACACTGAACTTCGGAATTCTCTTAAGTTGAAGCTTCGCACTATATATGTATATATGATATATTTGAAATTGCATTATGTATCGACTAACCAATTTATTTCCTGTACGTATCGACACCTACTTTTTTTCCTCTTATTTGTTAATATATCAACGTTTGCAAAATAGACGATAATAAAATTATATATAATGACAACGAGACGAAAGTATGAATTAAAAATGTTTATCGATGAAAATAATCGAAAAAAATGTCGTCGAAAGTAAAAAAAAATATAATAACGTCGAGTGTAAATTTGAATATTTGCAGTTAAGTTTAGTCAGCGCAATGTCGTACGAGTCGAGATGCGGAGGGCAAGTGTTTGCTCAGACCGGGCATTACCATGGGGTTGTCGTGCGTATCAAAGAACTCAAATTCTCGAAGAAAAAGGACATATCGAGAGACGTGATGAAAGAAATGCGAATACTTCGGGAAATAAGACACGGTAATCTGAATTCGTTCATCGGAGCTTGCGTCGAGCCAATGAGGATACTGCTAATTACCGATTATTGTGCCAAAGGAAGTCTTTACGTAAGTTATATTTTCTTATTTTACCGTGCGCTCGTATTTTTTTTTTAGAAATATCTTTTTTTCACAGTATTTATTTAATAACTTTTTCTTCTTTATATCACAGGACATCATCGAAAACGAAGATATAAAGTTAGATGATATGTTCATTGCGTCGTTAATTCATGATCTCATTAAGGTACGTAGATTATTTTTAAGATAATAAATAAATAGTCTGTTTTTAAAACAAGTCAATGAAAAATATAATTTCAGGGGATGTTGTATATTCACGAGTCATCCGTACTAGTCTGCCATGGTAATCTCAAGTCTTCAAACTGTGTGGTAACCTCTCGTTGGGTACTTCAAGTTTCTGATTTTGGTCTTCACGACATGCGTCACTGTGCCGAATCCGATAGCATTGGTGAACATCAGTATTATCGAAGTACATTAAATTTACTTTTTATTTTTTCATTACCTATATATATATATATATATATGTGTATGTATATATATATGTATATATTATTATTATTATCATCTATTATATATTTTTTTTTATTCTTTTTTTTTTTTTTTATTCTCTTTGCTCATCACCACGGATACCCATTAAACGGGTTTTTACAGGGGACACCCCTATCACCTATATTTTTCATTTATATATATATGTGTGTGTATATAAGTATATATATGTATATATATGTATATATTATTATTATCATCTATTATATATTTTTTTTTATTTTCTTTGCTCATCACCCCGTATACCCATTAAACGGGTTTTTACAGGAACACCCCTCCCACCTATGTGTGGGGGTGAAGACATTCCAGTTTTTCCCATCCCGGTCCCCACCGTCTCGCATTCTCCCGGGGTTATGCCCGTGAGGAAGGGAAAACCTTGTAGGAAAACCTCCCCCGAGACGTCCGGTGTTTTGAAACATTCTGTTTAGATGTTCAGGTCACCTTGCGTAGGCCCAAACACCGAAACCGAATGTTCCACACCTTCCGCTCACGTTGTGAAGTGTGGAAAAACACCTAACCGATCCCGAAAGCCGCACTAGAATGGTGTCACCCATCCAAGTGCCAACGGCACTCAGTGCTGCTTAACTTTCGTGATCGGCCGAGGTGCGTCTCCGCCACTTCGCCACCGTGTCGGTTACATCTATTATATATTATACTGTTCTATTAATATTTTATTACTTATTTAGGATGTTGATATTGTGTTAAGCAAAATAGCAACTTCTTGACGTTACGATGACGTTTCGTATTCTTTATATATGGATGACTCAATTTTAATATATTGTTAAAAAAATATCAAAAAAATATAATTTTTTTGAGCGAAAAGTCTCTATATATTAATATTGTTGTATTATTTTTCTCTAACATATATCAACCCGTAGAAAAATTTGCTATTCAAAAATGATTAAAAATTATTTCAAACATTATATTGAGGATAAAAATATTTAAAAATATTCTATCATTCTAAAGTTTTTTATCATTTGTAATAAGTAATTATATTTGATTTATAGACTTGTTTTGGAAAGCGCCAGAATTGTTGAGGAATCCTCACGCGCCAATTCGAGGGACGCAGGAAGGAGATATATACTCTTTTGCAATAATTTTATTTGAAATAATTGGTAGGAAGGGCCCATATGGTGGCGTTAATTTAGAACCCAAAGGTTTGTACGAATGCATATATTGTGGATACTTTTGATATGCTTTGAGGTGATTCAAATTTAATTTTTACTTTTGTTCTCTCGACTAAAAAAATGAAATAATATTTAACATAATCGGATATTGCAAGAGTACACTATTGATCAATCAGTCTTGCAGAAATATTAATTAATTGTTGGATGTATTTTTTTTTATTTATTAAACATGAATAAATTAAAATAAATTTGTATAACTCTGTAAAGCTTATACAGTACTTCCAACACAGAATATAAAATAATACTTACAATATATAATTTTGCCTCGATTATTAATAAACAAAAAACAATAATCATAATTGCATAAAACAATGTTCTCAATTTAATGTCATACTTTAAGTCGATCCAATAGAGAGAATAAAAATTTATTTAAAGATTTCATCATGAATCAAAGATGATTACTGATAAAAAAAATAAAGAAAAAAATATTTGTTTTTCTAGAAATCATAGACCGAGTGAAGAGATACCCGGACGATGGTGAGTTACCGTTTAGACCAAACGTTGACATACTCTTGGAATCCGAGGCAGACTGTGCCGATTACATCGTAAACACGATAACCGACTGCTGGGCTGAATGCCCGGAACTCAGACCGGACTTCAAGACAATCCGAACGAGATTGAAGAAAATGAAGGCCGGGAAGCACCGTAACATAATGGACCAAATGATGGACATGATGGAAAAATACGCTAACAACCTCGAAGATCTAGTCAGCGAACGTACGCGCCTTCTTTTTGAGGAAAAGCAAAAAACCGAGGATCTACTTCACAGAATGTTACCTGAGTAAGACTTTCTTCTTCTCTCTCTGTTTTTTTTTCAATTTTTGTCAATTTATAGCGAGAATAAAATTTTAATTGCACGTTTGAAAATTGATATTTTACTAGTTATATTAAGACATTACATTTATCTTTTCTATTCTAGACCCGTTGCCAATTGCTTAACAAACGGTATTGGCGTTGAGCCCGAAGCTTTCGACCTGGTCACTATTTACTTCAGCGATATTGTCGGTTTTACAGCAATGTCAGCTGAGAGTACACCGTTTCAGGTAATTATTAAATATTCAATAATTCACATTGGCAAATTTTTGTTGATCGTTTATTATTTTTAGGTCGTCAATTTCCTCAACGACCTGTACACTTTGTTCGATCGTATTATTAAGGGATACGATGTGTATAAAGTAGAAACTATAGGGGATGCTTATATGGTGGTAAGTGTCCAACCTTTTTTTTTTTTACTTTTTAATCGTGTACTTTTAACATTCGTACGTACGTAAAATATAAAATTAATAATCTCCAGGTTTCCGGCTTGCCAATTAAAAATGGGAACAGGCACGCGGGTGAAATTGCGTCGATGTCTTTGGAACTTCTAAATGCGGTAAAACATCACACGATAGTCCATCGACCGAGTGAAACGCTTAAACTTCGAATTGGAATACACACAGGTAATAATTCAGGAAAGTTGTAATTTTTATTTAATTTTCGTGTCGTAAAGTAAAACGTTTATTTTAGGTCCCGTCGTAGCGGGAGTTGTTGGACTAACGATGCCGAGGTACTGTCTATTCGGTGATACCGTGAATACAGCCTCGCGAATGGAATCGAATGGCGAACCGTTGAAGATACACATTAGCGCGCAGTGTAAAGAAGCTTTGGATAAAATTGGCGGTTACGTTATCGACGAACGGGGATTCGTGCAAATGAAAGGGAAAGGCGAAGTGAAGACGTATTGGTTAAACGGGGCCACCGAGAAAGCGATACAAAAGAGGGAGGTGCGTCAAATAATTCCCCGATTAATTTTAATTTTAATTTTAATAAAGTACACTCACGTAAGTGGACTACAATATTACGAGAAATTCACTAAAAGCTAAAATATATTCTATTTCTTTTTATTTTTATGTAGTAGAGTAAAAATTTGTACATTTAATCTTTCCTATGAAAGTTTATTTATTAAATTTTCTAAGATTTTTATTAATTATGATTAAATGTTATTTTTAGTATTGCGGTTCTATTGTTACAAATTATGATGATAATTAGCTGATTATTAATAGTAATTAGTTGATTGTAATATATGTAATGTTCTAATTTGACGATTATTGATTGTATATGACATTTCATTATCCTAAATTAGTACGCGCAATTAGATTAATTTCTAAACATCATAACCCATTTTTGCGAGTGTACTTACCGTTCATACGTTTATGATCAATTTTTTAATTTTTACTTCAAGTTAATAAAAAATACTCTTCGTATCATTACATTGAAGCAATTGCGAAAGGTTATTAAAATTTCTGTCACAAAACTATATTTATAAATTATTTACAATATTTAATTATTCAATAAATTTGAACTCGAGTCAAGACGTGGGAAAAAGAAAAATCAATAATTATTATCTGTTTTGTTTACAGAGCAACAAAAAATGAATAGAATGACAAAAAAGAAAATAATTATTGAACTTTCCCATATTCATCTTACATAAATTTGAAATAATAATTTGGTAGTTGTGAATAGTATTTTACACAGTAAATATACAAATTAAAGTGTAAATCTATTCGACAGGTCGACGTGAATGACTTACCTCCGCTGTTTTGCCGTCCACGTCGAAGCCCCAAATTAAATCCAGACTCTCGTCAAGCCTCGCTGTTAGGTGGTCTAGGAGCAGGTAGCCGTCGACAATCAAGCGTTCCTAGGCCAACACCATCAGACAACGCAGATTCCGCCTCGCAGTGTGGAAATTCCAGTCCTCTGCAAGCTCGACCATCATTAGCCTCAAGGAAGCTCGAACGTTCGCCACTTTATCTTACCGAAAGCTCATCGAAAACGACGCTGGATAACATGGCAATGGTGCGAGAAGAGGCCGAGACTAGGGCAGCAAATATCAAACTCGTTCTCGACGATTTGTTTCCAAATAATTCAGACAGGTATACTGAGATTTTTTATTCTCCTAACGATAATGATATATATACATATATATTTTTTTTGATATGTGTTTCGTATAGTGAAAGTTACGAATAATTGTAAAAATTGTATTAACAAGAAAATACAAGTAAATTTTGTATTTTGACCAAATGTCTTTCTCTTGTATATATAGCTTTCATCTAGTGGATACGAAAAACGTAAATATTAATTATTCTTATATTAGCACATTTATACATATTAATATATTTTTTTTCGTAGCTTGATTAATTTTTACTTTGTTTTCTTATTTACTATTTGGTATATTACTTTTTAGTTGAAAATACACGATTTTCGTTTAATTAATTTATCAGTGTTTATTATATATAACTAATGAACAATATTATGTTGAGTGTAATAACTACAACTAATCTCTTTTCGATGTTGTTGTACGTTAAAGAATGTCTTTGTATCAAGTTTTTAAGCATTGATGTTTTGTTTTTTATTATAAGAATCGTTCGTTTTGCACGAATCGCTGCCCCCCCACTTAATTAAATCAGTCTAATTAATGAAAAAAAACTACTTGTTGCAATTACAGACACGGCGTTCTATCCGGCAACGGAATGCCCTCGAATCAGAGCAACACCGTAGCCAGATTTCGGAGGAATCCCCGAGTGTTATCAACGATTGCAGCATCGTCGTCATCAACCCATCATGCAGCATCCCAGTGCAGCGCTTTGATGATGCGTGAATCACGTTCCCTCGATCCTTTTCCCATCGAATTACTCGCTCGCAAAATCGAGCCTAAGCACTTGCTAGATTGGAAAATTATCCCCCGCAAGTCGAGCTTTCGTTCCCTGGAGAATTGTGAAAAATGCACGACTGCCGATTCAAAGACTAGCCTAGCTAATGAAAAACTCCTGAACAACAACTATCCGAACGGCAATGTAATATTAGTACCTTCACGCAGGGATGAATCGACAACGTCGCAGGATCCGGCCGAAACACCGTTGCTCCTCGGTGAAAATTGTTTATTGTCGTCGGGTGAACATCCAGTCAAGAGGTGGCGATCTCTCGATCAAGTGATCCAACCTGGAAATGATAACGGCGGTGCTTGCGTCGCCGTCGCCGATAAAAAGAGTTCCGCCAGAAATTCGATACGCAGTTGGCTCGCCAATTTGTTCAATGGGAACGGACTTCGAAGCAGCGACGCTTCCCTCAGACGTGGTGTCATTCCTGGTTACGATATTCAGTCGGAAAGGGAGAGCATCGTTTAAAAAGACGTTTTTTTTCTTTTTTTTTTTACGAAATTTGTTATTGTTTATATTGAATATGGTATAGCTTTAAAGGAAATCAATGTTGCTTTTCTTCGGATGTGCTCTGGTTTCCCTGTTTATTACAACGGAACATCTGGTGGATTCATTTATTTGTCGGACGTAAACCCTTGATTTCAGATTTGTAGAAACTGTACGAACGTTTTTATTTTCTTTTATATTATATATTTTTTAACATATCGATTAACTGTTATCACATAAAAAGAAAAACATTATCCACGGCTTATTATATTTTACGGTGTTGAATTTTTATTTTCCTTGACGCACCGGCAAAGGTGTTGACATTTTTTTTCCTCGAAAAATTGTAAAAATTTTTGTAAATGTTTTGTAAAGGTGTTATACTCTATTCGAAATGTTTTTACTCAATATCCGAAATGTAGGGTTTGTACATAGACTGTCAAAATATATATATTTACGACAATAATTTTTCCATCAGAAATGCAATAACGTAAAGATTTCTTTTTTTTTTGTTGTTTCGGAACACCTTTTTTATAAGATTATCAAAATTATTTACACCGTGTGGCGTTGTTAGGTTATTTAATTGAAAAAGTACAATGTTGTTTTTATATGTTTATATGTCTTTATTTGATGAATACAGCGGAAATACAAATTTTGTCAATTAAATAATTTTGAATAACGCACGAATCGACGTCAGGATGAATTTTTGTAAATAATTTGCGGGAGTAAGTATCATGTCGATGTATCGCAATATCCTCCTTAAGAGAAAAATTTCAATACAAATGTATAAAATTTTTTATTATATTAAGTGTTTTTTCCTTTCTTCGATGATAAATAATATGATTTATTTTATTACAATCATACGAATAAATTGCAATTTATTTCGAAATAAATCATAACTGAATAGGATCCGAATTATACATATTATGATAATAATTTTGATTTGATACGCATGCACGATCTTATTTATTTATAATTTATTTTAAACAATATTAAGATAAATGTATTTCTTTGTACAAATGAAAATAGAATTTATTTTCTATTTTTTCAACCAGAGTATATCCCATTATAAATAGACTTACATTCGAATGGAGAACCTCGTCGTTTCCAAATTTGATATAAGTAAATGGAAAACAAAAAAATATTTATGAAATATTTGCAATAAGCTATAGTATATAATATCAACAGCAACAAAATTAAGTTTGAATTCCGTAATATAAAGTGAAAAAAATGAGGATTGTAAAAGGAGACCTATAAAAGTGTGGAAAAAACACGGTCGGCTTGACAGTCGAACTGAGAGACTTTTTCTGTTTTTCGAGTCATCGAGAGCATGAGTTATCGTTGCCATTTTTTTTCCTGTTTTATTAGCGTATATATGTGCAATTTTCCTGTTTCCTCATCCTTTTACATGTTCCTTTTCTCCCCTCCCCCCGCTCCCGCCCTCCTTTCCCGACCTCCGACCCCATTCGTTTTCTTTTGTATATGAGAGTTACCGACAGTGTATATTTTTATTACCTATTTGTTTTATAACGAAGAATTGCATTGAGTATATGCATATTATGTATAATGACGATATACATGAGAATAATAATAATAATAATATTGACAATGATAATAATTACAATAACGCGCGCGAGTTGCGATTGGATTAAAAGTATGCTGCCGCGCTTATACTATACATTTATATATATATATATATATATATATACACACACATATATATATATATGTGTGTGCGTGTGCGTGTATGTATGTATGTATGTATATTACATATATATTGTGTACATTTTATTTTGAAAATATTTGCGACTAGAAAAGAATAGCAAACGAATTTCTTTATGCGAAAAGACGATTATTCTAACCAAAGTATATATAATTGTGAAATATAATGGGCGGGAAATCTTTTTTCTTTTTTGTTACTGTTGTTGCGTTGGCATGAACAAATCGGAAAAGCGACGGAGATAATTAATAGAAACGACGAGACGTCTTCTTTTTTTTTGGCGATGCGCTTCTGTGTACATGTGTAATGTAAATAAAATATAGGTGAGAAAGATAAAGAAAAAGAATGCATATTGAAGGAACATATTCACTGACATGTGATATGGATATATAGGCGAGCATGCACATCGCGCGCTGCGTGTGTGCCTAAGTATATCTATATGTATTTATATATTTGTTCACTGAAGGAAAGCAAATTATCCACATGGCTGTGAAAAGTGAACTAGATTGTACCTAAGGTGCTTAGTAATATATCATGTTGTCAAATGTATATAACTGAATAATAATATATCAATGTAAAAATAATATGTAAATTAAAAACAAGTTTTATTGTCTTATATGTAACAGACAATGAAACTTGTATCTTTTGAAATGCTGTTTCCTTTACTTTTATTCTATTTATACTTATGCCCATATAATTATTTAATCTACTATCAATCACTAATAACTATAGATTATACCCAACTGTAACTTACTTATTTATGCTTAACAATATTCTTTTTCATTTATTCACAGTTCATAACAATTTTACATTCTTTGTATAAATTAAATCAATTTTTCATAACACTAGAAGCAATTTATTCTCTTAAGGATCATTACCGGCTATGAATTTTGACATAAAATCTGTTGGCTTTGGTTCAATGGTGTCTTTAAAGTAGTTCATTACAGCACCCTTAGTTTTCCATTTCTCTGTGGTTTCTTTCAATTCCATTTGACCCTATAAACATAAAATTTGTTTAGTAAAATTTATTAGTATATAAAATAATGTATTAGTATATAAAATTTATATTAAAATTTTAAATGTATATATGTAGTATATACATGTTCATCTTTGCACAAGGTCACTTTGACATTAACATTAATAAATCGTATACCGAGCACAGGGTAAAAAAAATTAAAAACAATAAAAAAAACAATAAATATTCAGTATTAGATTGTGTATTGTGTAAAGCAATTTTACAACTAAGAAATTAACATTCTTACCTTTATTACAAGCATATCGATTGCTCTAATATCCTTAACATAACTGTGTTTTAAAAATTCTTCTCTAACTTTTTGTTTAAGATCCTTGTCGTTCTTTGGAATATCGTAGTCCATCACTAGAATAGAAATAAAATATACAAGACAATTAATGAAACGAAAATAACAATGAAATACAAAAATATTAAAATAAAAATATCAATGTGAATATCATTATACACTATTGTCATGTAAAACTGTTCGTATATTGCACAAATAATTCCCAATATTTCACATTTTGAAAATAATTTTTTTTCTGTTTCCATTATTTTACTAACGTTTACTTGTAATACAATAAGAATATAACTATTACAAAAATAATGAATAATAAAGCAGACGTTATGTAAATTGATATAAAAGTTGAGGTTAAGTGAACAATAACATCTACGTTTAAAATGAGATTACTAATTATATGGGAATATAAGTATACGTACATATATAAGGAATTTGTCTAATCCATGCTTTGTATAAATTAAAAACCCTTCTTCGTGCTTCTCCTTTATCCAATGAGAGTAATGGTTTTACTTGACGAGTTACAGTCTTTACGGGAGTAGCCATTTTTATCACTCCGCTGTTTCTTACATAGATGGTCCGACATACTCGGTTTCTTAGTTCCTGCGCCCTCGTTTGATTATACTCATACTGCTAAGCTAAGCAAAAAATAGAAATTTCAGATCAATGTCAATTGAAATTGTTTTTAAATAATATTGCATCACTATATATTTCAAAACGAATAATACATAATCGTATATAATTAATATTATTTCTACAAACGATCGTAAATGAAATTGGAAAAATGTAGTCTAAAAAATGATGAAATTGTGTTTTTGCAAAAAAAGGACAAGTTACTTATATATGTAAAACGTAAGCATTTAGGTATGATTTTTACAATCATATTGAAAAATAATACAAATTTTACAAAATATATAAGTTCGCATTAAAATTTTTAACAAGAAATTTTTAATTGTTTATACACTTAAAAGTAAATTTAACTGCAATAGAATATTGAAAATCATAAATTAGACATAATTTATTTATCTGTTTATCATTAAAAAAGTCTACTCTAACCTTAAAGTATAATACAATAGATATATATATATTTTGTAATTTTGTGATGAATCTTTGATATATTTTATGGTACTTTTATTTTTTATCTTATTGCGTGAAAACGTGTTTATTAGTGTATGTAAGTATGTTTATATCTTTAAAAATATTGCTCAAATCATAAAGATTTCAATAGCAAAAAAAATTATAATTTTGAGACGAATATTTTGTTTAAATACATTGTGGAATGTAAGAACTGTATTTTTCAAGATAATAATACTTACATAAACCAATTTAAATACTATACTATTTATAACTTGTGAAATTTATCTTCCTTAAGAGGATGTCGGACTGGAAGAGTGGTAATTTTTAATATTTTTTTATAAACATAAGAATAAATTTTTGGAAAAATCCTGAACGACGTGCCCTTAGGCATGTTTTAAAAAATATACTCAAATGTTTTTAAACTTGTAATTTAATTCTGATATTCGCGTTGAAAATTCATGCGTTTTTAAATCAATAATTACCGACCGAAAATTGTTTATTCAATTATCATTAACAAATTTATTTTTTCCTATAAAAAATAAAAACTTCGTATCCTCACTTTTCTTTAAAACTACCCGTATACATTTTTTCAGATTTTTAATTTAATATTTCCAACATAATTCTTATGTTGAAAAGTGTAGATGTAACTTGGGTTTGACATCCCGTTGGTCGTTAATTATGAGAATGATATACGCTATTTATAATTTCTATCAAATTTGTTAAAAATTAAGTTGTATGTGTGTGTGTGTGTAACGGTCGTACCTTCAAACAGGAATAATTATATTTATATAAATTATTTTTTAATTTATTACACATTTTTTAACTTTATAAAAAAATATATATTTGTTAGAACCGACGCGATGGTGGAGTTCGCGATGGGGACACACTTCGGCCGATCACGAAAGTTAAGCAGCATTGCTGCGCTCAGTACTTGGATGGATGACCCATTCTCGTGCGGCTTTCGGGATCGCTTAGGTGTTTTTCCATGCTTCACAATGTGAGCGACAGGTGTGGTGGAACATTTTGGGTTTCGGTGTTTGGGCTTACGCAATGTGACCTAAACACCCAAAAAGAATATTTCCATACACCTATCGTCTCGGGAAAGGTTTTCCTATAATTATAGGTTTTTCCTTCCTCGCGGGCATAACCCTGGGCAAATGTGAGGCGGTAGGGTTATTCAGGGAGGGGTAAGCCACCCACACAAAGATGATGGGTGAACACCATAAAAACCCGAAAAGCGGAGTGCCAAAAATGGGGCACAAACTGAAATAATAAAAAAAAATATTTATTTGTTAGATTATTAAACTTTTAATTGATTCAATTTTCATGTATGCTTCAGGAGATGTAAACCCCTTAAAACAGAATCAGTATTTATTTTTTCTCAAACAAACAGTATACTTAATCGAAAAAAACGCTCTGTAACGGTGTTGTATTTACATTAAAGATAGTCTATGAATTTTTTCAAATTTTTTTATCAATAAATCAACGAGATTTTTTAGCAGCCGTGCAGCATTGTTTTTAGCTATATATTACCAACCAAAAAATGGTTATTTCTATATAATTCATTTTAAATTAATTATTTTGAAACAATGGCTCTGTAACGGTATTCTATTTGCTTTCAACATTATCTGTAAATTTTTTCAGATTTTTAATTCCATTAGTTTTTAAAATTTTTGGAATTTTAGAGGTAGGTCCCTGTAATTTGGGTATCACGTCTCCTTAAGTAAAAGTCTATATAAAGACTCAAAAATATTTTACAATAATATGCATTCAAGAATGAATCGTTCCGATTTAAAAAAAATTTTGCCAAGCGTCAGCGCCCCCTATCTTATTGTATCTTACGCCTCTACTTGAAGAATATCGAACCTCCGTGAATTTCTTTCGGTCTTCTACAAGTTTCAAACATGGTCGCGGTAAGGATTTTTTCTACAAAATGCTAAAAATTTAATAAAATTACGATGTTTTGTTCAAAAAATTTTGCTTACATATTGTTCGACGAATGTTATGCTGTATTACGGACAATGAATTTGTTTCTATACGATTGTGATGTCTTTTATAAAAGTGGATTCTTTTGATGGTTCCTAGTGCGCGACGTCAACATAGAATATATAATAACACATGCTGTTTTTTTAAATATTATTGTTTGCTGTTTCACTGAGTTAAAAAATGTTTAATCTTTTAAAAATGTAGCAAAAATGTTTTATATACCTTTATTAAAATTTGATTAATTGCGATTTAAATACGTTTATTTATTATTCTAACCTCTCAACACTGTCCAAATATGGAGTTCAAACAAGTGTTGAATGAATGAAATAGCATGTTTAAATGATTTTTTGTTTTATTTACAGGTCACCAAGAAGGCCCATGTGCCTAAGGTGCAGGTTAACAAGAAACAGCACCTTCGTGGCAAAAGCCAGAAGAAGAAGGTGTCGTTAAAGTTCACCATCGACTGCACGCATCCAGTTGAAGACAACATTATGGATGTTGCCAATTTTGTGAGTACAAAATTATACATATTTATAATTTTAATTGAAATCCTATAAATAGTAATAATAATTACTATACACTATCAAATTCAAATATATATTTATTTTCTAAAAATGTTTATTGTCTATGTCTATGTTTGTTTTCTGTCATCAATAAACTACAAATCTTTGATATATATAAATAAGAAGAAAAATATTTTTAATAACATGTATTTTGGTTATAGGAAAAATACCTTCAAGAACGTATCAAGGTTCATGGTAAAACAAACAATTTTGGCAATAACGTTACAATTGAAAGGAACAAGATGAAGTTGTCGGTAAACAGTGACATCGACTTCTCCAAGAGGTGAGTCTTCTATGTTTATTCATGATTGAGCTGTTTTATAATGATTCGTAATTTAAAATCAAACTTATTTTAACAATTATATAGAAAATATAAATTTTACATTGAAAAACAGTTATTAATTCTGCTTGACGTAATAGCTATTGATAAGAACGATATTTGCACTAATCAAGGTAAAATGTGTTTAAATAGGTACCTCAAATACTTGACGAAAAAGTATTTGAAAAAGAATAAGCTTCGTGACTGGCTCCGAGTAGTTTCTAAAGACAAAGAGACATACGAACTTCGATACTTCCAGATTAACAGTCAGGAAGATGATGATGAAGAAGATGTCGATTAAAATATCCTTTTTACATTCAAATGACATTTTTTTAATGTCTGTACATTATTTGGACAATAATAAATGTCAAAAGAATTAAAAAGACGAATTTTAAATTATTTAAAACCAACATAGCATATTCAAAAATACTTTTATACTAAAAGTATTCCAATGTAGTACATTATTTACAAAGTTAAAATTTAATTGCTTACAATTAGTTTTCTAAATAGAAAATAAAAATAATCTATACATTCTCATTAATGTAAATAACAATTTCATTAATTTAAATATAGAATCAATAGTAATTTTTTGTAATAAGTACAAAAAATTCCTTAAGTCATTGGAAAATCTTGAAATTTTTTTTTATCCCTGAATTATAAATCTATATTATCTTTACAACAAAATTAGAAATTTTTAACGAGAAAGGAAATTATGTTTTTTCTCAAAATCGTGAATTACGTTACCTTACTTAATTATACATAAACTTTAACAAAAATCATTTTGACCCGATCATAAATCTCCATTAAAAAAATATAAATTGTTTTGTATTCATTGTAAAATAATTGTACTACATTAAAATGAAATATATAAATATATATTTTCTGTATAGTCTTAAACAATAACATTATAAAGAATTCATGTCTCTTAATTTACAAATAAAATGGGTTCTGATGTTTAGGAATTGAATAAACATATAATGAGTTTCCTCGTTTAAAACCGCATAGATTCCAGGGAACGTATACTAATTGATAAATATAGGATGAAAACAAAATTAAAAAAAGAGAGAAATGACCAAAACACGTTTTCTTATCACCTCTGTTTACTGTATTTCAAATACGTATAATATATATAGATATAGGTATATACGTGTATACGGGATTGTACCTTTATTGTTCATCGCAGAACGATGACGATATATATATATATATATAACTTATATATGTATTCGCGCAGCTGCGCACATCGTTCGTCGTGGTGTGTGACTTGTGAGTCTACTTTTAACGCTATGACAGTCGACTTGTAAAGAGTAAAGACTAAATTGAAGTAATTTACATTGTGTAGATCTTGATTCGCTGATCATCATTGTGTGCAGATGTGCATTTAATCACAGTGACATTGTGATTTTTGGTTCAACTTCAACGAAAAATTCTGTCAGATTGTATATATACACGAATATTCGCAGTTTATCGATTAGCAGTTGTCGCAACCTACGCCCGTATTATATATTTATTTAAAATATCACGCATAAATTAATGCGATTAAAGAACTATACAGATAAATTAAAATAAAAAAAAATTCTGGAAAATTCTAAAAAAAAAAGTTGGAAAAGGAAAAAAAATTAATCATCGCGCGAGTATGATACCCTCTCTCCGAGTAAACGACTCCCACCACGTAAACTACGTGAAACTTTAAAGTTTTTCGACAAGGGAGGAAGGGGTGGGGGGAAGGAGAAGGAAGTGAAGAGAGAGAGAGAGAGAGAGAGTGCGAGCAGTAGCAAGAGAAGAAGAAATTGACAGAGGCAAGTAAAGCAGTACGAGCGCGACGTTGCGTCGGTAACGATTTCTCTTTGCGCGCAGAGACGTCTGCCCATCGTCGTCTACTTCTTCGTACTCGTATATAAATACCTGGTATCGAGGAAAAGAAAAAGCATAACAGATCCCGAGAGTGATCGCGTCGAGTACAGAATAATCGAACGTACGAAACCCAGGGAGCGAGATAGCAAGAGGTTGTCGAGGTAATCGCGCATAAGGTTTCGACTCCATATTTGTAAAATATCCGTATATATATATACTGCACCTATAGATATATATATAATATAAAAAGGCCAGGGAAGGCGTAAAGGAGCCGCGAGTCGCGACGACGGAGAAAGGATCGCGATAACGTAAAAACAACAAATCGAGAGAGAGTCAGTCACCAAGTGGAGCGCTCGAGGCGCCGACAATACAATCGACATGAAGTTCCAATACAAGGAGGAGCACCCGTTCGAGAAACGAAAGGCCGAGGGTGAAAAAATACGACGGAAATACCCGGAGCGCGTGCCCGTAAGTCACACGTAAAAACTATACATATACATATACCTACACTACTTATACGATCGGAGAGTCGTCATCTCCATCCATTGCGCGGCTGGAATCATACGTGTGTTTTTCTAACCAAGGTCGCTCAAAGTATCTGCGTAGTTGACGAGTTTTTCACTCGAAAACTCGCATAACTCCCTTTCCCTCTCTTTCCCTCTCGTAACGCCTAAAATTCATCCGCGGATTTTCATCGCCTACATGGAACGACCCGTGCTCTCAACCGTACCCACACACACGCGCCTATACGTTTCTCGCATTGTATACACATATATCTACGTATATATATTGATTTCTCTGGCCGTTCTACGCGACGTATCTCCCCACTACACGCGCGCAAACACACCAACGCTCCCGCACACAAACACACACACACACACCTCGTACAGTACGTTCGTTATTTTTCTTCCTCGTCGCGTTTGACATGTACGATATTTAGCACTTGTTTCCCTTCTTCATTGTACAGACACACACTTTCTCTCTCTCTCTCTCTCATTATCATTTACTTTATTATTTCGACTTTTTTTTTGCTTTTTTTTGGTATACGCATATAAGTATATTCACGACGATGATTAATTCGTAATACGATGCAATATCGTTTCGAATTGTACAACATACACTTACGCGTATGTACACGTATATATATCTACGTACATTCGGTTAAATTAATTGAACGTTAGTCATGTATATATACCGACTACGTTGATACATACACACACACACACACGCACATACATATTTGTTAACGTCTACACGTAATTGTAAACATACGTCGAGTAATTTTGAAAAACAAAAATTATTAAATTTTAGCGTATATAGGTACATCTCGGAAATTGTAGACGAAAGTCAGTCGAACGGTGATATGTACGTGCAATTAAACGTTCATCCGATGAAAATGTATATACGTCGAAACCGCCCACGTATAATCTAAAATTGATTCATCCCAACGAGTAGACGAACTTCTCGTCTCTTTTTTTTCTCTCTCAAATGTCATTTAAAATGCATTTCCTTATATATATATATATATACATATTTTCTACTCGAATGAGAGATATATATGTACACGATTGCGATCTAGGTATATCGCAGACCGATCGACAATTTTTTTTTGCTTTGCTCGAGTATTTGTTTCTCTCGCGAGTTGCGGAGTATGTATATATGTATATATATATATATATGGGAGGGGAAAACGAAACGGAGATAAATATCGTTTGGGTTATTAAAACGCAATTAATTAAGATGACGAGCACGTAGAGAAGTTCAATAACATTTCGTTATTATTCGGTGATTGATAAAATAACATATACCCGCGCGTATATTTTCGTTATCGACTCCTCGAATTAATCTAAGTCGTTGTTTTAACTAACTATTTGTGTTTATATATTATATACGTTTTCGTACCGAAAAAAATAACTAAACTTTGGCATTTACTTTTAATACTATTTTTAAATCGTATGTGCGTGTATACGTACGTGTATATATGTTTGTGATTAAAATATAGCGACTGAGAAAAAAAAGAGAATCGAGCACGTAGTATAGCCTCGAGAGAAGAAAAAAAAAAAAAGAAATGTCATGCAATGTTTAATTTTCCAGGTGATCGTCGAAAAGGCCCCGAAAGCGAAAATCAGCGACTTGGATAAGCAAAAGTACCTCGTCCCGTCAGATCTGACCGTTGGACAATTTTACTTTTTGATCCGCAAACGAATTCACTTGCGTCCTGAGGATGCGCTCTTCTTCTTCGTTAACAATATCATCCCACCGACAAGCGCGACAATGGGATCTCTTTATCAGGTACTGATTATTCTCCCTCTCTCTCTCGCTCAATCTCGTTTTAATAATAAAAGAAGGAGTAATTTATATACATGCACACGTACACCATGTTTTATCGGCTGTTCGTACTGGTATTTTTGCGTAAAATGTACGATATTTCTTTTTTGTAAACTTTGCTTTCGAATTTCTTGTGTTGTTTAAAATCTGGGCAATTTGCCACTCGACTATAGCCCTAACTTATGCAATCCTAACCTTGTCGCGATCAGCTGGTCTGAGAAAACGGTATAAAAGTCGTTCACTAGACTCTAGCATAAAGTTATATATTTGTTTTTAATGTCAAATTATCATTACGTAACCACCTTTCCTAGGAATAATTATTATTGCACGAGCGACATCGTTTACTACTTTCTTTTATTCGGGATTGACGCGTGCGTGTATATATAGGTTGCTTTTTAAAAAAAAAAAAAACGATAATAGATTTGAAATTTTCGTGCTTGTTTACTCGTCTCGAAAAATATATTTATTTTTGTTGAAATAACAGTTCTTGGACGTTTTTGTTCGAATCGAATTCAATGTTCAATTCAGTTTCAATATTAATAACGAATAATAAGAGTTCATGAAAAAACATGTTTTTGACGTGACGTATGGTAATCGATACCAATAATCTTGAGGAGCGTTAGAAATTAATTTAATGGCAAGTAAACAATTAGAAAACGGAAAATTAAATTGTTAATTTATTTTCATTTTCATTTCTTATTGCGATACCTTTGATTTTAACAATGTAATTTCCTCTTTTTCAGGAACATCACGAAGAAGACTTTTTCCTATACATTGCGTACAGCGACGAAAATGTATATGGGCATTAATATTCCAAGAAAAGAAATTCTCGCGATAAAAAAAAATGATTGACAGCAACTAATACTAATAAAGGTCTACTATCTACACTGTAGTCTTTATAGACGCTTGAGATGGAATTAAAAAAAAAATAATGCTATCGGTTAAAAGCGTTGTAAATTTCAACATTATGTATTAATTTTTCGCTTTGCCAAGATAAGCATTTTAGAATTATCTTTTTTTTTTCTTTTTTAAATTGACGTTCTTACTCACCAATTTTTGAGTTTGTCGTCGCTTTCGAGGATGGAAACAGAAATACATAACGAGGAAAAAAAATTGTGTGTGAAGTGAATCGAGAATTTAATTAAAAATTACATATATACATACATACAACAGACAAAACAGAAGCCGAGTCGATGCGTTGCAATTATTCTTTGCTATGATTTTTATCGGCGTTATTAAGATGAAAAGAAAAATTTGGAAAAATTGTTTTAAGTAGACAGAAAAAAAAATTGTATAAACATTATAATGACTTTTCATTGTACAATTATAATATTAGCGTATACATGCTGTCACAATTATTTACTAAATAGCATTGATTTTGAATTACATGTATTTTGAACTTTGTAATTTTTACCATTTACCATTGTTCACTAATGACAAAAGAAAAAGAAAATAATGAAAAAAAAAAACGAAGACTATACATATAAATATATATATATATATTATATCGACAGATTTATCCTTGTGATATCGTTTCCTTATTTTAGATTAGATGTTATATTCTATTCATGAATTATTAAATTGCGAATTGCGAATTTAGAGAAAAGAGAGAAAGAGAGAGGAAGGAAGGTAAAAAAATGTTAAACGAAACGAAGGGAAGGAAACATTTACAGATGACACGATAAGAAAATTACTGTAACGGCTGGTTGTGGGCCAATAAAAAAAGGTAAAAAAAACGAAACTAAATGTAATATGTCTATCAATGCTTTCTTCGAATCCCTTCCTCCTCATTTCCTGTCCGATAAATTAATACAGAGTCCCTAGAGTCATTTAATTATTTATTTTGTTTTTCTTGCAACAGTCACGAAACATTAATCCTATTTCTAAATCAAATCAGTATTCCATCGTCCTCGTGTAAAACCAGAGGTTTCGCGGTTGATCAATCCGAGTAGTACAATAAAAGAAAAAGAAAATTTCATTCTTAAGTGTTAAATATGAATGGGTTGGAATTAAACGAGACGAATACAACGGAAACGTATATAGCGTCACCTTACAGATTGATTCAAGAAGATTGCACTTGGATCCTTTCAAACGCTTTTATTATATTTACAATGCAAACAGGTATATCGTGCACCTATCATTCGCAGCGCATTGTTCGATGACGTTATCAAACAGTTGAATTTTTCAAAGAACACGACATTCTCCATTATTCTTTGCGCATATCGAATTAAGGAAGCACTAATATATGTTAGTTTAACTTTTCTTTTTTTAAAATTGTGAGTAATAATGCAATTTCAATACTTTGTAACTGCACATTGGCGATCTTAATTTTAAATTTAAAAGCTTATACGTATATAGGAAAGAAACGAATGAGTCGAAATAATTAATTGAACTTTCTAATATCTTTATTATGGATTTTTCATTGTACGTTGGATAATTACCGACACCTTCTGCATACTGATAAATATTTTTACATCAAGGTCGGATTGCAGTTAACGTCTCAGTTTCATCATGCATACTGCAATAATTTGCGACGCGATAATCGATTACAATAAACAATAAATAAATGTAAATGTTGGTTTAGGTTTCGGTATGCTAGAATCCGGCTGTGTTTCTTTGAAAAACGAAGTTAACATCATGATGAAAAACGTCGTGGACATCGTTTTGGGTGGGCTGACATATTGGCTATTTGGTTTCGGTATGAGCTTCGGTAAAGACAAACCGAACAATCCGATAGTCGGTGTCGGTGCGTACTTGGTTGATCCAACGTTGGAAGATGAAATTTTCGGTCAAATATCTGCTGCTTTCGTGTTCCAATTGAGCTTCGCTACTACCTCGACGACCATCGTTAGCGGTGCAATGGCTGAACGGTAATTTCCTTTTCTTTTTCTTTTTAAATTGTACAGTAAATCGCACGCGTATGTATATATACATTTATTTTTACTTTCGATTGAATCGCGTATTATATGTTGTTTACACGCGTTAAATGATGCATATAGAATTTGACACTTAACCAAGTTGTAAAGATAAGAAAAATAAAGGTGGTATTAATAAGGAAGTGTACGCGATAAATATTCAATAGATTTAAAAATAATACATGGATGACAAATTTAAAAAAAAAAAAAAAGAAAAAATACGTAATTACTTAGGATTAAGTATATTTTAAATGTATCAAGAATTAGCGAAACAAAATTTACTTGAATAATTAAACGAAGAGGATATAATAATTAAATAACAATACAAGTGACTGTATAGCATTACGCACGTTTTTACCGGATAAAAGACATTAAAAAACACTTTTATTCGGCCGAACGAGGGAATAAAAATCTATTTCCATTGCATTAGTGCATTATATCGGAATATGCATCGAAGGTATCTAAATTATTCAAACATTATATATTTCGTTAAAAAAGAAGAGATTTACCTTCGCTCATTTGAATAATGCCATTGGTTTTATGCTTTTTCAAGTTCACTAAAGTCAATGGATTCCCAGTATTATTCCTAACAAATTATTCCATAAATCTGAAACATTGTCAATTTTAAAATTTCGTGACTTTGCGAAAAAAAAACGTGGATATTGCAGTTGAAGAAAGTTACATAATTTTTCATATTTCTTTTTTTCTATCGTTTATTCGAACATTTGTATATATTTAACGCACGCGATAATAATCTTTAGAGATATATATATACCTATACGCATGTACACATGTAATAATAAAAATATATTTATTTATTTATTTGTAGTTGCAACTTTAAAGCTTACTGCCTTTTCTCATTTTTAAATACTATCGTCTACTGCATGCCGGCAGGTTGGGTATGGGGTGATCATGGTTTTTTAAAAAATATGGGAGCCGTCGATATCGCCGGTTCAGGAACTGTCCATTTAGTTGGCGGAGTGTCCGGTAAATTAATAACAATTGTAATTTGTAAACGAAAATATATGTACATTGATATACGGTTTTTTTTTCAATTTTTTTTTTTCACTTTATTTTGTTTATTTCAATATATTTACGAAAATATACTCGGAGGAAAATGATTGATTAAATTTTACTATAATGATTATAGCAAAGTTGGGAGAAACTGTCAGAATAAAAAAATGTATATATTATATGATAGTAACGTCTTGTATTAAAAATGACTGCTTAATCGAGTAATTGAGAGACAGGTGTTTAAGAAAATTGACCAGATATGATAGTAAAATTGATCGGATATATATAGTAAATATTAATAAATCTGTAGTTAATGTTACGTATATAAAAATAAATAATTTTTGTAATATTTTAGAAACCTGTCTCTCGTTTGCCGAATGAAATAGTCATATATTTTTAGTAAAACGTACGTACCTCCGTTGTCGCATAATATTTTACGATGCGTAGCGTATTAATTGAGTATTATTCCGTCAGTTTGTCAGGACTTTGCTAAGAAACACAGTAACGTTGAGTGAAACGTCGTTAAACGTCCGCGTACATTAATCGTGACAATTAGAGTGTAAAATGGATGGTATAATATGTATATAGAGGTTGAAAGGTAAAAATGGTAATTAATATAATAACGAACAAGACAGCTCTGGCTTGTGCGATAATGCTGGGCCCACGTCTCGGAAGGTACGACCAAGGTTTAGATCCCTTGCCACTCGGGTGCCCAGTCAACGCGATAATGGGACTTTTCGTTTTATGGTAAATTATTTGAATTGGTCATATATTTACGATAATAAATTGATCAAACGTTTGACTATTATACTCTTGATATTCTCCGGATTAATCGCAGGTGGGGCTGGCTTGCGTTTAATAGCGGTAGCACATACGGCGTAAGTGGCCAGAGATGGAAATACGCGGCGAGAGCAGCTGTTACAACGATGCTGGGCAGTATGGGTGGTGGTTTAATAGGACTCGGATTTAGTCTTGCCAATCCCAAAGGCATTGATATTCTCAGTCAAATTAATGGCATTTTAGGTGCCCTCGTCGCAATAACCGGTACATCCTGAGTTATGAGTGAACCCACGTCAAATATATGCACCGCATATGTGTATCGTATATTAACTATATATATAGAAGTGTATATACGTATACATAGTCTATACCAAAAAAATTCATTACATCATTTTTATTTTCGAATACAGGCGGGTGCTTCTTGTACCGAGCTTGGGAATCCATTCTCATAGGGATGATCGGCGGGTTCATCACTTGCTTTATTATGCCTTTGTTGGATAAAGTAGGTATCGACGATCCAGTCGGTGCATCTGCTACTCACGGTACGTTTATACATTCGTATATATCTATATGTACATTCGTTTCGACACTTTTATTATTCAAACGTAAAATTTTATCCGTCTCTCCTCCCTATATACGAGTTTCGAGCTGTATACGCGCGCACACTAAAAATATCGATGCTCCACCTGTCAATGTCCACGCTCTTCCCGCGGTCGAATCGACGAAATCATTTTCTCCTCTTTTTTCCTCGTTGCGTGTATTATTGATCGATATGCAGTATACACGTATCCGGGTGAGAACGTCAATACCGACCGACCGTCCAAAATGTTCGAATGTAGCCGCAAACTTTTCCTTTTTTTTTTCAATTATTCAAAATTTTTCGTTACCCCTATATGTACACGTACCGCCATCCCGAAACGTGCGTATATCGTGCAGTAAGAGAAAATTAGCCTATTGAACTTACGAATGAAATTATCAAATGCTTCTCTCCCCCTTTTCGTACGCCTGCATTTTTTTTTTCCTTCTAATTTTAGGTGTAAGCGGACTTTGGGGCGTGATAGCCATTGGATTTTTCGCTGATAACCCGCACCCTCTGGATACGACGAGCGGACGCAAAGGTTTATTCAAAGGTATGCAGACGCACGTGCATTTAATCAAAAATCAATCTTCGAATTAACTAAACTTGTACGTACAAGGTGGCGGTTGGTATTTACTCGGGATTCAAAGCTTAACAGCCCTGTGCTTAACGACATGGAGTTTCTTTACCTCGATAACACTGCTATGGGTAATTAATGATGATGGTGAAAAGATAAGATAAATTACGACACCTACGATTATGTTTAATTAAAGAATTTACGTTTATTACGTTATAGTTGTTTAAATCTTAGGTAATAGATAAAATCATACCGATACGAATGAATGCGCACGACGAGTTGCTCGGTGCTGATCTAGTTGAACATCGTGTACGTCATACGCAAGTACGTTATCGCTTATATTTACATCTTTTACACACATATAGTGCAACGGTTATTACAAAAATCATATACAATATCGTACGTCGATTCAATTTTTTTTTTTTTTACCTTTTCTTTCCTTTTGTTTTAATCAGATTGGAGTAAGTCGAGCTTTGTCCGCTCTTCACCCTTTACCGAAAAAAAAGAGTTTGGTTGATGTACCGTCTATTGGAACGAATCCAGGTATATATATATATATGTATATATGTATATATTGCTCTTTTTATTTATTCGTGAAATCTGGATATTTTTATTTGTTTATCTTACAATGGCGCGTAAGTAACGAGTATTATCACAAGAAAATACAATTATATATATATATATTTTTATCACTATATGAAATTGGACTACAGATTCTGTGTGTGTATGTTTTTTTTTTGGTTTCTTTTTTTTTCGTTTTTGTTTGTTCGTCGAACAATATGGATTTATTTAAATAATCGCGTTGTTTATAGGTCACGATTCGTTCCTAACGAGATTCATTCGTATAAAGCGCTTGAATAATGGGTTGAAGATATTTCAACGTCATCCGAACGCCAAAACGAAGAACGCCTTGAACGCGAAAGTACAAATTTCGACGGTCGATACTAATCAACCGGATACGATGAAACTCGCTTGGACCAATTGAACATTTGTCTCTGACACGAAACTAAAGAAAATGCTAATGTTTACTTCTTTTCTTTTTTTTTCACATATTGCATATATAGATAGTGAACGCTTTAACATATTTGCTACACACTTTACGTTATAATACGATTACCATTATTTGTTCTACACTTACAATCTATATATTAATAATTCATTGAAATAAATTACGAGTATATATGTACATACGTGATTTTACTTTATTTACTTTTTTTTCAAATGAAATGCTTTATCTTAATTTTTTTTCCTCTCTTTAATTATATAGATGATTTTGTTTGAATTGACGTTATTTCAATTAAATATATATATACACAGGGAATATCAAATCGTAGTTTGTTCTTGCTACGTATACACGTATATATACGAGAGTTGCACAAAAAATAATAATTGAAGGTATTACAGTGTGAAGTTGTTACGTAAATCGTAAATATTGTACGTATATAGTCTCGTAATTACCACAAAAGTCGACTTGGAAACTTTTTCATTTTCTTATTATTTTTTTCATCGTTTTCCAAAGTTTTCAATTACAATTTGTTTATATGTATTTATATATATATATCGTACTGAAGGAACTTGTCCGTGCAATTTCTACTAACTGCTAATACACGGACATACACTCATTCTCACGCATACATGCTAATTTATTGTATGTCGTTTTATCGAACTAGATTCATTTTTCTTTTTGTCTTGGCAGGTTCTATTTTTTTTTTCTTTTCTTACGATGACGCATTATTTACATAGATTATTATTCAGTTAATTGTAATTTTACGAGGGAACCAATCGGTCTAGTTACGAAACTGTTGAATTATTTATTACTGAAACTTATTTGTTTTATTGCAATTTTTATCTTTCTTCTCTTTCAAATACTATTAAGTAATATTATATTAATTACATTGTTACGACGTATCATCACCGATCTTCCTTAAAAAATTATTATTTTTTTCGCTTATAATTTTAAAATGTGATGGCTACTTATTATTTTCTACGTACTTTTAAATAGATATACACATAATTATGCGATCGATGTAACTTTTCAAATTCACAGCTAACTAGCAAATAATGCCTTATTCTTTTCGAATGAAATTTTGTGGTCTTTCACCATTACGCTAAATGACAAACAATGTTAAACAATTTTTTTTTAACTTTTTCCATTTCAAATGGTTTGCAAACAATTGAACAACAAAGCATTTTTAACCATACTAACAATTGTATGATATGCAAAGTTATTTTATCTATAAAATGAACACATATTTTAATCGCAATAAATAAACAGTTTTACTGCGTCATCCTATAATAGTCAAATTCACTAGTATTATTACAAAAATGACACGCACATTAAATACACTTATTCTTATGGCTTTGTAATGATTTAATAAGATGTAATGGCACTGGGAAAAGATGTCTATTCACTTTTCACATATAGTCACTGCGTAACTTGGACTCCGACTAATGCATATTAAAAATATTTTAGTGTAGCAAAGACATATGTATGAATGATTATGATTGGCGAGATCAAAGATGCGCTATTCTTAATTTCTTAAAATATAATGGAAAAGGCATTTTCAGTTTTCTATAAATTCTCTTCTTATATTATACTACTGCCTGCCCATTGAGAAATATCTGTTGGTAAACCTTGGTAATTTTTAACAGCTTCCATAACTTGTTGAGGTGATAATGTAAATTTATATGTTTGATATTCCTTTTCAATTCTTTGGTTGGTTCCTACCGGTATTATTAATTCCAAATTCTATACAATTTAAAGTTTATTTTAAAAAACCCTTTTTTTTAAATTAATATAAACTAAAATATACTAATAATGCATTAACTTACTTTTATGTGTTCAAAAGCTTTCATAATCACGGGTCTTTGGACGGATTCAATTGTGGAATTCTGATTTGCAAATTTTAGATAACGGTTTACCACCTTTTCAAAATTTAAAGGTTCATCGTCATAAATTTCTGTCTCATGCTTCATAGCTATTATCTATAAAACAATTATAATTAATAAGCAATTGATAAATACATTCAAAAAAATATTTTATGTCAAATATTTACCAGGCACATTTCCAAGATGGATAAACCATCTAGCATTAAAACTTTATCATTTTGGTTAAAAATTTTACTCGCTTGAATAAAATCATTGACTTCTAATTCTTTGTGATTTGTACAAAGTGATGAAATTGCTACAGCTAAAAAGTTTCGAAACTTTCTTTCCGTTCTATCTTCTTTATGCATCTGTCTCAATAGATTTATAATTGTTGGATTGTCTGTCAAGTTTTTAATTTGCTCATTCCATATTGCCCGAAATTTAATATCTATATTACATTCTTTGTTTACTTGTTCTATTTCATTTACATTCTCATCATCAGGTAAACTAAGTAAATGTTGAAAAAGTTCTAAGCGATCTTCAAAAGCAGTAGTTTGCACTTCCGAGCCAGATGTATCACCAGGGTACAGAAAAATTTGTCGATGAGAAAACCTAGATTTTACTCTTTTTTCCAATAGTTCTATAACATCTAATCTGCTAGTCAATCCAATTACGCAAATGGGAGCCTGCAAATAAGTTTAAAGGTTTACAGTAGGTATCTAATCTTTCTTAATAAAATTATTATTGATGAAATTCTTACCTGAGCTGATTGGGCAACATCAAAAAGATTATACAGTAAAGTCTGATTGTGATGAGCACAAAACAGATCAAATTCATCCAAAATAAATATAATAGGTTTCGAATGCTTTTTATCTCCAGACTTCAAACATTCTAATAAAAAACTTAAGTTTTCTGCAAATGTAACAAAAACTTTATCTTCGGTTACATTTTCAAGCTGCATTTGTCTCGTTGCATCTTTTAAAGCTAGACGATCGTCAGTGTGAACTAAACCATGAAGATTTACTATAAGTGCATTCTCTTGAAAATTTTTAGAACTAGATAATTCCTTCAACACGCTATTGATAAGCTATAAAATAATTCAAATATTTTTTAAATATTAATAATGATAAAGAATTTAAGAAAGGATTAATAATAGGAATATAAATTACAGTAGTCTTGCCACTTCCTCTGGGTCCAATCAATAATACAGAATTACTTTCACCTATATCAACGGTACGTTTTATTAATTGAAGAATGTGAAGACGTTCTTGAACATGATGTCTAAATTTAGTTTCCGGACACATAATTTTCTTCTTTAAATATTTTCTTGTTAACATAATCATGTTGTCATCGGTATGAAAAGGAATGGCCATGCTCTTTTTGCGACTCATATTTGCCTCGAAAATGCCTATAATTTTAAAAGAAATTGTGAAAAATTGATCTTCCAATAGTGAATGTGGTATATATTTAAAAAAAGTTAGTCAATTTGATTTTGTATAGTTTAGAAAGACACTAAATATTCACACAGATAATTGTCAATTAGATATTGATTAAATTATCTAGTAATTTACCTATATACATTATGAACTAGTTCATTATTGACTATTTTATATGCAGCATAAAAAGGAGAAAGTGAATAGAAGATAAGTCTATAAATATAAATATACCTAATCCTTTTTATTTTCTATTGATCACTAAAATAGTTTAAGAAAAAAAGAAAATTAACAATATATATGGATTTTTTCATGAATGTTCTCACTGTTGCAATTTTTATTAAAAGTTACAAATTATTGACTTAAAAATATCACTAAATACTTGACTCTCTGCATATATACACGATATAATAGTACAACAACGTTGATGTTCGATTTTCTTACGCACAGTATATAATGATACAGTATACAGAGAGAGGGAGAGAGAGAGGAATGAAGAAAAATTATAAATGAAAAATAATTTTTACAATTACTAAAATAACTTACCCGGTTGTGAAACTTAACAACAGAATCGAAACAACTTAAAAAATTTATTCTAAAAAACTACAAAAATTAGCGAAAAAACGAGACGACTAACTACGGAAGCGTCGAGAGGAGAGTACACATACATATACTGGATTTTCTACACACGCAAAGGTTTACGAGTCGCGGATATACAGAGGGGTTGGTTGACGCGTTCACACACATATATATATATATACTATATATACAAGCATATATAGCACATACTGCGGCAAAGAAAAAGAAAAGCAGCAAATGTTTACAAAACAGACATGGAGGCTCTAAGAAACGACGCTGACAACATGGAGAAGACCGAGACTTGTAAATTTCTCTTTAAAAAGAGAACGATACGTAATCAAATGTCGAGGAAACGAGAGAAAAATGATGAGGACGGTAAGTTTGAGTGATTTATCTAAAAAAATTTCATAAGTATTTAGTTATTTTGGAAATAAAAATGAGAATTTCGTCATATGTATAGGTTATACATTTTCAAAATTTTGTAAATATAAATGTTTGTTTTATAATCATAAAGTATTGATAGTAAAACTTTTACACTTTTCTGTATACTAGCTATACTGAATAATATATCCATTTTAATACTTAATTATAAGTTTGTTAATTAATTTAAATAGCCAGATCTATGTACAGATAAATTTAAATTATCTCTATACGAACTCTTATTTCTATTATAATGTTTGTCATTTTGTCTATTAATCTACTAAATAAATAAATAATTTTTTATAGATAGCAGTGAAGATGACACAACAGTTATTAAAAAAGAGAAGAAACTTGATAGTTTGAATCCTATGAGACAAAGTGTAAGATATTTTTATACATGTATATTAAATTTTTTTGTTTATTACTTAAAAGAAAATCATAAATTAAGTACATGTAGCTTTTTGCAGACGAATACTAAGAGACAAAAGAAACCAGAAGATGACAGTGACAGTGAGGATGATTCGGTAGTGGTATCATACAAAAGTAAAAAAATTCCAATACCTGTTGGTCCAAGTGATCAAGGAGCAACTGCAATTTTAGAAACAGAAACTGAGCTCGATAGAGATGCTCAAGCTTTATTCGAGAAGGCTCAAAAGATAAACGAGGTATATTTTGTACTATTATTATTTTTACAAAAGTTATTTATTACTCATAATGTTAATATTTATATTATGGTAGCAACTCGAAGGTAAAGAAGATGATAAGGTATATCGAGGTATGAACAATTATGCACAGTATTATAAGAAAAAAGATACTGCAGCTGGTAATGCATCTAGTGGTATGGTTCGGAAAGGCCCTATTAGAGCACCAACTAATTTAAGATCAACAGTTAGATGGGATTATCAGCCAGATATTTGCAAAGATTATAAAGAAACTGGTTTTTGTGGTTTTGGAGGTTAGTTACATTAAATTTAAATTAAATAGTATTTTGTTGTTTACTTTACATAATAATTATTCTGATATTATTAGACAGTTGTAAATTCCTTCACGATCGATCCGATTATAAATTGGGATGGCAGTTGGAAAGAGAAGCAGCTACTGGTGGAAATGATCAAAGTGGAGATGAGGACGATACAAAGTATGAAATAGACAGTGACGAAGAACATCTTCCATTTAAATGTTTTATATGCAGAAACACATTTGTAGATCCTGTTGTAACTAAGTAAGTTGAAATTTACTACTTTTTATTTATTCACATAACTTATATGATAAGTAACTTAAATATTTTACCTAATTATTTTTAGGTGTAAGCATTATTTTTGTGAAAAATGTGCCTTAACACAGTATAAGAAGAGTACAAGGTGTTATATATGTAATGTACAGACAAATGGAGTTTTTAATCCAGCTAAAGATATTATAAAGAAAATGGAAGAAATTGAAAAAGATAATCAACAAAAAGACTTATCGGACAGTGATTAAAGCCTTAAATGTATAATAGTTATAATGTGTACAGATTAGAAAATTGAATTATTATTAATTCTTTATTTAAATGAAATGTTATAGATTCAACTTTTAATTACTATATTACATAATACTTCTGATTTCTTAATGTATACATAATTGTATATTGACAAATGCATTGTATATTTTATTTAACATATTGAAGAAAAATTACGCAATTTGCTATTTGAAAATCTTTTAATATAAAGTGTATATTGAAATGAAGATACAATATATACAATTTGAAATTAAAACTGTTAATGTTCTAATACCTATCGATCTATTATGTAAATATATTTACATTTAATTTTATTACAATGTAGTTAAATCATTAAAATTAAATTAAATGAAAGAATACTATTTTCTTTCGATTAAAGTTTAATTATAGTATTTTGAATCATAGATTAATTTCGTAATAAATGTATTGACTGTTTAGTAAAATCTTCCATCGCAATAAAGGGTATTAATTTAATTAACCGCATTAATCAGGCTATAAATGTAAACCATCAAACGTAAAATATCTTCTTTTTATTCACAAGTAAGCCAAAATCGTAAAAAAAAAATTTTAATACCATTATAAAAGTACAAAGTAAATTTGTTTAATGGCACTGTAAAAGTCAAGGAAATATATCATCAGGCCCATCGGCAATAAAAAGTTGTACAAGAAATAAATGAAAAAAGAAGAAGAAAAGGAAGGAACTAGAGGAAAATCATAACACAAGGCAATTTTGAAGAATAAAGGATGTCGGATAAATTAATGATTATCCTTTATCCATCGTTGTTTAAGCTTATATGAAAAATTCCGTTTGTGGTCGTGTGTATACTCGTACACTTTGTGCTTTACTCTCAACTTCCAAGCCATGATTTACTAATACACACATACACACACACGCACACAGAGAGATGTACACTTACACCGGGGGGTTTTGATGCGCCGCGTGCGGGAAGGTGCAAAAAAGGGGGAGATGGAGTAAATCGATATCTGGTAGCGGGATATCGTGGCCTTGCTAAAGTTTACTGTTTGGAGGAGGGAGATACAGAGATGAACAAAAAAAGCTACGTACGCATTGGTTTAAATTGTCAGGGTCGAAAATTTGGAAGGTTCTACGATGAGTAAACATAGTATCGTACTTTACCACGATTACTCATATTTTTATTATAAATACGAAAACAATTTTTTAATTTAGTTAATTTTGTATTCCTCTTCGTACTCGTCGAGAAAATGTATATAAAGTAAAATTGGAAAAATTAAGTTCGAAATAAGATACTTTGAAATGAAAGTTTGATTCGAGACGAGCTTGTATTTCTAAGTATTCATCGTTATTCAACAGATACTTAATAGATTCGTGTCTTACTATACGTAGCTTGTACTACTTGAATCTATGTGTAAAACATTATTCGATCCTACTCATTCGCGTCGGATGTAACGTATCACATATATATGTATTTGAATTTTATTAATTATATATTCGATTATTATCAGATTTTACAAACTACAGGGATATTTACAACTATACTCATAATTGTCTGCAATCAGCATAATATGTCGTTTATTACGATTAATAATTATCATTTCATGTACTTTTATAAAATATTAAAAAATAATACTATACGATCTATAATTCTTTTCTTACAAGTTTTTAAAAAATATGAATTACGCGTAATCGAGAGAAAAAATTGATATATTACAAAAATTAATATTTTTATAGATAAAATTTACTAAATATATATGTACTAAATTTTTTCTATAAAAAATATTAATTTTTATATCTTGTCTCCCGATTACTCAATAACATATAGTCATTTTTTTACTAGTGCATTTATCTTAAAATTAAAAAAGATTATATATTTTATAGTAGACCATTGTACAGGTTTTTTAATTTATATGAAAAAAATAAACATTTTCTAGGCTATACGATCGTACACGATCTAACAATGCTTTATTCACGTTTTTCTTTACAATATATATGTACTCAACTAAATGTATATTTAACAACTTGTTCGAATTGTCAAAGAAAACTAGTTAAGTTATTATTAATAATAAGATAGTATACGTATAGCATATAGTTTATTTAAAATCTTCTTTTCAACGAGTATCAAAGAAAACACGATATCCAATTAAATTAAGCATACACGGAATTACAAGAGTATCGAAAGCAAATATTACCTAATTTCATTTGATGTATACTGGAAATTGTCATACAGCGGATTCGGTGAATTTGAGCAAATATTTAATGTATATTGTAATACAATCGTTTCCACGTTTCGGTGTACAGATCGTGTAACGAAATAATAGAAATTGGTTTGAGCGTATAACGAGTGTAAGCCTATAACATGTTAATAATAATAACAACGGGAATGAAACTAAAATAGAATATACCTAGCTGATAACATGCGATTTTTAAAAGAGGTACTGATAAATCAAAATTTTAAAGTTAACGTAAATGTAAATAAGTAAACGATTCAATTAAAAAAATATTGAAGAAAGCTCGACAGCACCGTTAGCTATATTTGATAATGTAAATGTTGAATAAAACGTTTGTACACAGTGGTCTATTTAAAAGTACAATTACTGTACATTAAAGGTATATATAGGTATAGGTTGTAATAAAAAGATAGACGAAAACAAGGAAAGATCGCAAGTAAGCGTGGGAAGTGCATTTATCGATTGGTTTCGTTGTCGTTGTAGTAGATGCGCCCTCGGCCTCCATCCTCCCTTGGGCAATTTTTCCGACCCTTCGTTAAATGACTTTTCCGGGAAAACCTGCTACGAATTTATCAGTTCGAAGATGTTTTAATCTACTTTTCTCTATACATTGATGTATATTTACAAAATTGTCATTTAATTACCTACATAACAGAGTGAATATATATACGTTTAATAATAACAAATAAATTTTATAAACGGTTTTAAAAAATGTAATTGATATATATATATAGATTGTGCAGTAGTCCACAATACGTTTATGTAGTACATAGTTAATAAAAATTTGCTTTCAATTAAATTCACGTCTCGCTTCGAAAAGAAAAGCTAAAGTCACTTTGAGCAATCGATAAAAATACTTAGTATACACTTGAGCGCAAATTTTTTAAGTGTTCCGAAACTTACGAGCGTCATTGCATTTGTATACACAAACTTTATATCATTACGTATGCGAGTCGATAAAAATTAAAATAGACAAATGTAACAATTCCACGATCGATGTATGCATAAACGTTCGAGCTTCTATTTCAAAACTGTATATATGTATATAATAAGTTGGTACATATATAATTATATATATATTGGTATAATCGATTAAACTATTTATTGAATCAATACTATATCGGATTCGACAATGAATTTTACCGTGTGATTTTGAAATTATAATTTAATTATACCTCGTTGTATAATTTAACTGCGATTTATAAAATTTCAATTGAATTCTCTCCTCGGTCAGCTCGAACGCGTATCATCCATTGTATAATTATGTCGTAATTGTCATTTACGGAAATTACACGATTATTCGTTATTATTCGAACGTTTTCTTTATCAAACGTATATACGTGCGGCATAGGGTGGATATTGTGCACTCATAAATTAAACGCATCATACTGAGTTTACGCATCAAAAATTTGGGAGATACTTCATTCGAATAAGAATTTTTAGTCGATGTATCGCCGAAGTACAATAGTAATTTTCGCATTTTTATACAACAATCCGACATCACTTTCAACGGCAACAGAAAAAATATCTTAAAAAATATTTCGACATTCAATGAAAAAGAAAGAGCCTTGGCCCGTGCGTGAATCGGGAACCTCGGAAGTTCTACTTACATCAGAGAGCTACGTTTCATTCGATGTAGAAAAATATTGTGAAGCCTTAAAGGCATTATTTTTGTATATGCTAAATATAGTAATTAATTAAAACACGGATTTATTATTACGAATTTTTTTACACTAAACAATATTCGTGTTGCTCTCTTCTACAATATCTTATTGACAATATCTTATGATATTATAGTCATTATATGCTTTGGCTAGCCAGTAATTCGAAATTGAAATAGAAAAATTGAATTATAAAAAATAACTAAAATTTTCAAAATTACACGAAAACTAATACTTGTCCCATAATGTGAAAATCATTATAATGATATTATCAAAAAATATTGACATATACTTCTGTTTGATTTTCTGATAAAAACGCAGTAGAATATATACTAATATAAAATCTCGACTTAAGATAACTCTTATATATATATATATTAAATTATAATTTTATCGAAACTATGAAAATCAATTTTTTCTTTTGTAAACTACAACGTTTGCTATAAATTAATAAAAAATATGAGTTAACTTTTAAATTTATTTATTAAAGTAGTCAACGAAGTGATAACCCAAAATTGAACGGGATAACATTTTTCGGAGGTATAACGACGCAGGTGTAGAGCCACTAAAAATAGTTAAAAACACCCGAAAAAATGTATAGTCTCTCATAAAAGAATGTCAATGTTCTCCTTTTTATTTTCTTTTGGGATGTAAAAATACGGGTAGATGGGATGTTGCGCTGTATCTACGGTGCAGCGTGTATCCGATCGATACAAATCTTGAAATATATTTCGTATTTTCAATGAATAAACATGGCATAATTCACCGTATTCTATAAATATTAGTAATAACTAAAACAGGGATATATTATTACTAATTTTTCTAAAATTAAACCAATTTTCGTACTGCTTTTTTCCACAATATTTTATTGATTTTTTTGTCAATAAATATAATAAATAAATATAGCAATAAATAAATACACGTTTACCATTTCGAAATTATATACAAATTAAATCATAAGTAATGAGATAAAGTTTTCAAATTTACATGAAAAATAATGTATGTAATGTAAAAAATATTAACAATGCAATTCTGTTTGATTTTCCAGTAACAATGTTAAAGAATATGTATAATCATTTTTAATTTAAATCTCTTTTCAAAATGACTTTTACCCTAAAAGCACAAAATATTCTTACAGATTTATATATTTTAAAATATTGATGAAATATTTTCAAAACGTTATGTTACTCTACATAAAATATTTCTATAAATATAATTAACAAATATATTAAAAATATTTTAAAAACATATCATGAAAAAATATTTCAAACATAAATATAATAAATAATTTTTTAAATATTTATTTATAATATATTTTTTTATTGTCTATAAATATGTAGGAAATTATTTATATCTAGTTTAAAAATATTTAATTGAAATAATGTTTTCAAACACTGTCAAATATTTTTTTAAATATTTCATAATATTCTATTGAAACATTTTACAAACATATTTTTCTGCGCTTAAAATAAAAATATAATTAAAAAATATTACAAAATATTTCAGACATATTTACAATTATTATTGTAGAAATATATAATTCAATGTTTGCATAATATATTCTAAATATATTCCAATAAACGGATAAAAGATATTTTTGAAAAAAGGAAAGAAAATGTTTTATAGATAAATTTAACAACACATTTTATTACGGCAATTATATTTCAAATAAATTTAAAAGTAAATATATATTTCAATGTTTTCACAATATTTTATAAATATTTTCCAATAAATAATTAAAAAATATATATAGAAGAAAAATCAAAATATTTTAGAAACACATCACACACACAATCCACTGTAAATGCAAATATAGGTGCATTCAAATTCAAATTCACTGCAAATGAAAATATAGGTGCTGTCCGATTTGTCGAATGTTCATTCAAAATGTGTGCGATATTTCGAATTTTAAATTTTGTCTGTTATCAAGGTGTTTATTGACAAATATTAAAAAAGTTATTTCTCTACACTATAAAGTGTGAATATTCGGGACATATGTATAAAAACTGGTGAATGCATTATTTTCGAAATAATGATCTATCTATTTCTCTTGATTCTAAATAATAAAAATAAATTTCTAATTTTTGAAATTTGAAAAAATGCAAACATTTTGAATGAGCTTTCGACAAATCGAACCCCACCCGAAAATATCACAAAAAAAAGTGTGCGTCGTGGGACGCACGGAAGCAATGATAACTTCAATTGATTTTTATGTATAACTATTTAATTTTGTAGTTATATTTAGTCTTGATCATGCAAGAATTAAATGTATTCGACAGCTATTAGGAATATTTTAAAGAAAAAGGGTGTTTTAACTATTATTTAAGTTTTTTATTTCATGGTGATATTTATTAATCAATCGTATATTTAAAATGCTATTGCTAAGTAGCTCATTAAGTTAATATATCCCCCATTATTTTATGTTATAAGTGAGAAAAAGATGGTAATGTTTGCATGTCGCTATTTAAATAGTTATTAAAAATACTTGGTCCTTTTTATAAAATTATGTTTCCGTTTAATTATTAATCAATAAGATTAAGAAGTTGTAATTAATGTGTAAGAATGTAGAAGAAGTATGCGATAAAGATTCGCCGCATAAATTTGAATTCCGAGGACCTGCGCATACTCTGTGCGCTTCCCACTCTGCTAACTGCCTGTAACTTTAAACTCAATTTGTTAATTAACTAATTAGGCAATCTTGACAAATTTGATCTCACTCGATAGATAGTTTTAAGATCTTCAAAAAGTATTTCAAAATTTTTCCTTTATTATCAATACTTTTTTTTAAATATAAGCAAGAAACCGGTATTTTGTAGCTTGCGCGCGTACACACACTTTGTTTGGAAAATAATTGAAATAAAAAATAATTATAAAACATTTCCAACATATTTATAATTATTATTGTATAAATATATAATTTATTGTTTATACAATAGTTTAAAAAAATATTCAAAACAATATGACACAAACATATTTAATATATATATTGCATAAACATTTTTCAAAAATCATCCACTCTTTTTAGGTAAAATTTTATGTGTATTTCTATTATAAAATAATACTACAATGTTTACCCAACATTTTATAAATATATTCGAAAAAAAATAATTAAAAAGTTTGCAAATTTTAAAAATTAAATATACTTAAAATAATACATAACATTTTCCGACATGTTTACGATTAAATATATAATTCAATATTTATACAATAGATTTTGAAGATATTCAAATCTGATAAAAATAGATTTTCACAAGAAAAAAATAATTCTATAAACGTTTTTCGAAAACTTTCCATTACTTTTTAAATATAATATATTTAAGAAATATTACTGAATATCTTTGATATCTAGAAACACTTTACATAGATTTTTTACTGGATGGAAAATAAAGTAAAAAATATAAAAAATATTTATTAAATAAATTGTCTAATATATATGTGTATGTATAGTGTTCCTAAGTATTATGCAAATTAATAATTAAAAAAAATTTGTTAGAGTAATTAGAAATTGTGTATTAATATTTTATAAGTTTTTTAATTCTATTGTATATATATGCGTGTGTATGTATTTCTATATATATATACTTCTATGTACGTCTTATAAAATATGTTATAACGAGCGAATAATCCTCATTATTCTCTCCCACACCAGCAGTTGTATTACTGACAGTTTTTAAATTACTTGTATCGCGTTCGTAAAATCACACTAGATTGTATAAATTCGGGTTCGCAAAGTCATCGGAAGCGGTGTCACTGTGGTGCAGTGTAAGGTAGCGGGATCGTGATCGCAAGCACATGTAATTATTATTAAATTACAATTCTTTATAGTGTGTTTTAGCTGACTATTTTGCAGATATGATATAATGGAATCTGTGAGATAACATATATAAAAAAGCACCTTAGAATACAATATACAAGGAGCTAATATGGTGTGTTTTCTGTGTCGAGAAAGGAACTTGGTGAAAGAAAACAAGCAACGGAAACATTGAAGTTGTGGTAAATAAAAGCAACTAGTTGTTTTTTACTTTATCAGAAAGTTTGGTCGTAAGTTTTCAATCAACCTCCCTCTCTAAATAAAACTGATTATTTACTAGCGTTATTACTACCGTCAAATAGTGGGGTGCATCGTTCTGAACGTGTTAAATATTTTTGTTTTGAACGCCCCCTAGCTACTACTTCCATGCACCAAAATTCTTTCACAATACAGCTGCTATAGACCTATATGGGATTCATTATAACCACTGAATTACGTTTAAGTACTACTTAGTATAAATTTATTTAAAAATAGACTATACAACTACTTAGTTAATAAGAGCGTGTGATAGTAGTATTTAATAGGAATAACCATTAATGATTATAATGTATATGATTTTCTTATGTTACATTTATTTTTCTTTTTTTTCTTTTCCTCAGCCTGGGAGGAAAGGGTGGTTCGCGAAAACCTGATCGGCACCCACATAAGCGATATTCATTAAGTTGTTCTGTATTCTGTTTTTATATCTTGTATTGTATTTTTTTGTGTATCTCTGCGCCTATATTGATTCCTTTATTTTTCAGTAATTTATTATCATATCATTGCATGTTATTTATTTATTTATTTATTTGGTTAATTATTATTATATTATACTATTATTGTATATTTTTACAAAATTTTTATGTTCGTTATGCGATTGTATATTTGTTCACTCCGTTAATGCAACGAGTTATAGCGCTTTTTATTTTTTATATGTATATATATTATTTATTTATTTTCTATTTTCACTCTTATTTTTGTAAATTTTTTATGTATGTTGCGCTTGTTGTAAATAATGTTTACGAGGTTTCTACCCCTAAGAAACCAAATAAAGATCTACCTATTTATATATATATATATATATATATATATATCGAGAGAAAGAGAGAGAGAGAGAGAGAGAACAATACGACTATTATTTGAGAAAAGCTATCTTTCTCGTTATCTCTTTGACTCTTTCATTTATGCAAAGCTTTGATTTTTGTTATTTATACAATCTAATAAAAAAAAGAATTATACATATATATGTACACACACACTTCCAATTACATTGAAATATTTTTTCTAAAATAACAGTCGTATTGTCTTAAAAATCAATTGACAAAGTTTATAGCAAAGGTTAAATTCCCATACACAAAGAAATAAAATTAACACGCATCTGTCTTGTTTAATATAATGTAATCTGTTAATCAAAATCTTGTCTTTTTTATAATTTTTTTAAAGTAGTTTTTAACTGAAATTTTAACTCTATTTATTGTGCATAACCTCTATAAAAACGGCTTTTGATAATTAGTATTACTAATAAGATCATTGGTGTTTATAGATGCAATTATTTATTTTAATAATGGTTGTCTTAGGCAGTACCTTGCCACGTTGTCCGTATAGCTATTAGTAAACAGAATATCTAGAATTGCCATTGCTAAAGTTCGCAAATGCGTCCTCTAATATTCTTATAAATTATAATTTATATAAAGAAAAATATAAAGTGTTAACCATAATCTCTTATCAATTAATTTAAGTAGTAACGGCACCACATTTATCAATATGTTTCTGAATCTTAATGCTAGTAATTCGAAATTATATAAAAATTGAATCGTAACTTTTACATTCCAGGCATGATCGCTAAGTGCTTTAAAAAATAAACGACTATAATCTTTATAGAAGTTTCTATAAAAATTAATGCACACGGGTAAAAAATTGACTGAATTTTTCGATTGACTTGTTTACATACATAGTACGTACATACAAGGATACATACATTTTCAAAAACAATTAAAAGTTAAATAATAGTTTTCTTTTGTATGATAAACATTTCTTATATTTAAAATTTCTACGTAAATTCAATATTTATTTAGTTAATGTCTAAAAGCTACTTTTATTGTACATTTCAGGCTTTTTCAACTGTTTTTTTTGTACTTAATTTTAAAAATATTCATCTAAGCAAAAAAAGTTGTTTACAAAAAAGTTTTATCTTGTTAAAATAAATATTTTTTACATTTAAACTTTTACAGTACAATTTATATTTGTCTTTATAAAGTAGAAAAAACGGACTTTTTGCAGTATTTTAAGACTTTTATGCGTTTAATTTGTCAGTATTTGGTTGTACATAAAAAGTTGCAATACAAAAATTATCACATATTTTATATTTATATTTTAGATTACTTAATTTTTTTATATAATGTCGTAGAAAAACGTTATAGCGCCATTTTAAAAAGTGCTACCGTTCAAGACCTATTCGACTAATTTGGTCCAAAATAGGAACGTTTACTTCTCTATTTATGTAGAAGTTATCATCAAAAATTCAGCCAAATCGGTTCAAAATTGGTTGAGTTATTCGATTAACTTGACTACATACATACATACGTACATACTTTTTCAAAAACGTTTAAAATGACTTATTTTCTGGACAAAAAATGTTTTTATGTATAAATAAACAATTATTTACGGTGTTACATTTTTCGCGATGGTGAAAATACAAGGCACTCTCGTGCAACGATCGTGCCTATTTGCATCTCAAATAGTGAAATAATGTTTTAAAAATTTACAAGACGACAACTAATTCTTATATCATAATGTAAGAATCATTGATCCATTCAAATTCAAATCGTTGAACAATCATTTGATCATCTGGTAAACATGTAGAAAAATATGTATAATGATTTTTAAGATAAAATCTCTTTTTACGATAACTCTTATACATTAAATTATAACTGTGAAAAAAAAAATTTTTTTTCCTAAACTATGACTATTGTTATTAATAAATAAAACATATCATTTGATTTGTAAAATTATTTATTAAAGTAGACAATGAAATGATGACCCAATAACCTTGAATAGAGTAACATTTATCGGAGGTATAACGACGCAGGTGTAATGCCAGCAAAGATTGTCAACAATACCCGAGAAAATGTATAGAGTCTCATAAAAGAAGGACAATGTTCTCCTTTTTAATTCCTTTTGGGTTGTAAATCAATTATAGCCTGTGCGTGTGTAGGAGGTCCACGAGAAATACCGTCTTCGCGAATGCAAGCCAAAAGATAGAGGTTTGAGTTTACAAATACGGGTAGATGGGACGCCGGCGCTGCCGCCTCGGGGGTGCACTGTGTATCCGATCGATACGACTCGAGAAGGTGCGTTCGGGGTTTTGCGAGCGTAAATCTCATCGTGGACGGACTGTAAAAGCTTGGGATGTACACGTTCACGTACACACATGCACGTCACCCGGGAAATTTACGAGCTGTAGTTTATGTCTTCCGTATACTAGACATTTTTCGAGAATAATTTTAAATATTGTATATATATATACGTACATTATTTTTTAAATAAAAAGCAAAGTACCTATATAAATTATTTTGCTGAGATTTTTTATGATTAACGTATATATCGTTCGTGTTGTCGTATGAATAAAAAAATATTCGACGTATGATCGTACATTTTGAATAATGCAAAAATTACTCGACGATAAATTATTATAAATTAATATGCGAATGGAAGTCCAATTGGCAATTAACTCGATCGTAATCATTTCAACGGAAAATAAAATATTTCAATTTATTGTCGAGAAGATATACACCTAAAAAAGGTATCGTATTTTAACTTTAGAATGAGTTTATTAGACCGTTAAGTAAAAATAAGGTTAAGACAGAATTGAGAATAAATCGTCGATTAATCGCGTGTGCACCTACATTTAAAAGCATTCGAGTCGACTATTCGTGCAAGCACAGATAGTGATGGAGCATCCGGTTAGATGACGCTAGTGCGAATATCCAACCGAAAGCTTCGAATCGGCCCCCCATTTCGAGCGTGAATTCAGAAAACTGTACGGTATCAAGTCGAGAACCGTCTTTCTAACCCGCACACATACGAAATAAGGAACCCTTCTGGCCTTTTACAAAAAAAAAGAGAAAATAAATGAAAAAGTAGGGGTTTGGTGCGATGTATATATGTATATATAGGTATTAGAGAGGGGCGCGTGCGCGCAAGCTCAGCCAAGGAGGTATCGTCGAAACGTTCTAAGTAGGAAGAGTCGTACGGGAGTAGATCGCGCCTCCTATACGGGAAAGGCAAAGTATAACCAATGCCCGACGAGGACGTGCCCATCGTTCCCACGAAAAGTAGCAGTAGTAAGCCCGGGCGTCGTAGCACCCCGCGGCTCCTTGACAATCGACTAGTTTGACACTCGTCGAAACCGCTCGCACGTTTGTTCTATTTTTTCATTAAAATCTTCCTATACGTCGTAGCTGCTATTAGACGACCTGTACAATTGCGAAAAGCTAGCCAGCTGGCCAAGTTACGACGTAAGCGCAACCAGTGCCTCCGTATTGTACGACGTGGTTAACCGTACACTTGATTAAAGATCTACCTATACCTTTACTTATCGCGCGCGATCTTCTTCCGATCGTTCTATACGTATATATCATCTATATATGGTGTGTGTTGGTGTATATATATATATCATTATTTCTTCCTTACATTACGTATCTCAGTGATTTTTCTTTTGTTTTTTCTTTTTTTTTTATTTCTCTTCTTTATATATATATATATATATATATGCGTGTGTGTTCACTTGATGTACTTCTCCTCTTTTGCGCATACGGTTTCTTCGAGTTTGTTTATTTAAATCTCGCACACGGCGCTTTAGGTTATTGGCGAACGAGATGTCGGTAGATTTTTTATTTGTATAATCACCGTATTTGTTTTTGCTTGTCAATTTTATTCTTCTATCGTTGATGTAAATTTATGTATCAATTATTGTCATTTATACATTTTATACAAAAGTATATAACTCTATAATCGTTTATAGAGTACCGCTAAGAAAATAACCGTTCTTTTCTTTTACACAATATTTCGGGTAAGATTCTACCCGTGTACAAATGTTACGCTACACTCTCGATATTTCGTTTAAAACAAATTTTCTCGACGACTCGACATTGGCAGTGATAGCGTTAGTTAACTTTGAAATGAAAGAAATTCCTTTTGGCATATTGCCTTTTTAAACGCGTAAATCGCTTACACTTCCGTGTTTTCCCAATTATTCATCCATTAAATATATGCACATTCGATTATTTGTGTAATTTTATTTATCCGATCTCGTTGTATTAAATTCCATATCTATATACGTGTATACCTACGATTGCCGTGTCGTTTTGCCGAGACAAATTATTCGTATATACATAACTTAAAATAAACAGGGAATTTGCATTTGTTACGCATAAATCACGCGTGCACGTCAAATTTTTCCGTCTTTCGGTAAATTAAATTTACGAACGTATTTTTGAACGGCACCCTATATACCACCCTCGGTCAAAGAAATTAACATTAATCGCATGTTTTATTACACGTCGTTTATACGCATGAGTGATAAAAATTCATTGTTTATTCAGTTTTCTATTAAATTATTTACAAATATGAATTAAACATAAAGTACGTGCACTCCGGGCAAAAATAAAATACCCTCGAAAAGTCGAGATAATCAGTCGGATGAGTTTGTGATCAAATTAAAAATTACATATGAAATGTCTGTCCCCTTGTTGTTTTAACGTCGATCCCCCTTACATTTTATTAATTCATCGTACTGTAACGAAATAATACCCAGGAGTGATAATCTACATATCCACGTGTAATTAATTATGCATGACTGCAGCCTATGCGATATATTTATTTAAAAATAAATTCGCAAAACGAATAAACTGTAAACGAATGCGCAAAACGAAAAATCAAGTTGCACACCTGCGTATATGTGTATGTATATGTATATGAATATGTGTATTATTCACGCACGTATATGTAATGTAGAAACGACGGTGAGAAAACATGGTATATATATATATATCTATAAACGGTGCATATGCATCATCCCTCTGTCCAGGAACTCAACGAATGATATAAAGTGAAAGATAGACGAAGAGAGAAAAAGGAAAAATAGGGGAATTTCCCATCCAGCTATACCTATAGAGAACGAGCGTGTTAATAAAAATTTGTGGCACTGGTGATATCACGGAAATCAACTTCTAACCAGGTAAGACTTCCGGGAATGCGCGACGCTTACACGGCCGGCCGGGATAGGAAGGGGGAGGGAGGGGTGTCGGTACGATTTAACGATCGGTGTTCCTCTGCGGCGGCGGCGGCGACGGCGGTAGCGACGGTGGCGGCGACGGGACGCGCCAATAATCATCCGCCGTATGTGCAACGTGCATGTGGGATGATGTACACTCCGAGGTCTTGACTGTATAAACCTTTCATGTGCATTTTACTCGAAATTGCGTATACGATTTTCTTTTTTTATTTCTTCTTTTTTACAAATCGATCATTCTTTTATTCACGACCCACTGGATTTTAATCGTCTATTTTTAGAGTACGTGGGTTTCTTTAGCTTTGGGTAATTATTGGCATTTTCAAAGATCCTGCGATGCAGTCGAATGATTCGCGATAATTCGTTATTGCGGATCTTTGGGTTTAATACTTTTTTTAATATTTAGACATGTAGGATATAAACCTTTTTAAATTTGGTCTAATTAATTGCGTACAAATAAGTAAATAATACATAATTATTAATTAATAAACAGTAATATTAATTAACAATGAATAATTAATAGATAGATTGTGTATTAATGATTCGTGCACTGTTATTCGATTTACCTTTATCATGGATTTGTATATATATTTTTATATTACATCAAAATCATCCGAGTAAAATGTCGAATTCACGTTGATCCGAGACAAAAATGCGCTTCGGAAATATCGATTAAAAATAATAAATATTGTTAGCAACAAGATTACTTTTGCCAGCCAAAATTTTCAAACAAAGTAATACTTTTCTTCTTATACGAATTACACTGAATAAAATATCTTACCTATATCGCATTGTTGCTTATCACTAAAGAAATATAGGTAGGACGATGTCAAATAATCAAAAATAGAAAATAAACAAATCGACCAGTCTGATACAAATTCTTTCAAAAAATACATTTTTTAATATCTCGTTCATATACAAACTTGATATAACATATTACTACATGAAATAATTGTAATATCGCATATATAGTCCCATTTTTTTGTTCTTAAGTACATCAAAATTTCAGTAACTACGTGCCGTTTCAATAATAATGTCGATTTATCGAGCCGGTGCTCGAGAAGCCTTAACTTTTAATGTACTCGAAATCGATGCATAATACGCACGTGATTACTATTGATGCGAAAGATCAAAGTCGAGGTCAATATTTGATTAGCACACGAATGTATATAGACTCGAAACTTTTTAATGTCTAACTAATGAATGGAAGGGAAAAATGATTCTCACTCTTTCTTTCTTCGTACATTATACATACTTGTAATTACTTTATATCCATCTATAAATGTAAACGATATATAACTTTCTATATAAAACTATAAATTGCGTAATACAAACACAACGTTTCGTTTATTAAACTACGAGCTATGTATAGGAACACTTTTATACATTGTTTTTTTTAACTTTGTTTTAGTACACATGTATATATTAAACTTAAGTTTGAAAAGTACGTGTGTCTTTATAAATGGATTGATGTAGTCGGTATATGGAAATTTTATGAATGAGTGTGACTCGTACCTCGCTTTGTTAACTGTTATTTTCGTTACAGAAATAACTCGGTTCTGACAATTACGATAAGAACATTTTTAATTATACACCATGTGTGGTAATTTTGGATTAATCTTAATTACTTTCAATTAAACTCTCTCGCGACGGTGATTGATTGAATTTTGTTAAGTTTGTAATATATACGAAAATTTTTTAATAATTTAAATAAGAAAATAATTAACGTTACTTTTTTTATGCACACATACCTGTTATTAATAAAGATAATTTGAAAATTGACGATTCTTTTTATTACGAAAAGTATAGTAGATTAGGTAAATTTTTCTATAAAGTAATCTTTTGTATACATTTTCATCATCTCTAGTATACTGAAAATATTTTGTCAAAAGTTCACCGACTTTTTTCAAACGTTACATACTCACCGTTGCATCAACAAAAAGTTTTATGAAAAAAAATTACGCGTGGTCTACATAACGAAATAAAAAAAAAGAAATTTACTTTCTATTTAAAAATACGTTTCTTTCAATCCCATAAACCAATTCGTTTAGGAAAAAGACTAATCATCGCACGTAGAAATCATTCATCAAAAAAAAAGAAAGAAAGAATTGAGCTCCTAATCGAAAATGTACCCTTATCGAATCCATCAACGCCATCCGAGAATGAAACTACACAATCGTCCCTAACGTCCTCATCTCGACGAGTTGTATTCCCACAAGTACAATCGCGTAGGTGATGTGTGTATATATATATATATTGTATTTATATATGTGAGGACAATGGTATACGCGTATTTGGAATCGGAAGATGCGCGCGGGATCTCATCTAAAATACAAATGTTGCCCAATCGTTCGCATTCCTTTTTGGCAGCCAAGGCCATGCGAAAACCTCCCGATAACTCGGCGAAAAGTCGCGCGAGCCGCTCGTGCACAAAAGCCTTGACCTTCCCTCCTCCTCCTCCTCCTCCGCCTCCACCACCTCCTCCACCACCTTCTTCTCATTGGCAAACGTCCCGTCGCGATAGACCCTCTCTCTCTCTCTCTTTCTTGCTCTATCGCCTGCGCATTCGTATATATATATACATATGTGAGTGTGTACGAAAGGTGTCTAATTTTTTATATTCTAATCTCCTGTGTTTACATTCAGTGATACAACTTTACTATACGAATTTTCGTTTGGAGTAGATATACTTCACGCACCGTGTCATGATTTTTTTAAAATTACGCGTCTTCCTTGGTTATATGATTCATTAATAAATGTACATTGTAACCCATCATGATTTTAGCAAACCTGTGATAAATATTCTACTATCGATATTTTTAAAATTCATAATAATCGTTCGAATAAAAGTTTGAAAATGAATATTTTTTAATTCGTGATGGTTTGATTGAAAAGATTATAGTCTCCAATTTTTGGATTTACAAGAAAAGTACATTTAATATTCCGAGTACCTTTTTTTAATCAAAAAAGAAACTGAAGTGCTCACTTTTCTTTTCTTTATTAAAAATTTGAAGTATTAATTTATACATCAAAGAGTGAAAACGAATAGAGATAATATAACACAATTATCGATCGACTATAATATTCCAAATGATTTTTCCTAATATACAGTTAATTAAAAATAATAGTTTAATTTATTAATTTTCTCCCTAGACGGTATGATCGCGTTACACGCTATACTAGTTAAATGTTACATCCAATTAAATAGTATTCAACATAATCCTCTTATGCGATTATAAAGTTGTATAAAAAATGTGCGAAGTAGTAGTTTTTTTAAAAATTATATCTGCTCAATATTAATTGTCGTACGTATGAATCGAAGGTTGAATTTGAAAAAAAAAATTAATTGTTAATTTAACGGTTAAGCAATAAAGTACACAATTCTTCAATTATGTAAAACTAATTAAACGGTTACTATAAAAGCTCGTATTGAAAATGAAAAGAAAAAGTTTCGTTACACTTGGATATCGAAATCGACAATAAATATTCAATCGTATAAAAGTAATGGAAAATTATGATTCAATTCGAGTTGAGTTCATAGAGCTATACTTCATTCTTGTAAACTTTTATATCTGTTGGAATATATATATGTAGGTATAATGCAATCGAATATCATGTCCGATGTTGTACACAATATATTTTTCACTGTCAAGATTACGTGACTCAAGCTAAAACGAACTTTTTCATTCAAGTTTAATTTCTATGAAAAACTATAACATTATATATCATTTATATACCATATATATTTGAAAAATAATTATTTCTTTTATTTAATCGGGTATATTTATTTCGCGTTTTTTTTAAACGACGTTCGATCAAAATTTATATTATGCCTGCATTTTTCACTCTTACTTACGAAAAAATGTAATCATTGTTTAAAATATATTCTGAATTTAAGTAAAAATAAAAACGTAACACTAACATCGCTACCGACACGTGGCTATATTACCGCGCTACATCGTTCCTGTAAAGTAAAATAATTTTCAGTCTTTACTTATACGTACATACTCGACTTGTTTTATTTTTTTTTCTTTTATACTAAACAAGCATTTGTATACATCCTACCGTTACGCGATACATAAATTAGCAGTTTTCGTTTATACCACGCGCATAGGATCATTGATTATTGACGAAAGCATGCATGTGGTAAAAGAAGAGCGCGCGCTTTATACACACATTTTTTTTGCACATAATCATTCCTTCTTCCTCCTATTTTTTTGGTTTCCTGTATAAAATTCAAATCCGGTATTACGATTCGTTTGACGACTTATCTCAATACGAAAAAGAACACTCGCGATCAATAACGAGGAAAAACGTTTATTTTTTTGTGTTTCTCTTGTTTATTTATAAGGAATTAATTTCGTACGATTACGTTAATCTTTGTGATTATGCGAATGGAACGAGGATTTATTTTAAGATGGTTGTTATGTTGGGTAATTACATGTTGGGTAATTATACCGTGTTTATATACTTATTGTTTATTAAAGATTCTATGACAGAATTATAGAATAAAACTTCGTAAATTATAATTAATTTGATTTTCTAAATAATGATATAAATTTTACAAAGAATATTATATAATATATATATATATACACGTAAAAAGTTGTACAAATAAAATATTAATACAGTTAATGAAAATAGAACGTTATCGTGCATAGAGTCATAAAGTTTGCTTGCTTATTTAATACTATTTCCTTTGTCTACTATTCTGAGCTCGTAATAAACTTATAAAACACATTTAAAATCAAAGCTATCATCGGCTTGTCATGAGCAGACGTTAACTGCCTACTAAAATATATTTATATTACTTATAAATACGTGACTCGAAACTAAATACATGTTAATTTTCGCAAGCTCTTTTTTTTAATCTTAAACAAACTTATAATTATTATTTTAGTCGTGACAATTTTTGTATATTTTTATACATATTTGTTACTTAAATTTGAGTAGGAAGGTGAAAATGATACCGTAATAATTGTGAGTATATGTATTTAATATTATAATTTCATTTTCACTTTACATATCGTGCTTACTATTTAATGATGAATTTAATGATAAATGTATATACTTGCAATTATCATTCTACTTATGTTTTTTTGTCAAATAAAAATTTTAATCGATGTATCTCCGAAGTATGTTTGCATTTTTGTATGCCAATCTGGCATCCCTTTTTGCGAAACTTTTCTAATACGTTCTACAATAGCTGAAAAAAATGTTAAAAAACAGTTCGAAATTTCAATGAAAAACAAAGAGCCTCGTTCCGACTAGTACCAGGGTTGGGTAAGTAGTCCTCAACCACCCACTTTCGAATACTTTTTCATTATTTGAGTTTAAAGCTTAAAAAATATAGACTTGTATAACAGCATTGTATATGGTATATATATGCCAAATAACGCTAAATAAAAAGTATTCGAAAAAGTATTCGATCTGATACTTTCATCGAATACTCGGTATTCGAAAAACTATTCGATCGAATACTTTTTCAAATTCTTTTTATTTAGCGTTATTTGGTATATATATATATATGTACCATATACAATGCTGTTATACATGTCTATATGTTTCTTTAGGCTTTAAACTCAAATAATGAAAAAGTATTGGTAAGTGGGTGGTTGACGACTACTTACCCAACACTGACTAGTAACTTCAAAAGTTACCGAAGTTACTTACCAGAGATTGTTGTAGGGCTCACATAAATAATTTTTTTGAGGCATAATTCACTAGATGATATATAAATATTAGTCATTAATAAAAACACAGATATAATATTATGAATTTTTTAAAATTAATCAATAAACTTTTCCACGATATATTATACATTATGGTCATATTGCGCGTTTGCTAGCCAGTAACTCGAAATTGAAATAAAAACTTGAATTACAAATGAAATAAAGTTTTCAAATTAACGCATAAAAAGTAATATACCATAATGCAAAGGTTATTGTTAGTACCAATGAGTAGATAATGCGATTTTTTTTTAAAATCTGGTATGTAGAAGAATATAATACGATTATTTCTAATATAAAATCTCCTTGCACGTCTCTTCTTTATTAAATTATAACTTTGTCGAAACTGTGAAAATCAATTAATTTCTTCTTTTGTAAACTACAACTTTTGCTATAAATTAATAAAAAATATAAATTAACTTTTAAAATTTTTTATTAAAGTAATCAACGAAGTGATAATCCAAAATTAAACGGGGTAACGTTTTTCGGAGGTATAACGACGCAGGTGTAGAGCCAGTAAAGATTGTTAAAAACATCCGAAAAAATGTATAGTCGCTCATAAAAGAAGGTCAATGTTCTCCTTTTTATTTCCTTTTGGGATGTAAATCAATTATGGCCTGTGCGTAGGACCTCGAAAAATTCCGTCTTCGCGAACGCAAACCACAGGGTATAGAGGTTTGATACTACAAATACGAATAGTTCAGTGTGTAGCCGATCGATACAAAACTTACAACATTTTTCAAATTTTCAATTAAAAAACAGCCTTGGCTTGTGCGTGTGCACTTTTTATCTCTCATTCGATTATAAATCAGTTATGGCCTATGCGTATGTAGGAGGTTCCCAAAAAATTGTGTCTTTTGTGAATAAAAAAATTGTATTATATTATTGTATTATTATAAAAAAAATTATAAAATAAATAAATTGCGAATGCAAGCCTGCGGATAGAGGTTTGGGTTCACAAATACGAGTGGATGAGATGCCGGCGTTGCACTGTGTATTCGATCACAAAGCGTATTCGAAACAAAAATGTTTCGAATATCGAATTACAAATGAAGTAAAAGCCTTGGCCCGTGCACGAACGGGAACCTCAGAAGTTTTTTCCCAGAGAGTTACGTTTGTTTACTATAGAAAAATATTATAAACCGGCCTTTGGCATTATTTTTACTTGGTACGCACGTAAATAACTTCTTGGTGGTGCATAATTTACCATTATCCTATAAATATTAGTAATTAACTAAAACACGAATTTATTATTACTAATTTTTCTAAAACTAAACAAATTTTCGTGCTGCTTTCTTCCACAATATTTTATTGATTTTTTTGTCAATAAATACAATAAATAAATACACGTTTACCATTTCGAAATGATATAAAAATTGAATAAATAATCAGATAAGGCTTCCAAATTTACAAGAAAAATAATGTACCATAATGTAATAAGAGTCATTGTAGTATTTTCAAAACATTGACATTAGAATTCTGTTTGATTTTCCAGTAACAATGTAAAAGAAGATGCACAATCATTTCTAATGTAATATCTCTTTTCAAAGGCACAAGCCTGGGTTAAAATTGGAAAAAAATATTGAATTTTAACATTTATTAATTTTTTTTATAACAATGGAAAACATTTCTTAATTTTTTGTACAAATTATATTATTATTAACTTTTATTTAAATTTTTTTGGCCAATTTATATGTCACATAACTATTTTAATTAATTATGAAACAGCATACTCTGATTCTTTTCCATGATGGACTTACCGCAGGATATCTCACTTCATCGAATAGGCTGAAATTTTAACATTAACTTTTAAATATGATTTTAATCCACTTGAGTGGAACAGAGTTTCAATAAAAGTCTAAACATGTATTTTAAAAAATGATTTAGCTGTTTTTTACATAATTTTTGCATTTTTAAAATAATTTGTTTAGACAAATTTTTTTATTACAATTTTAACACAGTCTGTTCCACTCGAGTGGATTAACATCAATTTTGAAAGTTACTGTTAAAATTGTAGTCTATTTGATGAAATGGTTTCTTAGATATCCTGCAGTAAGTCCACTATGGAAAAAAAAATCAGAGTACGGAGTCTCATAATTAATTAAAACAGTTATGTGACATATAAATTGGCCAAAAATTTATAATAAAAGTTAATAATAATATAATTTGTTTAAAAATTTAAGAAATGTTTTCAGGTCTTATAAATAAATTATTAATTGTTAAAATTGACCATCTTTTTTTCATTTTTAACCCAGGCTTGTCCCCGCTTAAGATGACTATTATACATTAAATTATAACTGTGAAAAAATTTTTTTTTCCTAAACTATATGACTCTTGCTATTGATAAATAAAATATATCATTTAATTTGTAAAATTATTTATTAAAGTAGACAAGGAAATGATAACCCAAAATTGAACAGGATAACATTTTTCGGATGTATAACGTCACAGGTGTAGTGCCAGTAAAGATTGTCAACAACATCCGAGAAAAGTATAGAGTCTTGTAAAAGAAGGACAATGTTCTCCTTTTTAATTCCTTTTGGGTTATAAACCACAGAATAGAGGTTTCGCTCTATAAATACGGGTAGTTGTCTTAAAAATCTTAAAATACCTAATATTTTTTGTTTAATTACATATTATTATAGCAATTTATGTATATTGAGTCACTGAATTGTTCAATATTATTATGAAAATGTATTATAGCGAATACGTTTTAAAAGAATAGAAATTTTGTAAATCAAGTAAGCAATTACTTAGTTCTTTATGTTGCACGAATCTTTGTATACAATATACAAATAATGCGTATAGAAATTTTGGCAGCTATTCGGTTTTGATTAAGCTATTGAAAAAATATATATGAAAGTGTTTGAAAAATTTTGCAATTGATATTTGCCGAATTGTGAAAAGCTTCACTTATCCAAACAATACTTTATTTGAACACGAAAATAATTTATTTTAAATCAATCATTTAGGGGACATACAAATATGTACAAAAAGGTGTTCATCATTCATGATACACCGTGTAATATAGAGCTAAAATAGTAACAATAGCTTGTTATACGTTTTTCTTTAATTATATGGCATTTGTTATTACGATTTTTGTTAAATTTTACGAGGACCATTGAAAACGTATAAATATAGAAAGTAATGAATGAAATATAAATATTCAATTTTATACTTGGAACTGTAAACTTTGTGTATATATATTTATAAATTGAAACGTGCGATTGATCGTATACGTGATGCCATTCATCAATGATGTCTTAATATTTGTGAATATAAGAATCGAATACCGTGTATAGTAAATACCCAAGTCAAAACATTTGTTTTTATATATATAAAAGTGACTTATGATAAATATAATATATATAACGCGTTATATATGATTTTCAAAAATTTGATAGTTTTATTATTAAATTTCAGTTAATCTAGAATATTAAATTTATTACACAAAACCTAGAAAGCTAGTCAACGTTTTAAGATTATCTCATCTGTCGATACGTCGATATACACTATCTATTTGGTTCACTTCCATATGTGATGATATATATTTATACGTGGAAAATATCTGTGTTACGCTAAATCGTCATTGTAAATTTTTAATTATTATTCATAAATTTCAATTATACATTATTATAGTATAAATTCAATTAAATTTTCATTTAATTACATAATCTCAATCAATTTTGATTTCCATCGGTTATTGTTACGAATTAATTAACATATATATATATATATATATATATACACGTTACGGTATTTGTATTGTTGATTCTAGTAATTCGAATCGAAAATTAATTAAATGTAATTTTATTATCGAAAATCTGACCCAGAAACAATAATTTATTTGTATTTCAAGTGTAGGTGTAAAACTTTCTCTCTACTTCTTTTTTTTTAAAATAAAAAATATTTTTATTATCTTCGTACGTATGCAGATTTAACGAAAAAATCGTTAACAACTTTTACACTTTAGTTTTGAATAGGTGTTCATAGGAGATAAGCATTTTTTAAAAAAATTAATTAAATGTGACCTTGGTGTGTACGTATCAATTTTAAAAATAAATTCGTTTCTGAAACACCTCGTTTGTTGATTTTAACAAGTTGAATGATCAATTAAAAATAATGATTCAACTCAACAGCTCGTACACAGGTACAACTAAAAATACTTTGATTCCTTTGAAAATTATTGTTTAATTATTTAAAATTAATGAGCATCTTCAGTTGAAACATTTCTTAAAATTACATTTCACTTTTATTTGCATCTCAATTATTTTCAAAGTTGAAGTAAAAGAAAAATAAAAATAATGATTCTACAAAGGTTGATACTATTCTCCAGTCGATAGGCATGATATCCTTTTCAATTTTATTCGATTTAATTAAGTGAAATCTCGTTGTTTTCTTTAAATAATTATCTATACATTTTCCAAATTAAATTTTTGGAATAAATAAATTAAAAATTACAAAATGTAATTTAATATGTACGTTCAAATTTTTTCATGGTAACATTATACAATTTCAATTTATTAACTATTTTAACGAAATTGAATTCGATATATCTATATAGATAATTGATGAATAAAACGAGCCCTTGGTTATTCATATCACATATGAAAGTAGACGATATTCTTGACTTTGAGTGAATATTTTAAATATAAATAACAGTGTCAACGCTTGCAGCATCATAATTTTTTTATTTCAATTTGATTTTAACTTTGTAAACATCGCTTCTTAACGTATATATTCTCTCGCACTATCAGATAATATATATTTTAAACAATGTTTATACCTTATTACCAATTGAAAAATCTTCGTATACCCAAAGATTTTTCGTAAATATAATTAAATCACTTCCACACCTTAAAGGCATCATTCATCACGAATAACCCAAGGTTCTTTTCGATTCGTCACATACACACACACACACACACACCCTCGCCGAGAAGGGTTACTATAATAGATTATATTTCTATATAGACGCGTATATAGCTCACGCAAAGCTCACGCCACGATTTATTGATCGGTCATATATATATAGAGAAAGAGAGAGATGGAGAGATACGTACAAGAGGCTTGTTATATAGATTTAGGAGGGAGCGAAGTCCTATACAACGGTAGCCGCGAAAATCGCGTTTATCGCGCGCCCGGGCGCTCCTCAAATATTTGCTTCGATATCCGTGTGACGCCTCGCGCGTAGTCAGACGCCGGCGCTGCGGCAGGTGTGCTTATTACTTTTCGTCTTACAGGTAGTATACCGCCGAGCGTAACCGCGTATCGTTCGGTCGTTACCTTCAATCACCATGCACTTTTTCGAGGCGTTGAAAAAGTAAGTCTCCTAACATTTTCTTTTATACTAAATATACCCGCGTTTACCTCGTATTCTTGATTTTCGACAACGCGGAGGTATACTCTCGATCCTTATTTCAAAAAATTCTATATAGTTTGTGGAGTTTAGATCGCGAAGTTTGCGGGTGATTGCCGTGTATCGGTTGATTTATTTTTTAATCGATTGTATGTAATCGTGAAAATAGGAATTTAGAATTACGAGGCAAGGATAATATACAATCGTTTGTTTAATTATGCAAGGTCAATTATGCAATTGAATTGAAAAAATAAAATCGTTTGTTTTTCCTTAAAGACATCGCGTTACTGACATTGTACTAAAAAATAATTGTATATATACAGTTTAAAATTACTTACTGCTACCGTATCGGCGAGTATAAATTTTTACGTATCACGAATGCACATTTAAACGATTATAGAAATCATAATAAATGTGTAATAATACGTGTGCCTGTATAAAAATTTTTTTTTGTCAAATTAATATACACTTCTTTGTAATGAATGATCGTACCATAAGTGCGCGTACGAGTGATAAGAGAAAATGTGCACCTTAAATCTATTATTATTCATTATCGAACGCAACATGTGCCAAAGTTTTTCATTATCTACAATTTCATTTAAACTCGACGTCTTTGTAATCGCCGAGATATGTATATATATTATACGTCCATACACAAACGCGCACACACGTATTTACCTGTGTAGTTAAACACTTACACCAATGTGTAACGTATTTGTGTTATCTCGCAAACTTTAATCACATCTTCCTTAATTTTCCAGCCGGTAACTTCATTTGACGAAGGTTTTATTATTGATTACAATAATTATCTTATATTAAAAAGAAAATTGATATTGTGTATATGTACACTTTTGATTCAATTTAAACGTAATTGACTTTTATTTTTTAATTACACGCAAACATAGTATATACGCGCGTGTAAAGTTATTGTACGCGCGTTGTAAATAAAAATTTAATCTTTACAAAATTAAAATTTTAATGAGGGAATATGGAAATATTTATAATTGATTATTAAACTCTACGGTGTAATTAAATCAATAATTGAGGAGGTTATAGCGACCAATCGTTCATCTACGTATTTCGCATGTACGTGCAAAAATCTCCAAAATTATTTATAAAATTATTTATAATGAAAAATCTAAAAAAAAAAGGAAAAACAAATCTCAACAATGTCAATTTAAAAGGCTTCTTTTGTAAGAAACGTCGGCCGGAAAAAATGTCCTTGTTGTATTTTCCGGAAGGAAAGAATTCTGACGTTTCCTTTTTATTCTTTCGGTGCGCCGGTTGCTCCACTCGACGGAAAGATATAACGAGCTGGGGTTGTTTAAGATGCGCGAGGGCTGAATGCTATAAGGTATATATAACAAGGAAATAACTGACGACGATTAAGGGCTTTTCTTTTTGTTAGTTGTAGCATTAGTATAATTAACACTTTTTTGTTACTCTTTTTTTTTTATTGTTATAATAATCGTGATGAAGGTACTTTAAAAAAAACGTTATCCATATAATAGCTTTTACGAAAAATTTGGAGGTAAAATATCTAACGCAAAGTACCGAAGCTATTTCCGTAATAACGAATAATAATTACACGAGCGATAATTTAATTGAGTCCCTCTCGTTGTATAAAATATTTCTCAAATTTTTACGTGACATTTAAAATTTAACCAATTAAACACGTGGATCAGATAAAATACGTCGTTGAAACTTTTTTGACGTCACGAGCTCGGTAATCCGAAATAATTTTTCTTAATTACTTATACGCCGGTATATACATTTTCGTGTAATATAAATGTTTAATCAGTCGTACTTTTTTTCCTATGTAAAAATGATACGTTAAAATTTTTTTTTTTTTTTCGTATTAATAATGATCAGAGGGTTTAATAATAATTCGTACAATTGATCAGTTTTCTATATGCATCATCAGACTTTTATTACAACATTTCATTACTTAATAATCGACCTTGATCGATGTAAGAAAATTTTCTTACTTCATGCTTATTGTAACAGTAATAAAAAAAAAGATAGTAAAATGAAATTTCTTTTATTACTTTTTTCACCATGAAATTGAAAAAAATGTATATGTATATGGAAGTAAAAAGTTGTTATTGAATAACGCAGTTTTATAATGCAATAAAGGTTATACGTTTACGTTATACATAAAGTTCGATAAAATAAAATTTTGTTATAAAGATTGTACATCGTCAATTTTGAAAACGACCTACCACAAACTCTATTTAATAGATTATTAAAAAAATATTGGTATGTTACGGTAGAGGATAAAATATTTATTTATTTTAAAAATTTTGCTTCTTCAATTCTTTACTGAATTATCTCTATTTGATACAATTAATCGTCTTTTCATCTTGTTACATGATTCAGTAAATGTTAAGAAAAATCTAAAATGTACATATATCGTTTGAATTTGATGAATTACAAATTTAACATATTTTCATACGTAAATTAATTTGATAGAGTTTTCTTCGAAGTTTACAATTTAAAGCACTCGTTAGGCTCAACAAACTTTAAATTAACCAAGAAATGTTGAGTTTAATTTATAGCTAGAGTGGCAAAGTTTTGAGCAAAATTTTGAGATATATTCACCGTCATAAGTTTAAACGAAATTTCTCATAGTTTGTTTAATAATAATATAGCTAATGTATAACGTTTAAATTACAATGATTAACTCTTATACAACAGCGATTTATTAAAATAAGATCAATTTTTTTGAGATTGAGAGTAATAAAACGAAATATTAAATGATTTTTATTTAACGAATAGCATATACAAGGAATTTTTTAATATCGATTTGATGCATAAAGTTAAAATTATTTAAGATTCTCACTTAGGTTCATCAAATTGTGATTGTTTTATTAATCGTATCAAAAAAAGAGTATACATTTATTCAAACAAAGGTATGTCAATTCGATAGTCCGATATTAGAAAAATTTACGTACGCATATCTCATCCATATTGAAACTTACCATATTATCAATTAATATATAATAATTAATTAATATTTAATGTAAAATTTAAAGAGAATACAATTATTAATACCAAATAATTACAATACTGCAGTAATTATATTAAAATAAAATATTATAACGATTGTGCATGAACGTTGTAATTAACTATTAGCAAAATCAGTTACGCAATTACGTCGTACTTTATCGGTTAGTGAATCAAATAATTTAATCTCTTATTGGCAAAAAAAAAGATAAGAAAAATTAGCAAATGCAGTTTAAGCTAGAAAATTGGATTGCCGAGTCAACAACGTGCGCTATACAACGCTCGAAGTAACGAAAAATTTCATTACTATTATTTGACGTACGCGAAAAACTAGAAACTGACAAGAAAGAATTTCCCACAAGTACATTTCAATCATATTATCTTTTTGTTATAAAAATATCGATTTTCATCGTATTACTTGTGAAACGTCTGGTAAAATGGAGGTTGAATGAAAGGATAATATATAATTTAATAAAATCAATATTTTCGCAAAGTATGTAAATATCGCAGCATATAATGGAATAGTCGTGTAAAAATCAGTGGGATATATTTACTTTGGAGTAAAACAAAATGCTCGCATATATATATATATATATATATATATATAGTGCACAGCGTCTCGAATTATTTTCAAGATCGCAATGTTCGTGTGTGTGAGTGCGCGTGATGTGTAAGTATGTATATAAAGAAGGTAAGGTAATATGCAAATCGTCGAGCGAACGTCATTATGTAGTTGCACGCGATCACTGGTTTATATACAATGCGGGGACGTTTATGCAGCGGCGGCGGCGGCGTCGGCAACGGTGGTGCGCGTATAGGCTAATTAGCCGCGCAGACGCGCCCAACTCGCTTTCTTCCTTTCTTTCTTTCTTACTCACTCGCGCTCGCATACGAGATCAATCGAGTTTCTGAGTTCAGTTCCACGTTGAACGTGGCTTCCGCGAGTATACCGCGATATTTTTCTTTTTTCCCTTTTTTTTTCTACCTCGTGTATATATATATAACACGAGTAGTTGAATTATGGATGTGTATACCCTCGTTGGGATCTCTTTGATCCTTTTGTCGGACCTATGGGTTTACACAGCCAACTGCACTTGAGTCTTGAGTCTTCTCTTTTATACACGCACTCGCGAATACTATATATTTTCGGAGGGTTCATTTTTTATCTTTTCTTTATAAGAGTATCCTTGGTGAATTTTGAGTTTTCAGTTAACCCTATAATTGCTTCTCCGACGAGTGTGACGAAGATATCTTTGTTTTCCTTTTATTTTCTCTCTCTCTCTTTTTTCCGAGAGGGCATGGTTTTTTTTCTCTACGCATCTGTAAAATTTGGGAACACGTTTATTTAATTCCTTTGATCGTTTCATTTTTCGCTGTCGTTTGCTTAGCGTGTAAGTATGACAACCTTCGTTTATTATCATTCGAAAATAATAATTATATATCTAACTAGATACAACGTCTACCGTATAGATAGAATATCGATGGGAATTTTTTTTATTCTCTACTCTAGATACACATATATATTCACTTATAAATACATACAACAAAAGAAAAAAAGGGACACCAGCGTCCTTTACATTTTATTTCGTTTCATTCCAATAATAAATCAACTTTGTCAAACCTCGGAATTTACAATAGACAAAAGTATAATTCACTGAACAAAAATATTCAGTGAGATCGATACATTTTTTTGTAATAGTCCGAAAAAGATATTTGTTGTGTATACTATATGCACAGAGAAAAATACTATTGTATTAAAAATATATATAGTATCTTTAGTAATGAAATCGTACATGATTAAAATCGAAAAAATATTAGAAAATAAAATAAAATTTGTAATATTTATTAAAATCCATTTAGTATTTAGCGTAAGTAATTTTTCGAATTTTGCCAATCTGTACTTTCATTACTAAAGATTATTACTAATCAATTTATCAAATACGTTACCTTTCTCTCAATTAAAAATATTTAATCTCATAATAAATATTTCTTGTAATTTTAAATAATAATGTCTTTTATATTGTACTGATACACAATAAAATTAAAAATTGGTGTATATAGTTGTCGATATAAAACTACTCGTAAATAACACTGAATTCAAATTAACCCAATTCGAGACGATTGATTAGAATATCTTGGATATAACCTATACTTTGTAGTTAAGAATATACATTGAAAAAAGATGCCGCGAGCATAATTACAAGTTTTAATTGATGCGTCGTTAAGTACCGTATGAAAATTTGCTTGACTAGCTTAAATTTGCATTTCAATCGAACGGCTCGGCTGGTGCATCCGGTGCGTCTCGACAATTTACGACTTAACGAAACGGAGGTTGCACGAGCTGACTTCTTCTTCTTCTTCTTCAATGTTTTAATTCTTCTCGTTTAATTCTTGTATACATGCAGATCAGAAATTTAGAATTGTACACGTTGACTTTCTTGAAGCTGTACTTTTAATGTTAAATAATTGTAAAAATACATTAGTTTTAACATTAGTTTTAAAAATTTAGTGGATTCAATTAAATAGTTTATTAAATAGTCCTAAAAAATATGTTTTAAAAACGAAAAAAATTTTAATAAAAATGTAGATAATATATTTAATTAATTGTAACTACTAAATATTTATTAGCTTAATACAAATATTTTTTCGGACTATTCAATAAAATATGTTACTATATGAATTCGTCAAGTTTTCTTTTTATAAGTAATAATATTTAATATGAATATACTGCACACTGAAAGAAGGGTACATTTTGGACCTCAAAAATATATTTTTATTTTTATAAATGATGAAAATCTTTTATTCTAAAATATAAGTAAATATTTGTCATATTAAAAATTAATAATACAAGTATAAATTTTTCCACACTCGGCAACGTGAGCGGCATATGTGGAATATTCGATTTCGATGCATAGGCCTACGCGATGTAACACGTACCCCTAAACTAATGTTTCAATACATCGGTCATATCGGGGAAGGTTTTCCCTTCGTCACGAATAGAACCCCGAGCGGTTGTAAATACGAGGCGATGGGGAAAAATCAGAGGGGAAAGAGAAAGGGAATATATATGCACCCACACAAGGGTGGTAACGATGTTTCGTAAAAGCCTCCGAAATGCCGGGTACAGATAGATCGATAGATAGAAAATTCCCGATAAAATGTTGGTTATTATTTTTTATTTAAGCAATGGTATTTTCTCAAAATGTCGTACTTTTATGAATGTTCTACAATTGTCTAGTAAATTTTATCAAATTTTTCATTTAACATTTTAAACCCAACTTTGAACTCGAGAAAAGATCCCTAATGTAATTTACGTCCTATCTCCCCTTATAAAAAACAACAAATATGTTTTATATGCAAGAGGAGTTTTATCGACATTTTCGAATCGCAACAATTTTCGCATTTTTCTATGTCGATCTGGCATTCCTATTCGCGAAACATTCTAATACAATAATTTACAAAATACTCTATTTTAGGGTATACCTATACTTTCAACCCCTTAAATTCAGTGGTTACGCTGAGATAATGTTTCCATATGAAATGTACCATGACCTGGCGGTGAACCAGCCACACGAGATGAATAAACTTTGCGATTACAGATGCACATACCAGTGAATAGTGTTATTGCGTCTATTTTACAAAAATTATCCTCGTATTCGTATTTGTCGTACCGAACGACATTGATAATATGCATTTTAATTTTCCCAGGTGTATAACGTAATAATTGTATTCAATCTCATTCAATATGATTCTAGATCGAATGCCGAATATAATCGTATTGAAATGTATAATTTTTACGCCTGCAGTCAAAAAACATACCATATATTGTAATTCGCTGGGATCTGCATCTGTCGACACGTGACAATTGTACATTGCGGATTCGCATTTTTCAATCGAGACTCGCCATTTGAATTTTCGAGGGCTTGATTAAAAGAGTCGGGAACCGAACCGTCACGACCGTCGTTCGTAATATTTTTCGAAATCACCCCATGAATTCACAATCAAAATCACGAATTTTGATCGTGTTCGAGTGTGCATTCTACGGATTTTTCATATTCGTTGCATCATATTCGTTAGTAAAAGAAGCAGTTTCATAAAAAAATTACTATATTTTATGTAATGTTGCAGTGATACATTTGGATTATCATAATTTTGATAATTTTGATCTTCTATACACCAAATATAATGTATAGTAATTATTAGCACAATTTATAACAAAAATAAGTTGAAATGTAAATAAAAGAATATTTCTTTAAGAAATAGTAAACCTTATGATAAACCAAGTATATACCAACCTTGCTTTATGAAATATACCAATTTTCATTAATATATATTTTCGAAGTGTAACCCTAGCTTATTTAAACGTTATCTATACATGTTTAATGATTTGCACAAAAAATTGTATTTATTGTACAATTCAACAACAACAAAACGAAATACAATAATACAATAAAGTATACAAATAATAAATACTTTTTAATAGTGATTAATATAGAATGAATATAACGTACACAAACAATAATCACAAATTTATTTTGTATAATTGATTGAAACGTTGAAATATATTTTAAACAGGTTATAAAATATGAAAACGAATTTATAAAACGTCTTAAACATGTATAAATAATATTTAAAAAAGGATTAATTATTTCACAAATAATTAAACTTATGTTAAACAAATAAAATTTATATTTTTGTTTAAAATCAAAGCGGACATTTTAACCTATTTTCGACACAATTTAAATACTTTTTCCAACGTATGTAGGTTTGCTGTTAGGAAAGATACTTGATTAAATATTCAACACAAAGGAACACACTTATTAATTTCACTACATCGCCTCAATGTTTAGTAAATATTTCGCGTGTATAAAATTATTATTACGATACTTTACGGTAAATACATGTTTACATTAGCTGGAAACAACACGATTTATTAGTAATTAACAACTCTTTTCTTAATGAAATACAAAATTGGGCAATGAAGGGAATGGGAAATCTTCGTTTTATGGAACATTTGCATATGAACAACCTGTTTATAACATTTAAATTGTTGCATGTACGGTGATTTTTAATAATAAGTGTAATTATACACATTATATTTTGTGTTGAAATATGTTCAAATTCTAAAATATTATATGAATAGTATTACAAATATTAACATACTGTAAATATTTTGCACATTCCTACACATTTGCTAGACCGATTTGTTAACTGATAAAAAACGAGCTATTTACCTCAATATAATTATTCAATTGTAACAATCTTAAAAATATTTTTGCATACGATGTTGTTGTACATAAAATTATTTATCATATATAACTTAACATTATAAGCGATGTGATGGACTGAAAAAACTAGATTTTTGAACTAACCAAATTCTTGTTAAATATGCCTTAAAAAGAAAATCTGCATCTTTGAATGTGATTATTTCGCAATCAAGATTTTCTTCTATAATCGGAATTTCTTTTGGTAAAATATGAGTTAGTATATAATTCCAAAAAGATCAATATTCTAAAATCAAGCATATTCTTATTCATTCTAAAGGAATCACATTGGAGCAACCAGATTTTCTTTTTAACTGATATTTATGAAGAATTGACCGTAGTTTAAAAATTAATCATTTCAGAATAGTTAAGTTACAGTAATCTACCTCCAAAATCACGAAAATTGTAACTAAAACATAAAACAAACATCTGAACAAAATTAATACAGGATACCTAAATAATAAAGACAGCAGAAATAATTAATTTTTAATTTAATAAAAATAAATATAAATACATAATTACATTTAATCGGTGACGGTTGTTATAGGCATTAAAACCAAGTTTTATGCGTCAATCAAAAAATCTGTAACATTTAAAGATATAATATAATTATTGAAAAAATTTGTAATTGAGGTTCAAAGTAAATAAAAATTGAATAACTATACTAATGTTTATAAATTACATCCCCTTACACTCGTATACTCAGTTTTTTAAATTAATATTAAGTATTAACGTGTACAAATAAATCTTGTAATATTTCTATATTCATTAATATTTATCGCACGGAAAATTGCAATTTTCTTTTACGAAAGAAATTTCAATAGCAAAGAAAACATACTTTATGATAAATATCATTTGAATTATTCATTTCAAAAATGAATTTCACCCTTTTGATACATACATATATATGTGTGTGTGTGTGTACAACTCGAATTCAAGTACTACTGTACAATATTGCGTTTATAAATAACAATTTTATGCATACTTACACTATATACGATTATTATCGTATTTTATCATCACAATTGCATTCACGTAAGTGAAAAATTTTTTAAACTTTTCAACGCGATATATGAATACGTACTTATGTATATATTTTTTATAATAAAAAAAGATTGAATTTATAACATTTTAAAATAAACTTTGCAAACTATTCTGAGCGTTTATTAAAACTTTTTGTGAAACAAGAGAAAATGTTGCTTTATTTTTCACACATGTACGGTAAATATATCATATTATAATCAATGAGTACAATTATAGTATCTTACAATCTAAGAAAAATGCAAATAAAATTCTAATTTTAGCTTTGCCCGTATAATTGCAGCTTTTTTAAAAATTTATCTTTCATATTACGAGAGGAAAATTCTGAATTTGGTTGTGTAATAGATGTATATATTTATCAATCCGTAGTAAATAATTATTGTAGTTGGAAGTACATTTTTAATGGAAACCTGACTGTAAATGTAACGTTTTTTAAGATATATACGATGGTCAAGTGTCATAAAATATCGGACAGATGCCCAATCAATATGGTAAAATTAGAGTTTTATTTAATTTTCAAATATTATTAAATTTTTATTATAGGACTATACTACATCGTGTGGAAATTGAGTATTATGAAAATAGGTGAAACTATCTTTCGGACATCAATTACAAACTTACTGATTATTTTGGATTAAATGCCTATATTATCTATCAGAAAAACCGTTTCATAAATCCTTTGATTTGTACTAAACACTCTTCGCAACAATATCGAACATTCCCTTATACGCACGATAAATTAATCCCGATTTTCTTATTGCAAATATAATCTCCAGAGTACACATGAAAATATAATAAAAATACATTCGCTCTTGAAAAGAATAAACGATGTACGTACATCAACTTTCCGTTATTCAGATTTTTCGTTTAGTTACTTTTTATTTTCCTTCCGAGCTTTACCATTCTCCGATAATCAGTACGTATATATGAAAGCTTACTAGCATTCGCATATAGACATTTACAAGCATTCCGATACATCGAAGAATCTCTCTCTCTTTTTTTTTGTTACTGCCGGATGTGCATTTACGAGTTGAACATTATTTTTACTTTCCCAAATGGAAAAAAAAGAATTTTTACGTATAAAACACAAAAGTTCGATATCTATACATATATAGTTGATTTAACACGGTATAATTAATAAAAGCTCGTATCTTTAGGTACGCGATTTAAAAAACACTTTTCTTTAATGGTTTTCGATTTTATCAGATTAATTTGTATGTATAACATGGAAAATAGATGCAACATTGTATTACTTTCGTTTAAAAAAAGAAATAACAAGGTTAAGATTGTGTATACACTAAAGATATCTGTTTAGATTTAACGATGCATTCCCATACACGTCTATTCACACGGATTTGAATACATCAATAATACCTCTATCTTTTGAATAAAACATCGGGATGTTGCGTATGTACACACGTATACATATATATAAATATATATATAGGTATACATAGCTATATATATGTATACGTTCGCGTGCACTATATTATTAAATGATGCGTTGCAGATTTATAGTTGGTATTTTAAATAGACATTTTAAAACGTACGTCTATACGGGGTTTATTTATAAATAATAATAAAACTAAGAATATTCATTTTTTTTTCTCTCCATGGTTTTATTACTCGCGCGGGTTTTAGGCGCGCAGAAAGTCATGCTCGATAAATTTTCAAAAGAAGTGATGAAATTTTGGATGATTTCGCTCGTATACAGTAAATTAAAAAAATATCGAATTAATAGTTTATATTGGGGTCGATCGTGTGTCGTTGTTCAACATTAAACTAAATAGAAACAAGGTTACGCCGTGTGTAGTTTATATTTTCTTTTTTAAGACGAGCTTATAAGTACATATGTGCAGCTGAAAAATTTCATGCTGCCGAGCAATTTTAGTGGCGTAAAATTACAGTTATTTATTTAGTGAGACTAATCACGATGTTACATTGAAAAATTGAAAGGAAATTATTGCGTTTGGACGAACGTATAAATAAATGTGTCCTACATTTTAAATTGTGTACTATATACACGATTGTAGCTAATAAAATTATTGTTATCATCGATATCTCGAATTCACTGCGTCAACGAGATCCTCGTACACAAAAATGTATCGAGTCGCAAAAACCCGCTTTAAAAAGTATATATGTGTATATGTATATAATCTTGTTATTTTTACAAAACCCACGCGAGTCAATTTTCTTAAATTTCAACCTTAAAGACACACACACGCGCGGCCGTGCCCTTAAATTATTCCGCGTGAAGTGAAGAAAAAAGAAAACAGCTCGACACCCCTAACGCCACTCGAGACGAAGTTGGATCCCACGTGTGCTTTCATATAGAGGGGTGTGAAGAAGAAAAAAAGAGAGTGCGAAAAAAATATATATGTTATAATGACGGGACGAAATCGCGAGATTGAAAAGTGAGCCGATCGAGGGAGGAAAAACTCGCGGCTTTTATGTAATTACGAGGGTGCGCAGGGAAAATTACAGCCGGTTCGGCCTTCGCGTTTTATAAATAGGTCCGAGTTTTTGTTTCGCTCGATTCTCTTTTACGCTCTTTTTTTTTTTTCTTTCTCCTCTCTTCTTAATACTCGTATATTTTCTTCCTTCTGCTGCTTTTTTTTACGACCTTAAGTAAATTCGCGGATCGTTAAGCAAGAGCCGCATCTCTTTTTACGGGTATAATGGCGTAATTATTGTCTGGTTAGAATTAATATACAAAATGGATAGCGTTGCAGTTAAAAGTTTTACGATGAAAGTTCAGGGTTGATTATATAGTAATGACGCTTTTGTTCAATTTTACTTCTTCTTTTATCTTTTTTATTTAAAATGTAACAATGTAGGATTATCATTCTATTTGTTGATGAATAATGGTGAATTACAAGTTCATTTACTTTCGATATGTGTGAAATATACGAGAGTACCAATATTGTGTGTATATAGTCATGTATAAGTCTTCCGAGAGTTCTATTAGAGCTTCATTACTATTACGTGTTTTGTACATACGTAAGTTAAATATCGGAATTTGAAGCGTCGATTCTAGACAATCTCGTTTACACAACGATATGTGTGTATATAAATCCAGAATTTTTAGTCGATTTTATTTGCAAACTTGTATAGCTTTTAATTCCGATACTGAAGGCAGTTTCGTATATATATACACTTCCGAAAGCGTATCATCGTTTCAAACTTATTTATATAACGAAATCGACGGATATTGCTTCGAGTAAAAAAAAATATATAACTTTAATCGATATTTCCGAAGTATAGGTAAAGTTTAAAAAAATGTTTGTTTTTAGGAGATATGTCATAATTAAGAATTTTAATTTAAAATTCACGTTTAAAAATGTCAACTGAGAAATATACTATTTTTTACATAAATTAATGTTTTATAATTTTAATGTAAAACTACGAGAAGAGTGCTCTTACGATACAATTTATGTTTGTGCAAAATGTCAAAGAGATTGGTATAGTAGTTATGATAATTAAAATAATTAATTTGGTAATATACCCGCAGCCAATCTCTTTGAAAATCTTTGTATACAATCGTAAATTGTGTGGTACACTGAAAAAACTAGATTTTTTTATCTGAATGGGATTCTCGGGTAAATATGCCTGAAAAAGAACGATGTGATTCCTTCGTAATTAAGGGGGTTCCATACTCAATTTTTGATGATTAATTAATAAAAAAGTAGAACAGTATGTGAAAAAATAAGAGAAGAGGCGCCTTCGTTTATTGACAGTCTAACTGTGTGCTGAATTTTAGATTAAAATATTATTGCGTTTTCGAGAAAAGTCTTACCAAAAATATCAAATCTTTTCACTTCGTTGAGGTTAGGTTCACATTTTTGGTAAGACTTTTCTTGAAAACGCAATAATATTTCAATTTCAAATTCAGCACACAATTAGATTAGCAATAAACGAAGGCGCCTCTTCTCTTATTTTTTCACATACTGTTTTATTTACAAATTTATTACTAATAATCACGATTGCCGATAAGGTAGGGAGGATAAATATTGACTATGGCACCCCGTTAAGGGGATGTGACACCCAAACTGCGGAGACCTACTTAGAAAATCCCAAAAATTTTAAAACCTAATTTTAATCTAATTTAAAAATCCGAAAAAGTCACAGATACTGTTCAAAACAAATTGAATACCACGACAAAGAGATTATTACGAAATAATTAATTATTAACTAATTACCCGTAAATAATTACTTTTGGTCTGCAATATATAACTATAAAACAATGGCTGCTCAAAAATCTCGCTGATGTATCAATAAAAAAAATTTGAAAAAAAAACACAGAATATCTTCAAAGGAAACACAACATCGTTACAGAACTTTTTTTCGATAAATTTAATTCCTCGTTTAATAAAATATAAATCATGTTTCTATTATTTGGGGGTTTCACATTTCCTTTAAGAGAAATTTGTTCATCATTTTATAAATTGATCTGTTTGAGCTATAAATGTTGGAGCAAGTAGATTTTTTTAAGGCATAGATAAGAAGAATTACGTTTAGATAAAAAATCTAGTTCTTTCCAAAGTATTAAAGGGCAATGTTTTCGTGTTTTTCTTAAATTTTGATATGAAGTATTAATAACATGCATTAGACAAACCTAATCGAAAAATCTTTTTAATTGTAACAAAGTAATAAATTTAATCAGACCGAAAATAAGGAGAATCCTGTGCTCGATGTATCATAATCTAACATTTTTTCAATTTTCAATTGACCATTGACTGATAAATAAATGTGCCTAATAGCCTTAAATTATTTAAACTTATAAATCTATATTATCCGATAAACATAAGTAAATTAAATTTGAGAGTGTGATTGATTATTCGAAAGCACAGGGCAATGTTCTCCTCGTTTAACGTTATAAATAAAAGCAGAAGAATTAAGAGGACGGGAACGTTAAATTATTGATCGAGTTCGACAGGCTCGCTTGTAACAAATAGTTGATATGAAAAATTGAGAAAGTAAGGTAAAAAGTGAAACGATAGAGAGATATAGGTGGTGTGTGTGGTTGCAGATGGTTTGTGGCAGTGATGCCCTCGTCGGAGGAGGAAAGCCTGTGGCTCGTAGGGAGCGAGGCCGGTGGTCCGTCCTCGGGAGCCGGGGCTCACCAACATCAACAGCGCACCTCGCGTCACGGCGAGCAGCGCTGCCTGACCGGCGTTAGATTCGGCGGTCACCTCTACACCGAGGAGATGCAAAACCAATCGGGTGTTGGTCAGTCTCCGGCTTCTTCCGGTAATGCCGGAACAGCTGGTGCCAATTCGACATCGGGGCAACCGAGTAACAACGTTAACGGCGCCACTGGGAATTCCCTCGTCGATTCCGGTGAACACGATCTCATTGACAATGGTACCGATGCCACCCTACTCGCTCAGTTTCACGAGGATGCTATCAAACAGGTTCGTACAGTACATATTTTTATTTTACTTTTTATTTATCTTACATAATATATCTATACCTATACACTCGATGTTCGCTACTAGAAATTGATCTATCAAACTGTAAAAATATCAATACTCATACGTTTTTCGATAGTAAACACTATATACGTGTATTTGCATTCGTGATTCTTGATAAAACCAAGTATAGAAACATTTTTTTTTCTAACGATCACTAATTTTCCTCTACATATTTCTTCAAACTTTACTTTTTCATATTGCTTGTATATAGCTGGTCATGAATTTATATGTATTAAAACAACGTTTGATTTTTTTTGTCAAGAATTTATGGGATATACAGATACTGATATAGATATACCGTTTATATCGTATAACAAATTTTTTTATTGGTTTGCATAGTTTATTTTCAAAAAGGTGGATGTCATTTGACGAGTAATCAAACGGACTATATTATTTACAATAGAATAACCGAGATATTCACATAGTTATATTTATCGGAGTGAAACCCAAAGTTTTCTCCGTGTTTAGATACTGCACAAAATATAATGATACTCCGTTTCTCTTCACGTTCGTATATACTGCAACATAAATTACACAAACACTTATTAGAACATTATTTATACTAATTTTCAAATTTACCGCTCATATTATAGAAAAACTAAAAAATATTCTGAACAATTTGAAAATTGTTAATTTTTTAGCTATTTCCCCACAATTTTGACCACGTCAATTTCTTGCATAGAAATATGTCTGTACCGTGAGTTTAGAAAGAAAAATGAAAGTTACAATAGGAAATTAAATAATTATTTTAAAAGTAAAATATTCCTTTCCATTCTGAAACTCACAGACAAAGAGATAAAACGTATATACGAATCCTCGAAATTATTACTTGCCCTAGAATCGCATTTTCCCTCGACATTTACGGGTTATATATTATTTCACAATTTATTGGCCACATTCACGTGAAATTAATACAATTATAAAATAAAATTTTTACTCACTCGATTGAAGTAGGCGATAAAACTGTGCGGTGTATAAATTATTTCAATTGTACTCGGCTTATATATATTGTAAAATGTCTAAAATATGGGTTTACCGCGCGTATATATATATACTATTAAATTTAAAAGAATTTAGAAAATGCGTTAACTCGTACAAAATTAACGATCGTTTAACATATAATATTAAAGGTAAATAATTAATTTTTCATTAAAATGTATACAATCATAATTGTATATATATGTTTGATAATTAAACAAATTCATTAAATAATTTATATATTACCCCGAATTACAGTGTAGGCTATACGTGCCATTAACAAAATTTTATAACATAAAAAATGGTAGATCGATTGATTCGTATAATTAAATTATATAGAGCGCGACGAACTAAAAACTTAATTTATACCAATCGTAATAAATTTGACTTTGACCGAAATATCGATATAACTCAATAAGTTTGTCCTACTATATGCAAAATGTTTCGAGCGTATAAGAAATAATCGATTTGATTTAAGAATGATAAGTTTAATTTCAATGATATAGTTATATGTATATATATGTGTATATATATCTTAGTTGTAATGTATTGTAGACCGTTTAAAAAATATCTAATTGTAGAAGACAGTAATTACTTTGTACAAAGCTATATAAGTGAAACATCGTAACGTCTAAGTGTTATTACCTGACAAACACAACGGAAGTAATTAAGGGGTAAATTGAGAACTCTCATACTTTGTACCTGTTGACCAACTATAAATAGAAATCGTCGTAATTTAATGCTTTGGTATACTTATATATATTTAACAAATCTCGACTCTCTGCAGTGACACTAATTTTAATAAACCCGTATATATATATATATATGAAAAAGAAATTATAGATATGTATTAAAACGTATAAAACAATAATACAAAATTGAACAAGACCGTATGTAAGAACGTTTAAAAAAAGATTAGTTGAGATTAGTTGAAACCACGTTTTGGCCACTTATTACCGATTTATTGCCCAATTTTGGTTAAGCAACTAGTTTTAACCAAATAAACTATTTCGTAAAAACGCTTTGATTTCTACTATGGGATACGAAACTTTATAATAATAATAAAGTACCTAAGTATTGGTTTACGAATATCATATTGTATAGTACTTTTAAACCTTATAGAATTTATGGATCTGATACATAGTAGAACTAACAAATTTTTAAAACGGTATACGCAGCTGTATGGATATGTATGAAAATGTGTATATTGTGATATTTTATATGATTATTTATACTCGCAATTGCACAGAGAAAAAATGTTAGAGTAAACACGACTATTCTCTTTAGCAAAAGAGGAACTAACTGTCAGAAGAAGACAAATTGCTGAACTCAAGGATAAAATGTATATATTAATTTTTGCTACATCTTCTAATAAATTTTACTGTATAGTATAGCAATTTTTGTTACTCTAACAGTTTGTCTCTTCTTTGCTAAAGACTATAGTCATTTTTAAAATAAACATTTCTCTCCGTAAATATATAATTATCAATACTATAAAAAAATGCAGTAAAATACATAAGGTTTTATAAAAAATTAATAAATATATATTATCTATGAAAATATGTATTTCGTTTTATAAAAAACACGTGTGTAAAAATTTGATACCTTTACGGAATTATAAAGAAATAAACATATATTTACGATTTTTTATGCACTATTACGCATGGAGAATTATTATCCTTCTTTTACACGCACGTTGTACAATTTCTGAATCGTAAAAGAATGCACAGAATGCATAAGAAAATCTATAAAATTGTATGGTGTATAAAATCGTATAAAATGGTATGTCTGAAAGCCAATTAGAAGATGCTTTTTTGTACATTACAGTTATACCTTTTTACAATATTACACATTTACAATGTCCATACAAAATATAAAATGGTTTCATTTTTCACAAAATTTTGACGCGTAATCGTTTTAAAATTGTTTTAAAAATATTGACTGTTGATACAAATAAATTGACGAATCATTGGCTAAATTGAAAATCGTGGCATCAATATGTATGTATATGTATATAGCTATATCCTTAAAATCCTTGACTAAACGATTGTAAATCACGTTATACAGCCAAGGATAGAAAATTAATTGATTTACGTGTATACAATACCAATAGTAGGTATTCAAAATAAGAAATCTTTGTCACCTCACGATCGAAAATATTGATTGAAATTACCAGTAAAAATATTTCATTAATTCAACATTATGTGAATATTTGTAATGTTACGTGTGTATTAAAACATCTTAAAATTACGATGCATCATTTTAACTTTCACATTTTTAACGCGCTTTCGATGTATATACGGTATTTACACACACATTTGGCAAAGTACCTACTGATAATACCTAAAATTAAAAGCTTTTATGTTTATATATATAATTAGCTGAGAAATAATAAATCTAAAAATAATAACCTACGTTTTTAAGTGTACGATCATTCTACTTCCTCAGCTTATTTAATACATCTACATATTTTCTTACTATTTTTTTCATTGTTTTACCTATAGTCAAAATATTTAGTGAAATACACATATTATTTTAAGAAAAAAAATTTGTTAAAGTAATTAATTAACACATAAAAGAATGTTACATCGAAGTATATTACAAAATTTATATTGCCGTGTGTGTATATGTGAATTGATTTTCGACGTATATACCTCATATAATGATAATAATTAAATAATATATATATATAATTTCGTTGGTAATTAGAAAAAGAGCTATAAGCATAAGTAAATTAATCAAAATTTCCACCGTGAAATTCGTCGAACGTAATACACGATACATCTATAGAACGGGCCGCCCGGCCTCCTCCCACCTGGTCGAGCGCGCTCGCGCGGTTGCAGCGGCGCCCGGGAAACTGCAACCGGGCTCACACGCACAAGCACACGCACACCGAGAAAGCTATATATACATACGTACTGTATATCTGACGATGCCGAGCCAAGAACAAGAGAGATGGAGAGTGAGAGAGAGAGAGAGAGAGAGAGAGAGACAGTCTGCAAACGCGTACGGCGTAAGAGAGTGCGAGATAACAAAGGCAGTAGCCGTTCCGCCGTCTCCGTGAAACACGCGCGTGTCTAATACACGTACAAGTACACGGGGAATTTCTCCCTCGTTTGCATCGACGTTCTCAAAAAAAAGAAAGAGAAAAAATGTCTGGGATATTCGGTAGTCGAGCACTCGACGCTACTCCTTGAATCGCGTGCAGAGAGGAAGAGAGATCGAGAGAGAGTGAGGAGAGTCGCGCGCGTCCCCCTACTGCTCTCTCTCTTGTTGTGTTGGTGTGCGTCGGGTGTCGTTCACGCAGTTCGTTCGGTCGGTCTCTCCTCTCGGGCGACTGTATATATATATATACGTATACATACATACACGTATATACACAAACACACGTCGCGAGTTAAAAAACTATGGAGGAGATCCTGGACGACTCGTTCGTCAAACCGAAATTTCCTCAACGGGACCTACCTGGTTATCTCCAGGATTTTCCTGTAATTATTTTCATTCCGTCTTCTCTCTTGCTGATATGATTTTTCATGCGGTTTAGGTTATGAATGTGACTGTAATCTCTCTGTGTCTGTGTGTCTGTGTGTGTGAGTATTGTTTTCTTTTTTTTGAATGATCCTGCTTCGAGTTTTTCTTTGTGTTTATGTGTATACATAGATGTAGATTTTTATGTGTGGGTATACGATTTGTATATTTTTCCGAGAGAGTGCGAAAGTTTCACTCGATTGCGATTCGAGTGATTCATTTCTGTGTAGCAGGGTGCAATGTTTTCAAACAAAGGGATATGCATTTGTATGCGTGTATATACATATATGCACATTGCAAGGCAAGGATGATGCTGGTTTCTTCGTCATTTCTTTTTTTTCTGTTTCTAATGACTGAGGAACGGGCGTTTATTTTTTCTCCTGTACGGATATTATTTTTATTTTTCTTTTTATTTCTCGTTCATTAAATTGTTTAGAATTTATCTTAAATGACTTATACACTTTGTGTTTATGGACACAATATAACATTTTCTTTAATCAAGCGAGAATTTCAGAATTTTTCTTGAAATATATACAATTTCTTCGAGTCTTAAGTACTCTGTGCAGTTTTTCACTTGTATCATAAGTGAATAATGCGAGCTTTTAAGACCTTAATTAAGGTGATTCATCTTATGGTTTTAAGCTTTGAAACAAAGGGTTCTATACACTATACTTTTCTAGGATATAACTTTTGTCGTATAACACTTTCATTTCTTATATTAAACCTTGATGAGAATTATAGATAAAACTTTGTTTATGTATTCTTCAAAATGAAAAGATTTAAATGACAAGCTGTATAATAATTATAATAATTTTATAATGTAGCTAACCCAAATTGTTATGTACGATAAATTTTTGAGCAATTAGAACGTGATAATGTACTATCAGTTTCACGAGGTTAAACTCCTTATATCAAGTATCAATTATCTAGTATCTTGCAGCTGTGCAAAATTGTTAACAATCTTAAAGTCTATAATAATACACTAATAAACTGAATATTGTTTTATTCTTTTTTTTATTTATTTGAGAAATATTATTTATATTATTATGTTCCTATTATAAAATGCAATTTACATTATTTAATTTATCTTTCTCTCTTATCTTAGGCTGGAGTTGGTTACTTTCAAGCGGTGGCAGCGTTATACGTAGGCCTGAGCCTTGCCGCTGATACAGTAGAGTTTTTTGTTGTACCTTATATTTTACCAAGTGCAGAAGTTGAATTGTGCATCGAAGACAACGAAAAGGGATGGCTAGGTAAATATTTTATTTAAAATTGTAACATGTACATTGTTTTGTTATCTAGATTAATAATTGTATTTTTTATTAAACAGTAAAGTATTTACATAATTTTTTTAATCTACTTTGCATGCGTGGACACTTAATTAATAACTAATCATCTGTTTTACAATTATGCATTATAATTGTGTGTCCTTAAAAATGCTTTCTTTGAACTAATTTGAATTGAATACTGAATAATTTATATTCCATTTCAGGCAACATTACTTTGATGGGTCTCGCTCTTGGAGGAATTTGTTGGGGAGGACTTGGAGATCGACTAGGTCGAAGAAGATCTTTGATATCTGCAATGTCCGTTCATGCGCTATTCAGTAGTGTTGCCACATTCATGCCTACTTATGGAACTTTCATGACTGCTAGATTTTGTTCTGCTATTGGGTAATTTGTTTAATTGTAACATTAAAACGGGGTATATAATGTTGTTAACCGTCGGGTTAATTGCAATCACCAATACCATGAACGGCGAGAGATCGCGTGCGGACTAACTTACCTTCGCGCGCGCGACCAAACCTTCGTAGTCGGCCGATTTCATCACACTAATGATCGGCAAACCTTCGTTAAGTTGTTGGACCCGCGCATGAGTTTTTGGTACCAAGTCGAGTTTCCATACCAAATCGACCGCTTCGTACGATACGTTGACGATCATCGCCGTCCTTTTCAGGATGGATACCGTCCCGGTATCGTTTTAATTGCTGTGTCGATGTAGGCGTTAACCATCGTTTTTATCGTTCTGTTGACTCTCTACCGGGTTGCTCTGAGGAAAGTATGGAGGAGTAGTCATATTACGCACTCCCATTTCCTCTAGGTAACTATAAACGGCCCTATTTTTGGATTCGGTACCATTGTCGGACAAAAACGTGTCCATAACTCCATATCGCAAAATAATACGATTCTTTAAACTCTTGAGGATCGTTTTGAGCATCTGTTTTTGTAATCGGCATGCTCTCGATCCAGCGCGTACATAGGTCTTTGAATATTAATATATATTCGAAGTAGTGCGTAATTTTAGGAAAAGGACCCATGCTCTTATTCTACGACCCATTAGGACAGCCGGGAGTTGTTGCTTGACCTTGCATTGCTGACAATTCAAGCAATTTCTCACCAGAGACGACACGATACATATGTGGCCAATAATAATACGTGGCAACACGCTTGTAAGTTTTTTCTCTGCCTAAGTGTCCTGCGGTAAGCTCGTCATGGCATTGACAAAATACGGTTAAATACTCTCTACCCGAACGGCATACGCGTAAATTGTTACATGCCAATACCTGGTATCGAGAAAGCCGTAAACTTGCGAGAGCTAGCGCTTAGTGGGATTTGGTGGTAAGCGCTACTCAAATTCACCGTACCAATACATCGGGCCTTTTGTTTAGCTTCGTCACTGCGTTGACTTTTCTAAAGTCTATACAGAATCTGTATTTGTCATTGGCCTTACGCACCATGATCACAGGGCTCGACCAGCTGCTGCTGGCTGACGGCTCGATAATACCGGTATTGAGCATTTCTTCGACTTGCTCTTTCATTTTACCGCTAATGGCCTTAGATACCGGATAATTTTCTGTTTGATAGGTCGGGATGATTTCGTGTTCACACGATAGACACACCGTCTTTGTCGGGCGTGACTGTAGCAATGCTACTTTTGGCTCAAAGCGGTAGATAGTGCTCGTGTAAGGTCTCTATCGGAGGGAAAGGTTCTAGAGACCTCTACTGTCCCTTTCCTTCTCGTTTCCCTTACAATAGTAGCAATTGCTTTTTTGAAGCCGGGTAACCCGCAATTAAAACAATAAACGTCTTTATTAACTTCGGTTTCCCGTTGCTTCCGATTGGGTTGAGGAGATTTCTTTTTCTCACTCAATTCATTGAGAGGAGAGTACCTCGTTGGTATCGACTTTTCCGTCGAGGAGTCACCCTTCCTCGTAGAACGTTGGCACGATTGTGTTGAGGTCATAACAGAGAGAAATCAGTTTATGGAATTATTGCATGAAAATTTCCTCCGTGCATGATTGAGCAAAGACGAAATACTGATTTCGGCTTCAGGATAGTCCGCTTCTTCCTATAATCTCTAGGGCATCACACCTTCAGGAGCTGGTTCATCGTAGAAATAATTACCATAATCTTCGATGATTTCATCTAATCTATTCTTATATGAGATAGGAATATGCCCATGTATTGGCGTAATGATCGCTCCCCAGCCAATTGTTCTGGTAACTTGATCATAACATACGCGGGGCCTCGGTACAGGGTAGCTCTGACTGGGCCCAGATCCTTCGCTAATCCAAAGAAAGCAAAGAAAGCTAAAGCTAAAGCAACAGAACGTGTCCACCTGCAGGGACATCAGCCGTCAGGAACTGCAGCCATCTTCTATATTACTGGTTACAACGAGTTGTGGTATAACGGAGAGAGATACCGCTTGTGTTATAAACGTCGATAAAAGTGCGAAATAATGGTTCAGAAAGAAGTGGAGATAGAACTGTAAAGACCCTGGCACGGACAACTTGTGAAAGTCAGAGGTAAGAAGATTCAAATGCTCAATCAAAAGGAAGAGGAAGTGAACGGGAACTTTTAATACAAGAATGATGATATCGTCTTAGTTATATCTCCATTATTGGTATTCTCCTTAAAATATAAAATAGAATTAAACGAGGTCTAAGAAGAAAGAGTCTATGTGCATAGTTACAATGTCTCTTTGGAAATCCTGTAATACTGGTATTATGGGTTTGTAATTCTAGGAGTGGCCGGGTTGGACTCATGTGCGGGTCCAACAACTTAACGAGGGTTCGCCGATCATAACTTATTAAGAAGTTGGATTTTTTCTTTATATTAATGAACAATCCAATATGTTTATTTGTTTATCTTCATCAATCTATACCTTTAGCATCTCTAATGTATCGCTATATAATTGAAAACAAAAATAAGAAAAATTAATAATTATCTCAAAAAAAATAATAATATTTGAAACCAATATAACTATTATTGAAAGTAAATAATACTTTTTAAGGAAATAAAGAATAAAGAATACTACATGTTTAATCAAATTTACAGAGTTGGCGGATCACTACCTCTGGCGTTTGCATATTTGGCTGAATGTTGCCCACGGTCGAGCCGTGGAAAATGGATTGGAATGTTGGTAGGTGCTGGAGCTCTTGGGGGCGTGTATGCGGCCTTGCTCGCTTGGGCTGTAGTGCCAACGACTGGTGAGATGGTCGTACTCGAAAATAAGGAACATTTTAGCGCTTGGCATCGGTTTCTTCTACTCTGCTGTTTGCCTGCACTATGTGCCACATTTGGCCTCATATTTTTACCAGAGAGCCCTCGTTATCTTGTCGAAGCTGGTCGCGATGTCGAAGCTATGATGGTTTACCAGGTAAGTTGTGTCAAGCTTTTTTTAAGTATATTTATTTTTATTATTTGCCTGCATAGACAAAATTATTGTTGACTCTTTCTATTGTACAATGATATTTAATTTGACGTTTCTTAGGATGTAACATTTAAATTGCATTCATACATTTTCAGAGAATCTACAAGAGGAATAATGCACAAAACAGTGCTGCGGGTGCGCAATACCAACTCTCTGAACTAGAGCTTCCAAACAAAAGGCCACGTGGTTTGGCTCCACCTTCTCCAGCAAACCGTAATACAAGTGTCTTGGCAGACATCATGTGTTCTATTGAAATGGTGAGTTACGTTTTGTCAAATACTAAAATGTTAATACAAGAAAATTTACACATTGTTTTTTGTTTACAGTTTTGGAGTTCATTTCTTGAATTATTTTCTTCTCCTCACTTAAAAGTGACGGTAGTACTTCTAGTCATTTGGTCAGCTACAGCATTTGGGTAAATTAATTATTATTGTAGTTAAACGATTTTAAATAATGTGTACGTTCGCTTTAAATATAATAATTTTAATATGCAGCTTGTATGGATTAATGGTATGGTGCCCGGAATACCTTAAACTTTTGCGGTCAATAGAATACGAAGCCAATACACAGAGACTGGTTGGTAAAGAATATGTGGATCGAACATTCAGTGGTTCCTTGGAAAATCGTCAATATAAAGATTCAAAATTCCAAAACTGCAAGTGCGTATTAACTTTTTTATTAATCTTTCTTTTAGCCTATCATAATGCTGATTTTTTTCTATATAGTTTTAGAAACAGTCTTTCAAATGTCGTCAGAAAAATTAACCTATGTAATTAAAAAAAGTTAATATTTCGAATGTAAAAAATGCAAAACATTTATTGCTTTCGTTTTTTAATTAATTTTTTTTAATAACAAAACATTTTTTTAATTCTACGGCTTGTAACAATAGCATTTGCTATACTCTGTATATTCTGTTTTTCGTTGCTAGGTCAAAAAATTTGATTAAAGAATAAATATTCGAAAAAATAGCTGATTTTAGTAATTTTTTGCTATTTTTTGATAAATTTGCATTAAAATTAAATTTTTTTACTATCTAGCAATGAAAAACAAAAAATACACAATTAAAGTATACTAAAGAATAAAAAACAATTAGATCTAAAAGCATTAAATAAAAAAGGAAGCAATAAATGTTTTGTATTTTTTACATTCGAAAAATCATAGCTTTTTTTAAAATTAGAAGGGTTAACTTTCTCGACGACATTTAAAAAAATGTATCTAAAATTAAATAGAAAAAAAACAGTATTATATATGATAGAATACGATTTATTTTGTATTATTAACATCACATAATATATATTATCATCAAATAGTAACTACGAAAATTGAAAAATAAATTTTGGACGTTAATACGTTAAGGATTAATGTAATATTAATAATTTAAACGTAATTTAACTGTAATACTTATACTTTCAGGTTTTCTAATATAGTATTCAGTCATGTAGACTTCGATAATTGCACATTTCAATCTGTGGAATTTAGTAGTATAAAATCTAGTAAAACACACTTTACTGATAGTATAATCGTCGATTCCAAGTAAGTAAACGTAGATAGAGTTATATTTGATATTATAATTTGCCCAACCTTATGTATTTATTATTGTTTTTAATAGATTTATCGACACCGATCTCTCTGAACAAGTTTTTACTAGATGCGAACTAAAAAATAATACAGAACTCAGTCTGAGTGGTCCGTGTCCAACTCTCGATTTGGATTATAATATCTACATCGAAGAAGCTTTGCACGGTCATCTAGCGGCTCAGCTTGCGTTTGTTCCCGCGGCTGCGTTGGCTGGATTAGCACTTACAGTTCTTCAGCGGCCAAAAATGATCGGTTTGTGTATACTAATAATAGTTTTTCTTGACAATATATTTAATAAATGTAATTGTAGTTTTGGAGTAGAAAATTGAAAGATTTATAACAAACGTTATTCGAATCCAACGATTTGTATTATCATTCAAAGTTTTACTCCATTATACGTGTAAAATATGCATATTTTTTAATTCACAAAATTAAAGAGAAAACGCGTCGGGCTGTTCTAGGTGTTTCATTGTTCCTTTCTTCCATCACTGCACTTTGCCTGTTGCTGGTCAGTACAAATAGCACAGCCGTCCTTGGCTTTGAAGGAGGCTTTATCGCAGTTTTTGCCATTGCTTGGACAGCCTTGACGTTAGTGACAGTTGAATGTTACCCTACACATTTGAGGTATGTATTATTTTATTAATCACAAAATTTATGAAATATTCTATTCGAATATTTTTTTTAAGCTTACGTCTTATCTTTTATAAGTTTGCGTAAAAGAAATGTAATTTTCTATTAAAACATGTATTGAAGATATTTATTTACTCATACAAATCTCTATTAATTGCAGATGTACCGGTTTTGGTCTAATGGCAGCTGGTATTCGAATATTTGGTTTGATAGGTACAGCAACTTATCAGACTCTCGTAGGCGAAACTTTGATAGCGCCTGCGTTATTGACTGCAGCGGCGCTACTCATTGCCAGTATCGCCACGCTCAAATTGCCTCAAACTCATACAGTCTTCTTATAAACGTACCCAGGAAACAAAAATATACACGTACACTTTATAAACACAAACAATACACACATACACACACAGGAACATTGTGAGATTTGTATCCAAAGAAAGTTCGGCGCGAAAATTGCCGTGGCTGACGCGTACACGTGTACGCAATCTTTTGTGATGGATCTTCGAGACGATGGTGAGTCCCGAATATCTTCGAGAGCGGAAAATTAAGTGTTTTTTTTTCTTGTTCTTCTTTTTTTCTTAGAGGACCAAAGTAATGTAATAGAGATTAGGGTTGTCGTGCACCATGTCGATTTTATACCACCCTGATTAAAAAATTTGATTGAGCGATGTTATTTTAATTTATATTATACAATGTATAATAACGTTTATTTGTATAATATTAATTTTACGTATTAAATAAGTCGTAATCGTCTTTCTATTTAAATTAGTATTTTAGCGCATAGTATTAAATAAGAAATCGTCGACTTTTAATTAAATTTTTACACTCAACATTATTTTTTAATCAGGGTCGTCCATTTCGTTTTTGACGAAAATTTTCTTTTTTTTACGACGCAAGATTTGTGTAACGTGAAGATGCTATTATCCGAAGTTTTATGTGAATGCGCAATGATGCGAAGTCATCGAAAAATCGAATGTAAACAATTAACGCACAGGGCTATTCTCTAGTGTTTGAAAAGATATGCCAAGTGTTTTTAACGAAAGTGAGAGGGTACTAGAATGATAAAGCGACGCAATGTATTTGTTAAAGTTTAATGAAGCCAGCATACCGTGAACTCGTCGTTACATCATTTACGACGAGTTTATCTCTTGGTGTAGAAATAACAAACGTGAAGGCAATTTAATTGTTTCACGTGTAATCGATTTTCTTCTTTTTCAAACCAGGGTTCATCGAACTGCTAAATAATGAGTTAAGTTACACATATATATCTAAGGATTATAAGCTAGAAATATAAAGCGGATTCAGGATTTTTAAGTTAATAACTTATAGTGAATACTGCATTTACATAAGAAGCTTCTGATCCAAAGCTCGTTTCGAGACAAAATGAAAAGACTATTTTAATACCGTAATATTGGGCAAAGAACATTTGAAATTTTCACACCGAATTATAATTAATAGCAAGAACCGATATAAGGATATCTAAAAGAACATCTTCTTCAGAAGAAATCAAAGAACAAACGATTGTATTTCGTAAATTCATTAATTATACCGAGTAAAATATTTTTTTATACTTTAATAATTCATATAGTTATTGCTAATTAGAATTACGTAATTATTATTTTGATTGTACAAATATTTTAGGACGAATGTAAAGTATTATTATGATAAATATTCAAAAATGTTTACCTCGGTATACAAACGAATGGAAATGTAAGAGCAAAAAGAAATGTAATGAGGTTATGACCAATCTAAACACGTTTACAATTATAAAAGAAAAAAAAAACCGTTTGCTTTTACGAACTCAAATGACCAATTTCTTGTACTTTGAAACTATTTCTATCTTACAACAATATTATTTTCCTTTTGCCAAGGGTCTTCGAAACATTTACTTTTAGAACCAATGAAAAGAAACAAAAAATTCTCTCTATATTAAAATTATAATAAGGTGTCAAATTTTTAATGTAACACAATTTCGCGTGACTCGGGATCACGAACGTTTTGAAACTTAGATTTTAATATTCTGTCAATTGTGGTTAAGAATAAGGAAGAGGTAACGATGCAATAACGAAATGGTAAAACTAAAAAAAAAGTCGTTAGTTTAGATAAAAATTATTCTTGATGTTAACATCGATAGTTTAAACGAAGCTTCGGAAATGAAAGAAAAAAGAAAAGAGTAAATAAATAAATAATAATTTTGCAATTGCAAAACTCGGTGGAAATATCGGACTGAACTTGTTAATTCCTGATGACATACTTTTCTGCTTTATGCCAATGAAAATATAATCTAGACTCTTACCATCGATTATTTAGACGTTATGAATTGCAGGCCAACGATAGGTACAAAGCACATGTTGCAGCAATATGAATGCGATTTTAAGAAACGATTACATTTGCCTTTTGCGTTGAATGCAACCGTAATTCAAAATATCATTAACATCAGATTAAGTATATAAGCATGATTTTAAATTGGAACGATTGATTACGTAAATTCGAATTCCTTCGTATATGACTGAATGAAGAAAAAGAAAGAGAAGAAGTTTGAATTTTGCATATAAATTTATGATATTTTGAATGCGATTCAATTCGACTGTTTTCTTTCGTTTTTCTTTTTTAAACTCGGCGATGCGTGCGCAAGAAATGAGAACAAATACTCGCTTAATCTTTTTTTATACGCATTACGTATTTATAAGCTTCACAAACTGTCATTAAATCGTATTAACCTCTGGTTTTGTTTTGCAAGCTCATTGATCGACCGCGCGTAACCAGACAAATATGTCCATTTTGGTTAATAGCTTATTACAATACGATCTTTATGTAGCGAAAGAGAGGTGAAAACAAACCGATTGTTTTACTTTATTTTTTTTTATTTCTGTATATATTTTTACGAATACGCAATAAGTAATCCGGTAGCTCCGAATGATGAATTATGTATACGTAACATATCGGTACTCATTAGTGGAAAATAAGTATCAGATTAAAAAAGCGCTGTTGACAGATTCTAATTAAGCAACAACAAAAAATCCAACGCTTACGTCTCATAATGGTTAGTGAATTTTATCATTATAAATTGCTGTACGTATACAAAAACGTATCCATAGCAGTGTTTTTTGATCAAGAACAAATCGAAAGGATGATTATTGTTAATCATTTTCGTCTATTTAAAAAGAATATAACATTGTTTCTACTAATGTGAATGTTTAGTATGATTTTCAATTAAATTTAAATTTCGTTCAACTACAGTAAGATAATAATTACTATCTTGTAAACAAATTTTTTTAATTTAGTTTCCATCACTAAATTACAATAATTTTTCTTTTATTGTGTCAATCACCGAAATGTTATCTAAAATTCGTTCAATATAATGAAAATGTAATGTACATTAGAAATATCAAATAATATTTATTTGAAATTCGTATTTGTAGATACACTAGAATTAAAAAGCAAAAATGTTTGCAATAGTTCATTTTATCGAGCTATTAGCGTAGTCACATATCTTCATGAACATTCCAGAATTCTTTGTACTCGAATGTAGATTTAAAACATATCTTTCTGTACATACTCGAATTTAAGTAATAAACAATCATTATGCGCAATTATAAATATATTCATTTTTTTTATCTATTTATACTTTCGATTTGTTCTCAACAGTAGAAATATTATTTTATTTTTATGCACTTTGCTTGTGCTTGTTTTGTTTGCAATTTGTTGAAATGTTAATAGTTCTATTGTTTTTGCTAAAATACCTATACATTTTTTTATAATTTTATTGTAAAATTGACACGCAAATTACTTCACTGGGTTAATCACGAACGCTACGTTGATTTTCGAACAAACATTACTAGCGAACTAGATTTAAAAAGTTAAAAAAACACAATTAGTTAGAAGTACTTAATCGATATGTTATCGAACAATTTGTAACAAGGCCAGTACAAGCAATTTCGCAAATTATAAAACACTTAGATAGGAATTTTTTTGTTATATACCCACCTGAGATCATTGTCATTATTTATCATTATTCGTGTAGCGATTATTTTATTGGACATATCATATACAAAATACTTATTCGCGAGCACTATAGATGTATATTAGATTTTAAAAATGAGAAAAGCAAAAAGCGTTGATACGTAATTTCCTTATACCGAGTAGTCGATGAAATTTTTTATTTCTAATAATATTTTATCAATCGTTCTACCCCGTAAAGTAGAATTTTGTAAAATCTGCCATTGGTCAATAAAATTTAGATTGCATTGCCATTAATATTACGTGGAAAGTTAAAAAATTTCACCGATTATTTCCGTGTAGTCCGAATAATTGAAAATTGGTATAAAAACAAAATAAGGAATTGGTCGATATTTCTCTACGGACATAAAGCAACATTTTCTAATTTATTTCGCTACTGTTAAACAGTGTAAATGTTGAATAAGTAACCCTGCTACATCACGAGAGTCAATTACACACGACAAAATAAAAATGTTCCACGCGACTTGCGTACTGAATGAAATATACGATACGTACTTTACGTCGTAAAGCGATTAATAAATATTAATATGAAAATATCGATCATCATTACACCACATACGCGTATAATCCGTAAGATTGTACAGTCATATTTGACTATTTGCAACTTTCGATTTTAGAGAAAGAGAAAAAGGGGAAACTTGTAAATATATGAAATTATAAACTCTTAAAACGCATGTAATACTATAGATATAGAATTTAAATGCCGATGACAAAAGGAATCATCGATATCAGTCGAGATTTTATTATAATATCATATCTTTGCTCTCATTCGAACGTAAATAAACGAAAGTATTAGTAGCAACTTTTTGAATAGTACACCTTGATATAGTGAGAAATTTATATAAGGAATTTAAAGCAATTTGCATGGACTCTCAAAAATAATGATAGATAAATAAATTAAGAAAATTTGTACGTGTCGGCTTTTTAGATTGCGTTTTCTAATGTCGCGATCAACTGTTTATCGAAAATCGTGTCAATACGCAACAGTTACTATTTTCATCGAAATAATATACGCAATCTAATGAAATGATCGACCAATTCCAAAGAAATTAGAGAAATTAGTTTGAAACTACTAGAAACTAAATTCCTTTTGTAATCCTTTAGGGTGCAATACGATCTTTTTTTTTCAAAAAGGTCTGATAATTTAAAATATTTACTATAAAATGTAAACCCAGAGGGAATTTCAGGTGACGGGAAATAAAACGACCGATCTTAACAAAAAAATTTAATTTTATTAACTAAAATAATAACAATTGAACGAAGTTAATGACTTCAATCGCATCTTCATCACTTTTTATTTTATACGTAATATACGTAATGAAAAATTGCTCATCGCAAGTGATAATCAGGTACACCTTGGTATTATTATCAACGATCGCAATATCGATTCTTCTAATACGGTCTTTGTTTTCGACACTACCTAGATAATTCCCTCATTATGGAACCGGTCGCTTACTCAATTTTCTTCGAAAAATTCTTTCCTTCGAGATGAAAATAAGTAATCGCACGGTAAAATTCTATCTGCCCGTAAATATTTTTCGGTAATTTTCATAAAAAGTTCCATTAACATTTACACATATATATATACATACATACATACGTGTGTTATGTATGTATCCGCGTCTCATATTTTAATTCATTTGACAATTGTGTTATATATAAATATATATATATTATTGCGTGCTATAAGTGAGAGACTGTCGATTTAACGAAAATCTGAATAATAATAAATAACAAATAATAATAATGAAGAAAAAAGAAAAAAAGAATAAAAAGAAAACCAAGAAACCCATGAAACTGACTGTGAATACTTCGATGGCGTTGATTAGTTCGTATACATTAGATGTTACTGTAGCTGTAGAAAATTGTCATTTTATCCATCTTTCCGTTGAAGAAAGAAAAAGAAAGGGGAAAACGTTTGTATAAACCGAATAGACCGAAATGAAATTTGTAAATTTTTTCCTTGCATATATATATATATATACTCTTTTTACAGATTATGTAGAAAAATAAAACAACAGCAGTCTGTCATTGGTGGAAAAGTTTCTTTGAACAAATATATACCGGGGGAAAATAAAATTAATTTCCTTGAAACTCTACTTTTTTTCTATATAGATTTTACCGCAGCTTTTATAAATATAAAAAGATAAACGACGCGCATGGTTAACCAAATCAAAGTATGTATGTATATATCAAAAAGTGAATTTTTCCATATTTTTTTCAACACCAGCTGGGTTTACCTCTATATCTCAAAATCTATCAACTTTTACTATATAACATTATATGTAACATTCGTTGCTAATTATATCTAGAATTTATTCTTCTGGGTTAGAATTTCTAATCTCAAGGTCAATGTTACATAAACTACATGTCAATATTCAACTTGAAAAAAGTGCAAGTGCGCCACCTTTGATTTTTTCATCCAAAAGTCTAAAAGAAAGCTTGGAGCAATACCTTTCAAATGGTCTGTAGCATTTTTATGGCCTCCAATTCTGTAAAAAGTTATGACAATTTAAAGAAAGACAAAAAATTCACAAAAATTAACATGGTAATTCCCATTTAAATTTTTAAAAAAATTTCGTGTTTCTTTAAATTGTCATAACTTTTTACAGAATTGGAGGCCATAAAAATGCTACAGACCATTTGAAAGGTATTGCTCCAAGCTTTCTTTTAGACTTTTGGATGAAAAAATCAAAGGTATATATGTATCTTTCTGGTATGTATATACATATATATATATATGATAAAAGAAAAATTTTTTAATACGAAATGTTTATACACATACGCTGTAGGCGTTTAATTTTTTGACAATCCTCGTGCCCTATTATAGTTTAAATAAACACTTTTCGCACGGCTATCTAAGCTTTTTCTATATATATAAAATTAAAAAATTTTTAAACTACGATACGTATCATTAAAATATATAATTCAAAATGACATATACATCTTCATCACGCAAATTATGTACACGTACATACGAATAAAATTCAACAACGGGTTTATAAACGTACATTATACACACAAGGAAAAAAAAAGAGAGAAATTTCCTATACATTGATTTAATTTGCATTAACGACACCGAGGGGAATCAAGGCTTTCAAAGAAACTTTTTTAGCAATCTCTTGTACAATTAAATTCTACGTAATTTTTAACGTATCAAGTATATATATGAGAAAAGAAAAACGTTGGGGGAAAATGTGAAGGTAATTAAGTAGCGAACTTTGTAGGACATATACATGTATACATGTACCTACATGTAAACCCACGATTATATATGTACACGTATGAGTGCAAAGTATACAAGTAACTATGACAATTGTACATTTTTTTAAGCGATCCCGCGTTGTATATGCCGTAACGATCGTGACAATTAATGCGTGACTCTTGTGGAGTCGTTTTAAGATTGTAATTCGATAAAAATAAAATAAAAATTAAAAGTAAACAAAGAATGAGTATGAAAAAACAAGAAGAAACGAGGTGAACAAAAAATAATATGAAGTATAATAATAATAATTAACGAGGTATATAGGTATAACGTAAACGTTATAAATATATATATATAAATATATATATTTACAACGTGTACATATATGTGTGTGTGTGTATACACACATGTAATATCCGTTCCTCCGTATTTCTCTTCGTTGCATGGAAAGCACAATTATCATTTGTATTATTATCTCCCTCGCTGAAATCCTAATGTGCATTCATATATACCTTTTATACCTACACACATTTGTACGTATACATTATTATTATTATTATTATTATTACTACTACTATTATTACTATTATTATCATCATTATTATCATTATCATTACAATATACATGCGTATATGTATATGTTATGTATTGTGATGTAGTCACATCACTAGGCGTCACCTGCAAATAAAATATATATATATATTAATCATTAAGTATTTCATGTTGAGATGTAATATTATTTAAATATACTTATCTGTGTTGATCAGGAGATGATAAGAAATCCATAACATTGGGTAGTTGGCAGGGGATAAGCGTGTCCAAGGGTCTCTCGGTGACAGCTACTCCTTGGCACGCTGCATTCGAAGAGAGAAAACTATATTAATATTATATCATTATATGGGATTTATTGGTTGGTAGGGATATTTGTTAGTCACGAAATAAATATATAAGTTCAAAAGAAAGAAATACGTGAATTAAGGGACGTATTAAAAATATAATCTAAAAAGCGGGTATTTAATTTATTGAGATTAAAAGGGAAATGTTAAAATAATCAAATAAAGGGAGTGAATAGTAAATAGAATTAGAATAAAGGGAAGAAGGATTAATTAATATTGGACGGTGGGGATCGCGCGTACACGGGGACTCGTCCGCGAGGCACATTGTTTACATGCCGGCCCGCGCTCAGCTGTTGCCACTTTGAATCGATCTAGATTCAAGCGCACGCACACTGAGCCCGCGGTCCGCGCTCCTATCGGTACGGCGATTAGTCCAGTTAAATTAGATTATTAGCGGGTTATTTTCACGAAAAAATGATATTGTCGACAAAAAAATATATCGAGTATCGGGAATTCGGAACGCGGGTAGTGGGGGAACACGAGGGTATTATAATGTAATACAAGTATATAGTAGGGAGTTGCATTTATATTTGAATTTCGCGCTAGTAGATAGAGACTAACTGTAGGGATTGATATAGCGATCTATTAGACCAATAAATAGATGACTATTAGATATGAGATTTCCGTATAGGTAATTATATAGACATATTACGTTATGCGACAGTAATTACCTCATTGCGGAATGTCGAGATAAAAGTTGGGACAATGATAACTTATGCAAATTAGTTGTCATTTTTATTTATAGTGAGATAAGTACGGGTAGCATTATTACACCTGTGACGGATACGGAAGGGTTGGAAAGTTATAATATTGTCGGATCCCTCGCAGGTACTTAGAGAGAGAGAGAGAAGATAGGGATGTTATTAGATTGAGGGAGAGAAAATCGAAGAAGTCTGGCGTGTAAAATAGAAAAAAAACTTTAGATACGCAGTGCGCAGCAGTAAATTAATATTTTTCAACGTAATTTCGATCAAAAGAAAGCTGGTACGAATACTTTTAACGTGTGTGATTTGCAAGTATATAGAAACTACAGCGCAACTGTGCTTTCAAAAACTAAGAAGTATAAATAAAATAAAATGAGATTTTCATGGTGGCAGGTCTCGAGTAAACGTAAACAATCGATTCGGAATAGCTCGTAACTATGGGGGATTTGAGATAGTAGCATTTACTTAAAGAAACCGTCCTATTATAGCATAAATATAACGATATAAAAGAGCTATTAAAAAAAGTTCAAAAATGCCCCTAGCTGTTCAAAAATACCCAAGTCTCCCCTACAGATATTCTTGAAAATAATTTCGTAATACAGAGTAGATAAAGCAGATACATATATATACATATTTTATTTGAATATTATTTTGATTAATTTTCATTACATTTTTTGGTGAGTCATTTTAATTACTAATCTAATAAGTGATATTATTAGTGGGGACTGTAGGGAGTTATTTTTAATTTATTATTTAATTAATTTAATTAATTATTTAGATTATTTATTTAATAATTACAATAATCTTTCATCTTGCGACAGGCGTCTAAGGTAAGATCTCCAGTTCCTTACTGAGGAGTCCAAGCTGGAGATTGAGGACGAAACGCCTTTAATTAATTTAAAAGGCTGTGCTCTAGGAAATTCCACCAACCATAGTGGACAAAGAGTACGATAGGCCCGCTTTATTTTAAATTAAAGCATTTAGTTCGAGAGAGACCGATATTATATATTATATACATATACATATTTACGAACGATAAATTCAATTTATTGTAAAATAATCTTTCTCTCTCTCGTGGTTAGTATATCCTGAAGTCCCGTAATAATTGTTTTTTTTTCTTTGTGGTGTTAATATTCGTTATATAGTGAGTAAATAGATATCCAGATCCATATACATTCAACGGGCCTTCCTCTGGGACCTGGGTGGGACCACCGGGTTATTTAGGAGGAATAAAATATATATTATTTTACGGATGATGTGTGGGACCGGAAGGAATATATATTATTTAATTTTGTTTTTAAATAGAACACAATATTAGTATACACTTTTTTTGTATAATAAAAGGAATACCAGTAGTAAATGGACAAAAGTAATTGTAAATGGAACAAAATTGAGAACGAAAGTGACGCTCGTTATTATTTAACCCTATACAACTCGACATTTCCTATTTTTCTTTACGGAGTGGCGTAAAGGTTTTTTTAATCTATACGTGACGCGTATATATATATACTTTTGCAACGTAACAACCGAATCAATATCGAACTTGGCAACGAAATCAACAAATATTATAGTAGTACATATTATGCTCACTTACTTGGCGGTACACTTTACAATTACGTCTTATTGTTTTAAAAGTACATTTGATCAAACGTTATTTGTTACAGTGTAAGTATTGATTAAAAAATATGATATTAATTTTTTATTATCTCTTTTCGGAATCAATTTAATATTTAATGAACCGTGGATTCGACACAAGAAACGAATATATATATATGTACCAATAATGGAAGATGACGTGGATGTTGAATTGATTTTGTACGACGTTCTCGACAATATCTTCAATTATTTAAATATTTACGATTTGAATCGGGCTGCCGAAGTATGCAAGTACGTAATAGATTTTTCTTCTTAGAACTGTTATATCTTTTAATATTTACGTTTGCACGTATATCGAGAAGATCGTGGTACTACACAGCAAAAGTAAACAAGTTCAAGCGAGGACCACAAGTCATGATTTTACAAGCTCTCGAAGATTTTGTCGCGACGAAATTTACAAATTTGAATCGAGTCAATCCTGTAGACGAGCCTGTCGATGATTTTAAATTATCTTTACGAGTTAAGCCTAGGGTAGGTCTCTTTTTTACCGACGGCAAATATCCACCTTCCGCGGACGTCGATAGTGTACCTTATGAAAGTACGGGGTAATGTAGAAAATTCCTTTAAAATTTAAAAATTTACAAAATTTATAACAATGTGAAAAATCTTAGTCTGCGTGACGCACCAGTGGACGCAATTAAATGACAGCTCGTATGCTGCTATTGAAACGAAAGGAATCAACGTAGATGGCAATCCAATCGGTGGCGAAAGGAACATAACTGCGGCTGTTTTTTTTCCTACATTGCCAAATGTTTATTACACAATAGCCGAAGCTAGTTCTCACAGAATTCAACAACATTTTGATGGATCGAATTCTCCTTTGATCGATATAGTTGATAAATTATTTCCTCCTCAAGTAAATCACGCATGTTTCTTCATTTTCATTTACCACTGGCAGTCTGAACCTACCTATCAAAATAAACATAATATTTTTATTGACAAAATTTTAAACGTTCTTCAAGAAAGGTACAATTTTCATTTATTTTTTTAAATTTTATATCAATGTATCTTAAATTTCCCAATTTGACTTGACAGTTATATTTATATTATCAATAATTTACTATTATTTTCTTTAAAGATACAAACCTGGCACTTATTGTTTGTGGGGTGGAGCAATCAATGACATTTTCGCAGTCGCAAATCATACGAGATTGGTACATGGGTTTGCGAGACGTGCTACAAGTTTCTTTGGCATGAGCATATCAGGTCCTTCGGTAAGATCGTGGTCCATCGTAATTAAGAACAATACATCGGATGCAGATATTCAAGCAAAATTACAAAAATTTAAAAATTTGTTAAATTTAACATCTTTCAAAATTGCTTTTCTTATCTTGCCATCGGACGAAATTATCGATCAAACGAAAATTAGTATATTTAAATCATTTTTACCAAGCGTCACTTTAATAAGTATCTTCAACGATAAAAATCAAAATGTTTATTCTATAAATAGTATGAGCAATGGTTTGTATTTTTAACTAGTACTTAAATTTCGTTTATAAACCTAATTTTTAATCTAATTACATTTTGCTGTTACAGAAACAAAATTAAAACATACCAATTCTTATGCGTACATGGTGTTATCGTATAAATTATAAAAGCTATTTTGTAAATTGTACATGAAAGAATATGGTACGATATGTATATGTATATAAAAACAATTATTTTGTCAAGCAATAAACAATTTTATTTAATACAAACTATGGTACAAAATTTATACAGAAACAACGCACAATTTTTTTTTTCGTTTCATGACGTTGTACTCCTGCTTATGACAGCAGCTTCTCATCACGTTTAAGACGCGCACACATTTAAGCAGAAAGGACATGGAGAGAAAGGTAAAGAATTACTTAAAAAAAATGAGCACATCGATTTGCAATAATACGAACTTACTTGATTCACTAGCAACTAATCAGTTGATAATCGACTCGGTGAAGGAAAGAAGGCATTCATACGCATCTTCAAAGCAGACATATCATTTAACGAACTTCCGTTTGATAACGAGACAATGAAACTTGGCTTCTTATCCATTTCTAATCGTGTATGTACTTTGTGAATATTATTCGAATGAGAAAAAAAAGCCAAAGTCTCATTGCCAGCAAAGGGGAAAACACTTGAAAGAAAGTGGCGCTCTTTCCAAATCGCGTCCAGTCTTATAAACGAGTAAATAGGTACATATTTTAATCTCTAAACAGCGATGATCAGTTATTCTCGAAGCTACAGCTCAAAAAATAGAGAAAAAAACAAAGATATCGATCATATTCACAAATTCTACATCTAAACGATTAAGATCCTAATTTGGATTTTCTTTTCACTCATTACTTTAGTTTGCTTATACTCTTATTATTTTTCTTATTCAATTTTTATTTTGGAAACGTCACGTAGTAATAAAATATATAGTCACTGTCATTATGTGCTCGAGAAAAAATGTACTCGCAATTGTGGCGAAAAACGCTTGTCGAGTCGCTGTAAAAAATTGGTCATCGGTACGCGCGCGCAACATTACCAAATCGATTCTCTAGCTCGCATCGTTTCCGAAATCTCGTTTAAACCGAGTCATTACGGTTACGAATACACTACTTTTTCCTCCTTTCTCGCGCTAAAGTCGCAACCAAATAATATGTATATATCGAATTACGACGACAAACGACGATGATGATATGTCTTGAAAAAATATCTTCGACGGTTACAAAGTAGAAAAAGTTTTTTTCTTTATTTATTATTTTTTTTTCTCAATGAGCTAAGCACCCTCCTATTTTTTACGATATAGACTTGTACTTTTGGCTTTCGAGAATCACGATAGGAATTCGACCGTCGACGCGATGACACCTCGCGTCAAGGCTAAGCGAAAATACACATCGCCAGCACTAAAAGCAATCCTAACAAACCGAGCATTCATTCGTTACAAATTCGATTGGCAATATGACAATTATAATACAGTTACTATAATGATGACGTTACAAAAAAGTAGCGTGGTAGTACAACAGATTAGTTACAAATATTAGACTTGGGCAAAGTTATTAAAAAATCGCTCGAGTCATATCTTAAACGAACAAAAACTCAGAATAATTAGTCAATATTTATAAAACTACATACAAATAAGGTCGATTATAACAACAAATAACAATTATTATGATCACTGAAAAGAAAAAAAAAAAAGAAAAAGTCTAATTTAGAAAGTATAGAACAATAAATTAATGAAAACAAAGAACTCGAACGATTTTCAAGTCCCTTAAGTCTTGATGATTTCTTTTCGATCATTTTACACGCACATTCAAAAAATTAACTTTCACACCATTAGCTCACCACAATTCGGTGGCTCCCTATCACTCTAAATTACATTACCCACTATAAATTGCTAATAGTGTAGTTCAACTTGTCGATGATACACAGCGTACATCGCAGATTTTATTTAACATTGAATGTAACTTTTCTCTCTTTTTTTCCTCTTTTCCTAACCGAAGAAAACAACATACCAAAACTCTCGCGAGGCTCAGACATTTACATTCACAGCCTGACTGAGCGCACGCTCATTCTCTCATTTTTTTTGATCGATCGAAGTTCATTCGCCAAGTATCATCTGTTCTCTTCCTCTCACATGTTCGTTTTCGCCGCTCTTTGCAACAAATAATATAGTATTATTAAATAGGAATTAACTGTTTTAATTCACATGATATATACTTTATGTCGTTGCTCCTCAGCAACGGAGTGTTTACGCGCTGCTTTCTGCGGCTTGGCCTTATTAACAGACCGTTCAATCGTTATCAATAAATTATACACAACATATCAGCGATTCTCAACGTTATATTTGTCGCTTCACAAATCATTCAAAACTCATTGATACCTTGTAATTTTCAACGATGACCGATTTGATTACTTCGATTAGACTGCCACGCTAAAAAAAAATCAGTCAAATGGCAGTGTAACATATTTTGGCTTAAGGACTCTGATTATCCAGAAAATTTTTTTTATTGTAGTGTGACAAATGACGCAGAATAAAATTTGATAAATCAAGAAAATGACTCGGTTTTGTACAAAAATCTTTAAAAAAGTTTAATAGCATAATAAAATGGGACAGATGAATTAATATTATTTATAAATAATTTTTTTATATATCAAATATTAAATTATTTTTATCCAGCCTTTAGGTATATGACAGTAAAAATTGATGCGACCGCGACATTATTTCACTTAGCTAAACTTAATTGGCATTATCGTTTGATCTAACCGAAACATGTACATTCAGTCGCTTTCTCAAACGACCATTTTATTACAAAAGGACAATATTCACAGCAGACAATGATTTTAAATTGATTTGGAGTAGACACTTATTCAGTTACTTATTACAATTGGTATTAGTATATTACGTTTCCGTAAACGTGAAAACGCAGTTTAATAAATAAAATACAAAAACAAGTATTCAATGCGACAAAAAATTAGCAGATGCAAAAAAAATAATATTTCGTACAAATTTATCATTAACGAATATTTTAGGCATTATAAAAAAGTAGTATCTACTTCAAATCGATATAAAATGTTGCCACAAGCATTATACCCCCCTCAGGACAATCAAACAATTATGATCACCAAAATAACTTAGTCTTACGTCCACTGTTGAAGAGATCACACAATTATCACTCGCACGTTTCACGCTCTCGCAAAGATATACATAATACAGAGCCACGAGTAAGGTTATCCTCGATAGCTTTCACATTCACATGGTATTGTAAACGGGACTGCTGTGCCTCGGTCTAACCTGTAACCTGGCCAGAGGGTGAGTACGACCGTGCTGCTGTTGCTTTTTACTCGCAGCTTTGGCCACTACGCTCGCAACGACTTGACTTGGCGAGGGTACAGAGGGTGGCCGTCCAGGTGCTTCAGCGGTAGCCGAGGCATCAAAAAGCGATGCCGCGTGGTGGTTGATGATCATCGGTGCGGATCGTCGCGCTAATTCCGGTGCTATCCTCGACCTCGCTGGAGGATGTTCAACTGGTTGCTCGTTCGACCTGTGATTTTGATACGACGGAGATATACGAAATTGAACTTCGGAGCTCCGTTTCAACTCGGGCTTTCCAACCTCGTATTTTCCTACGAGCACCTTGACCGACAAATCCTCGAGATTCGCTTGTTCGTGAGGTGAAGTTGAAGGCGGTGGTTCGCTGCTGCGTTTAGCGAGTGTCGCGCTTCTCGTCGATTCGGAACCTTGGATTTTAGAGTCGTTGTGTGGTATCACGGGCGACGAAGGTAAACTCCGTATTTTACCATCTCGTTTTTGACTACGATTACCCGTGGGTAGAGTATCCTCCGGTACTTCTGGACTGCGCTCAAGCTTGCTCGTCGATTTAGCTTCGAATTCTTTTTTCAAATTCTTGACGATTCCAGATGTACTGCGAGGCGGGCATTCGGATTCGGGCGACTCGTCGGCATTCGACGCGGACAAGCCTCGTTTCTTGAACATCGGTTTACTGCACAAACTTTCCAAGACCATCTTATGATGTTTGACCGAGGGACACTGAGTAGTGTTAACCACGCATGGGCTGGAAGTTTCGCTCTCAGATTTGCAGCTTCGAAGGGCCAGAGGAGCTAGTCCGGCGTCTGGTGACAACGACGAAGGTGCAGGTGCGCTCGTGGAGAGTCGATCGGACGTACCACGTCGAGATAGAGGCGATATATCGATGGGCGGCGCACCTGAGACGCGAGAGTCACAGGTTAAGCTGACTTGATGCTCGGTAATGGGTGAAGGATCCCTTCGACGTGGAGTTGGCGAGGATGCGTAGTGAAGTAAAACCGAGCTGTAACCTTCCGTAGGATTTTCGAGCTCGGGTTCAGGTGGTGCCAGTCTATCCGCGAGTTGCGAGTCTGTCGTTAGCTCGGTCTGCGTACAAACTCTTTTTGACGTTCCTTTTCAGCAAACAAAATAAATTCGAATTAGACGTTGATTTATTTAAAATTTCAAGTAATATATATATATGTATAAAACATACCTGTGGATGAGCTCTCTTCGAGCTTTTGTTTAGTGCGCTTGACTGTACCAGGATGCCAAGGTATCTCTTCCCTGTCGTAAGGAAAAAGTCCGCTCGATCCGAGGGAATCGACGGGCCTCATGTCGTAGGAACCCCATGAGCTATTTCGAGAGGGCAACGTCGCCCAAGAGCTGTGTACTGAATTATTGTCCATTACGACTGCGCTGTCGTAACTGCTCCAAGAACTTTGTCTACTAGGTGATTCTCTCACAGTTGGTGGTTCTCGCCTTTCTTCCCGCTCGAATACTCGATCGAGTTGCGTACTGAAAGGATCCCCTTCTCTCTTTGGTTTTCGATTTGTCGAGACAGAATCGCCCTCGACGTTTACCTCACGGTTACCGTTCGCGTGGATGCATTTCACCTCCGCGGACGCCGTCCAGACTAGACATTCACCTTCTTTTCCTGTAAAATATATTTGTTATTTATTAATTTCGTTAAGGCCGTTTATATTTTTAAATACACTCAATTTTTAACTTTCCTACCTTATCGGTGTCGAAAATCTTATAAGTTGGGTGTAATTAGAAAAGCATTTAATTTTCTAAAATTTTAAAAAGAGTCAATTCTTTATTGAAATTGAGAGCTTCAGAATATTATTCTAAAAATATTAATAATTAATGTCTTTTTTAATTACATCTTATCTTATGCGATTTTTCTGGCCGATAAAGTAGGAGAATAAATATTCGATTTGTGTAGATATTGTAAACATAATTTTTATTTGTATAATACATTAAATTAATTATGAAAGATTAAAAAAAATAATAAAATTTTTTTCGTTACACCTACTCTTATCATTCTAATAATTAATGCATAGATTATGGTATGAATTCTGTAAACATAAAACTAATATAAAATCAAAAGCTCTGGTAAATTTGTATAAACTCAAACAAAAAAATTGACTCGATGATAAAAAAAGAAGAGAGTAGCGAATAAAGCAAGTAGATACCAGAATTGGGTTGCTGATGGGACGCCGAGGAGTCATCGTCGTGGGCACCACAGCCATTCTCAACGATCGGACTTTGAGCCTGTTGGTGTTGTTGGATGGTTTTACATCCCTCGCCGTCGGAACTCGGTGAAGAAGGTTTACTACTCGCAGCCTCGAACTGATTCGTGAGGTTCAGTACAAGACCTTTGCGCTTTTGACCCTGACCCTCGACTCTACGCGAATGTTTACAGGATATCGATGCACAATTGCTGGGTACGTTGCTCTCGGGTCCTGGCAAATGTACTATCTGATTTTGCGACACGCTGTACGACTGCCCGTTGTCGCAAGGCATCAACACGTTACGTGATTCTGGCTGTTCCGGTTCGATTGGACAACTCACACTTTTAGGATGCGAGCCGCGCAGCAGCTCTTCCCTCGTTACCTCTGGGTTTCCCGATTTGTCGATACTCTCCAATGACTGGGACAGAGGTACTGAAAACAAACACATCAATTATAATGGGTTCTAATCGTCATTGTATTCAACATTTTTAAGAATTTAAAACGGAATTAAAAATTGTACTATACAGATTATTTATTCAAATAACCAGCGATTTTTAAATAATGTTTAATACGAATCTAAAAAATCATTTAAATTTCTACTGGAGATATACTTAATGTAGATAATAAATATTTTGCAAATAAAAAAGATTGTTATAAATTAATGGAATAAAATATTTTCTTAATTTTCATTATTTGGAGAAAAAGATGGTATTAAAAACTATAGTATATTGTTTACAGTAATAGAATACAGACTGTCAGAGTATAACAAAAACTAATTGTGGTTTAAAATTCATTAAATTTATAGTTTCAATTTTACTTGTGGTATATATCATATCGAATTCCTAATCAGTATTCAATATTTGATTATTATGTGAATAATAATTAATAATTTATGTATATATAAAAAGGATTGAACAACCTTACATTAAGAAAAAATTTAGATTAAAAATTACAATAGTATCTAATAAACAATTCAGAGACTGACAAGCTAGAAAAATTATTATAGTTTCCAGTAAATATGACTACAGTTTATTAAAAAAATTATTATATTTCTTGTAATATTTGCTATAATTTTTATAAATTTTAATATAAACTGTAGTAATTTTCCTCCATTTGTCAGTCTGTGATATCTTTATTAGAAGCTATTGTAAATTTTACAAAAGATTTTGTAATTTTTAATACAATATCCCTCTCCGTGTATAAGCCACCGTAATAAAAATCGATAAATTACTGGGAAATATTATGTTTATAATATTTTTTGCATGTATAGGTCTGATCAGAAATTGGGTATGTTATGCGATATAATAATTTTTGATTGACAGTCTGTATCATCATTACTAAAAAATATAATAATTTATAATAGACTGTTATTCTCAGCATAGAACGTTTATCACTCCGGTCGTGATAATCATAAGTTAAACCGAATTAATCGATCGATTTGACGAATCGTTAAATATAATTGATTGATCAAAATTATTTACTGGTCGGCAAAACATCCTGGGGAATTTCAATATCGGGTGACCAACTTTTAGGTCGCTGTCCGGTCCTCTTGAGCTCAGCCCCCGAAACTTCGATCAACTCATTCGTAGGTCCATCGGTCGTATCGATTTTCTCTTCCTTTTTAACTCGATCTTTCCCCGCGGTTGGGGATTTGAGATTCGTGTCCGATTTTGATCGTTGCAATTTCTCTTTGTTCTTCATTGCGTCGAGTATACCCTGGTAAGTCTCGAGTTGCAGCATAAAACTGTTGTTCGGTTTGATGCAGTTCCTCTTCTCCTTAACGTGTTTGAGCGCCTGAAGGAAATCCCAATTGTAAGCTTTCATCGCGTAGGCTATGACAACCGATGCCGATCGCGACACGCCCATTTTACAATGAACCAGTACTTTCGAGCCCTCTTTTTTCGCTTTGGTTATGTACTTGAACGTGTCGTCCCAATGTTTTAACAAATCCGTCTTCTCGTCGTCGTAGACTCGTACGTTCAGGTAATTGAACATACCCGGGAAAAAATTGTCGATTTCACGGGTTACGTTCAGTATGTGCCTCACTCTGAAATTAATAATTCAGTGTTATTCTCACTATTGGATCGTGCAAAATTATATTTATTTTTTTGACGATTGCTCTTACCCGTTCTTTTGCAGCTCCTCCAAATTACTGGCGTTCCATTCGCTACCGAGATAAACGTGGTCGAATATTTCGGTCGGTGCGTCCATCTGCCCGAGAATGGTGAGCATCTCTTGATCGATGAACGGTTTAAATTCACCTAAATCCATATCGAGATCCTCTTCGAGACGTCCTCTAATGTATTTTGACGTTACTTCATCGAGATCGACGGACATCATGATCTCCTTCAGCGTCGACCGTATCACCTGCTCGGTTTCATCCCTCTCTCTTGGTCTACGAAAATTTGAATATTTACATTAGAATGTGATATACAATTAGTACATAAGAAATTTTACAAATATTTTACAAAATATAATAAAAACTAATGTTTGATTATTAATTGTTATTGATATTCCAAGTCATTAAAAATTATTTTAAAGAAAAATTTGCGAATGATAAAAGAATGTATATATATATAAATTTTCAAAACTTAATTAAAAAAAAGCTAGGTATCATTTCGTGCGACAACTACAAATTCGATAAATACACTTAAATTAAAATTGACCTCGAGCTAACGTTAAAGAAAGCATCAACAAATTTCGATTCTTCGAAAAGTTTCGTAAAACATTGCAATAGTGATGAAGAAAAAGAAAGAAAATAACACGTTGTGTACCCAAAAATGGTATAGAATAATCGAGGAAAGCTTTAGATCGAAATTTAAATTTAAACTGAAAAAGAGGGGAGGGTACCAACGAACTCATCTCCCACCACGTATAACGAAACGATACGTCGTTCGTGAAAAATCATTTTTAGCGAGAGCGAGAGAAAATTTTTGGCAGGGTCGGTTGAATTTAACTCGAACTCGGAAGAGAGACGCGTGCAGAAACCTGGAAATAATTGCAAGGACGGCCGTTAAGACGATGTGGAGGGGAGTAGAATGAGAGATAGAGAGAGAAACAGAGAGAAAGAGAGAAGAACGTCAAAGAGCTACTAAGAGTTTGGCTTAAATCCAAGTTTGGCTAAATTCGAAGGAACTTTTCTCTCTTACTGAGATTCGTTTACTTTTAAAGACGTTTAGTTTGGAGGTGCGAAGCTTTTCATGGTATTACCTTCGGAATCAATGCACACGTGGTACACTTATTTTAGAAGATGTATAATCATCTGTTTTATTCGATTGGAACACAATGTATATAGGAAGTATTGAACCCATGAGTAGTATTTATCAATATTTCATTATACAAATTTCACCAAAATTTTGTATCTCTAAATGACCAAGAAACTTATTATTCCTTGTCGTGACCAAGGAGTATAATTATTTATCGTTAATCAATTTAATATTAATAATTTTAAAAAAACTCCCACTTATTAGTCCATAGTTAATTGCCACAGTTAATGCAAGGAATATTTGCGTCAAGTGAAGAAAGTATATTACGTACTTTTCATGTTTAAAGAAAATTTTCATTTATACAAGTTATATAATATATACCGTGTATTAATAAAAATTAATACATATTTCATTTGCTCGAAATATTCACGATTTGTTCTAATTTTTAGATTTGTAAAAGTAGATCTCTGAAATTTAATTTTCACGTCGTTTTAAATCAAACGATTAATTAATTATTTAAAATAACTGTTACATGCCGAATGACAGAAATTGCCGATTTAGAAATGTTATAATTTTAATATTGCTAATGAAAATGTGGCATACTATTAATTCATTCAAAATTAGTTACTTTTAGCGCTTCTATACATTTGAAAATTACCTACGATTTTCATCAGAATTTTACTATAATAATTATTACATTTTGAAATGTATGGAAATTTAACTATCACAACTTTTAAGTTTTTCTTTTAATTATACATTTTGCAGTCATGTAAATATACATACTTCGGTTATTACTAGTCAAGCTTGATAATTGTTACAATTAAGTTAAAAAAAATGACTATGTAAATTTTTTATTTACTGTAAAAGACAACGAAAATATCTAAGAATATACTTAATTTAATAACTTTTAATATATCAATATTATCAGTCCAACAAATTAAAAAAAAAATGTCAATATTATTAATAAAATAAAATAAAATGATTAACGGAAATGTAAATAATAATAGTAATAATAATAATAATGAGACATTACTTATTTCGCACGCTATCGGGTGATGGTGGACGCCGAGATTCAAGATTATCCATCGCGTGCCACTCGTTAAGGCACGAGCGATCACTCTCGATTCTCTGCTCATAGTAGCTGACCCAATCATGCGACAAACCACCAAGAAAGTAGTTTTGTTCTCGCGCCTTGCTCGATACTTTGTGAAGAGTCTGCAGGGCCGACCTGTAACAACGTCCAAATAAAATATTTAGTTTTACTTTACCCTCTAATTAAATCTATATATTGGTTTGGTTATTATTGTTGCTTTTCGGGTCGTGATATTTTGTATACGGTGAACGATTTTGCCGGTTTATTACACGTTTCCATTTTTACATACGCACGCGGCAAGATCGATCACGTTTCTTTACTTGTATATAATTGTGCGTGCAACAACTGTTATTATTATTATGTAATACAGGTACAGTACGATGAACAAAAAAAAACAGTATACTCGTATAGGGTAAGATAAAACTAAACCAGTCACCTCCAAATTCTAATCAACCTCGCTAAGGGATGAATATGTGAATAAAATACGTACAAAATTTTCATCGGTATGTCCAATGTCGTCGATTGGATGTTTCGTGGATTAAAAAGTCATTTGCATAAAACGTACGTTCGATTCTCGGAAGGAAAACTAAATAAACGAGAATCGAGGTATACACAATTGAATACATCGTTTACCTCCAAGACTGTATACTCTCTTTTATACAGAAAACCAGCTGATCGGTTCGTAAAAACCATTTGAAAATTCGACGCATCCTCTATTATTATTATACTTAATTAATTACACCGTCTTAGCAAATATTAATTATTAACAAACGTTATAGATGCACACACACAGGCACACACAGACACAGACACATGAAGGTACGCATAAATAAAGAGCACGTCATGTAAAACTGTCGATCGCATAGTGGTCTTGAGCTATCTTATCGTACTATCAGATCCAAAGTTCGACAGAGAGGGAGAGAGGGAGAGAGAGAGAGAGAGACAAAAATAAGGACAAAGCCGATATACAACAACGGATTTTTATCGAGTACGCCTTTTAAAATATCCGCTTGATTTATGAAACGCAAGCGCGGATGTTAATACCCGTAAATCTTAAGGGCAACGTTATCGCGCGCGCGCGCACACACACACATACAAAGTAATTTTCACTTTTAAACAAAAAGAAGGGATAATAAAAAACGAAGGTAAGGTGTACAGTACAGATTACGTAACGATTTTTTTTATTCACCGGGGGGGATATGATTGTGACGTACACGCACACACGAGGAAGTAAAAGTGCGTACGGTGTGTCTTTATTCGCGCGAGTACATTAAAAAGTGAATTCACATATATACTGCATCTATACATATTCATCCATATAGTTATACCGTAAAATGAATTAAGAAAGATTGATGTTACGTCGTGGGGCAATAATTCCAAACGAATTTCATTACTCGGCGAATTAAATTTACTACGTAATTAAATGTAATTACGATGTGGTATACCTATTGATTTATTATGTGTATTAAATTTAAAAATTTTACACACACATACGCGCGTATATACGTATTTTGTTATATATGCATATACAAGTGTGATTATTTGGTACAGGTACTTTCGAGCGTATATTTCAATTTCGCGCGCGCGCGCGCGCGTGTGTGTATATGTATATGCATAGACAACATCAATTAGAAAGTAAATTTGCTAATCGACGAAAAGTAATCGAGTTAACGATTCGTTTGAAATTACCGATAGGTACCGTGGGCACACACAGCTGTACACGAGGATCCCGCGAAATTTACCAAGATTATCAGTGTACCGGGTAAAAGTCAAACATCGACGAAATAATGCCCAGTCATTCAACCGTATATATATATACCCGTCAATCGCGATTATACAGCGAACGCGAAACTTTCTCACTCTTGAGAGAGAGGAGCTCATTGAATTAGGCGCGGTCTTCCCACATCGCGTAATCGCCTCGGTGATCTTCCACATATAAACATAAATAGTCTAATATACAGCTACTGAATATTCATATATATATATTTTTTCTTTTCATGTTGATCAATTAATTAATTAGAAGACCTTAAATTTCGTTGACTTACGTGTACTATATAAAATAAGTTAGTAAATCCACACGGTCACAGGTGCGCGAGAATCGAAATCTCGCTATACCAATTTCGCAAGTTCGGCGAGTTGTAGACTTCGCGAAGCGCAATTTTCTAAGCTCACGAAGCGCGCGCGTCAAGAGATGCACGTTGATATATACCTTTTGATTTGGACAGTTTCGGGTAAAAATAATTTGTATAAGACCGCAAAACGAGCGAGCGGTGATTTTACTTTCGTTTTCACGGTAAATTTATGGTTCTAGTTTCGGTCGAGTGGAAAGTCACTCGCGAGATTTTAAATTATTTGAGATTCCCGCGAACGTGATAGGTGCATTCATTGTATTTATCGAGTCAATTAAACGTATAAGGTATATCAAGCCAGTATAACGATAAATTACTTTTACTGTAATCGCACTCATTTAATACACAGATTTTCCTGTATCACTTTTATTTACTGTATACGAAATTGACAGTCGAGTGACGATCTAATTGTTTTGAGTTTCGTAACTAGAAATATACTTGAAACAAAAACAGTTAAGTTAAAATTAATTACATTATACACTCAATACTAAATAGAAAAAATGTTTAGTGTTACATTTAAATAATGAATCGTTAAATTTTCGTAACTCAATCGATCCACTCAATTTACCTCGATTTAATTTATAAAACCCGAATTATTAATGATATCAATAATAATTATTGTAATATAATTTATAGACCGATCAACATATACTTAACCATCGTAATTGAATGCAACAATCTCAAAGTAGACAATTTCCTAATAGATAACCTTACGTAAAACGTAATAAATTAAAAATCTAAACGTTATCCCATCTAGTTAATAGTATTGAAAGAAAAAAAAATCATCCCTGGCATATCGATCGAAACTTAGGTTAAACGCTTACACGAAACGCGTATTGAGGAAACGATCGTATATGCTGTGTATATAGATATATCCACCTAATGTAAGGGAAGCAATCGCATAGCTCTACCATTTCCGGCCTCGACGAGAAAACCCCGGTGCGTATATCATTTATGGCTTCCTCGGACAAACCGATAAGTGACTCCAAGCTCGTTATAACCACCTAGTTTATTTTTTCTTTTCGGTTAACGCTACTACTCGTTATACTTACACCGTATCAGGAAATTACCCAGATTTTCGTTTGCGCAATATATCAATATTTACGAGGACGGATTATTAAAGTTTAGAAAAATAATCTTCTTGATTACATTTTACACACAGTACACGAAATTTTGTTTTCTTAATAAAATGCGTATATATACCGATGGCTAGAATCAATGTAAATTTGATACAAGTAGAGGACGAGACACTCGATACCAGAAATCGATATCTATATAGCAAGAAAATTGATCTCGATATATAAAATGCCTGAATTGACGAAAATGTGGATACAGCGCAAAAAATTAAAGTTACGCAGAGGCGTGCGGTGGCCGTTGGTAGACCACAGTGTACGCGAATCAACGATGTATATATATGTATCGTTTGCGTTAAAGTCGCCTTGAAAATATTTTACACGGTTATTTTTATGTTTACCTTCTTCCCTCGCGTTGCGCGTGTAACAAGACGCTGAATTGCATGGGAAAAATACGTTGTATAGCTGTTTCGCGAAAAGCCAAATTAATTACAACTGTAAGAAAGGAAAAAAGAGTAATATATACGTTAATTATAACCGAAAACATCGAAGACGTAAGCGAGATGATATTGTTAAACAAAAAATTATCTTAATTCATAATTTCGATTAATAATACATTGCAATGTCCCGTTGGTAATAACCGACGTTGTGAAAAAAAAAAAAGTCACAGAAATGACGGTACACGAGTCCGGTTACACACGATAATATCGCGTAAAAATCTCAAATAAGACACGAGCTATAAATTTTCTCCTTTGCATTAATATATTTTCTTACTTTTAGCATCATCTGCAATATTTTAAACAGTACATAGTTCTAAAAATAATTTTTTTTCTCTCTCTATAATAAGGTACATATATAGAGTTAACGTAACGATCGCTATCAAGCTTATTCAAGTTTTTATAGACTTAGCCTCACCCTTCCGTCATTACGAAAAAGCGAGTCTTCCTTCCTATTATTACACCGCGCACGGTTCTAATCAAAGGTTAGACGATCCCAACCGCGGCTTTCAGTTTCACACGGTTTTGCCGAGTTTTTATTTTTAGCCCGATTTAATGTTTGGAGATCGATACCAAAACTTCTCCCCACTCGGGAATCGGAGCAAACAAACAGTATAACATTCTATTTTTGCATTGCGGTTGTAAACACACTTCATCTTATTCTCTCTCTTATACTTTCTGAAGTAATAAAGTTTTTCAGAGACATATAAGACAAAACCCGATGGAATAATTGTTAAATTGTTAAATTACGCATTTAAGTGTAATTCAACTGAAATCAAGCTATTGTATATGGTTTTTTTTTTCACGTAATTTATTATTTACGTAAAGCTAATTGACGTATAATTTAACCGATACACCGAAATGAACTTTGAATAATGACTTTCAATTATCCTTGATAATTGAATCGTAAAACGCGTCTATACCTTAAGAAAAAAAAAAGCCACAATTGTTTTTATAAAAAGATGGAAAAATCTACATGCTCGAAACAGTTGAAACAAAAGTTACCCGCAACAACAATTGAATAATCGTGTTTCTAAAATGATTTCCTGCTCGTTACTCAATATGCTAAACCGAGGCGGAATTTTTCTGCGTAAGAAAGAGAGAGAGAGAGAAGAAAAAATAAAGAAGAACATTTCCTAACATAAACATAGTTAACGAGTTCGAATAACTTAATTTCCGTGGTAAAACAGTCAAGGTAATGTTAATATATAGCTCGAAGAGATGCACGTATGTATGTATATATGTATATATCGTGAGACTAACCAATTTCACGTGCATCCCAATGCAGACGGAGGAAGAAGGAAAATTTGCTTCCTCGGTTACTCTCCTCGAGTTAATTCCTCGCGATGCGTAATCGCTTACTTTCTATTTCTCGCGCGCGCTAACGTAAATTGCCCGCGAATCGGACGCAGAGATCCGCACCCGTAATAATAGGGAGAGAAAAAGAAAAAAAAAATACGGATTATTCCGCGTATATAGTAAAAAGAGTGAGATAAGAGTCTCGTAAGTGTATGCACATATACGTAACACGAGGACTAACAACTGAGATTTATATAGATAGATAATTATCGATTTGATCACGAGTGTATAGATCACCTTTAATGTACTGTATTATACGTTAAAAGTTTTATCTATTAATTATAATTGGGTTTCACTAAATTGATTCTTATATTGTAATTAAAATATATAAACATATGCGACTTCCAAGCGAATGCGCGAAAACAATAAGAATATTATTCACGGCGCAGGGTAATTAACAACCAACTAACTTGGTCGGTTGATGTTTCTCCTTGTACTTTAATTTCTGGCAAGAAAGTCATTATATTATGAAAATCTTATCTCTGAAAGGTTAAATATATCAACCTCTACACATATATGAAAGTTGAAATTTATAATTTATACGAACGTTTTTTGAATAATTACTTATACGAATATCTCGTCGATCAAATATATTTTTAAATCAAAACGTTCTTTCGACTAAAAAAATGCATTGGATATATAAATAGGAAGATATCAAAATTTTAATTTTAACAGCGTTAGAGAAATTTCCTATTTTTTTTCAGATCATTTATTATATTTGTGTGGATTGATGTTCTTAACAAAAATATCAGAATGAAACAGCCATTTTTATTAATATGATAAAGGAAGGAAAGAAAGAGAGCTATCAACGAAATAATTAGAATTGTCCAGAAGGATATTTATCGAAACAGGACGTGGTTATATACGGTTACGCACGCACAAATGTAAATAACGTAAGAAAGCTATAAAATCTCACGAGAGCATAATTTTTCTCTATCAGAGTTGCGATATAAATCGTAAGCATATGAAAATACGATCGCCTTGAGATGCTGCTGCTGCTGTTACTGATGCAAGGGGTATATGAAGTATGGTACAAGAACAGGGGAAAGAAATGGAGAAGCGTGAGTGCAATGTTAAAGGACACATTTACGTGTATATATATATAATTTCCTTACAGTTTTCTTTATTTAAGATAAGATAAGTGGGTCTGTGTGTATACCCCTAAGTTATTTAGATGAAATAAAACAAAATAATATGGGTTTATTTGTTAATAATGATTTTTTTACAATAATTAGATATTCCAATAATTTTAATGTTCTACGTTATTTTTTGTAATCATTTAATTTGTTTTTGTTGAAAATATGATTAGAAAAACAATTCAATTAAATAATTTATATCTTTAAAACAATACTTTTGTATTACCCTCGAAAACTATATTTGTTGAATCTTGTAGAATAAATACGAAGAATGAAACTTCATGACCAGGCTCAAGAGTACACGAAATTTATGATAAATCTCATCCGACAAAGGGTACACAAAATAAGAAAATCCCTTCTCGTTACGGGATCGTATATGAAAGAGAGAAATAAGGTTACCATATTCGGGGTCTCTACCAATGGTTATATATATATATATATATTTTTTTTTGCCATAAAAACAAAAAGACGGATAAAAGAGAAGGGAGGAGAAGAGGGAGAGAGAGAAAAGGATCGAGAGTCAGGGTAATCGCACCGAGATAAATGTTTCGGTTGATAAATCGTCGTCGTCGCGCTCGGGGCTTCGATTCTCGACTGGATTCGCGGCGTCTACCAGTGGGCGTCCTTGGTCCCGAGAATAATGAGGAATGTGAAAAGTCTGCACGAGCATGATTCCGAAACCCTCAAGCTCTGTGGCTTCCCTCCTTTTTTTTTCTTTCATCCAACCTTTTCTTTTCAGTTTCCTTTGTACTTTCGTCGTGAGAGAGTTTGATCGGAATTATTTATATTTACTCGTACTTTTACATTCGTATTCGTTAACTCAACCCAACATCTTTCCGACCATGCGCTTCGTTAAGAAATTTCTATACACATACAAATGACAATCTATCGTACACCTTTCTATCAAAGCTCACCTTGTGTATACAGTGTCTATATAAAATTTGTGTCACCGATGAATTACTGGATACTTTTTTATTTTTATTCTTTTTCAATTCGAGACGTATATAACTTTCTAGCATTCATTTCATCTTTATTGCTGCTTCATTTTCTCGTGAGAAACATCGGGATTTCGTTTTTATCGGGTTTGCGCGCGACGCTGTGTGTGTGTATATAATATTGACGCGAATCGAAAACTCGGATGGATGCTGACCTTCGGAAAGAATATAACGCTTTCTCTCCTGAATCGCACACTGGGAAAGCGCGGCTTCCTTTTTCCTTTGTCGCGGATAGGGAGAAAGGGAAGATGCATCAGAACTAATACCGATCATACAGTACATTGAAATATTTTCCGATTTCAAGATATCGTTTGAGATTTCGAGAAAAATACAAGATACTCGCTGTTACGTAACTTTCCTTTACGTGTTAATTATTCTAAGAGGATATACCGCTACTCGAATGAATTGCTAATAAAAAAATGTATTATTTCGCAAGAGATTTTGAGAGTTCGCGGTGACGCGTTCGCGATTTTTCGTAAAGTTCGCATTTTTAAATAATCTACAACTAATCGTACGTAGATCTAAATCAAATCGAATTAAAACTATAATGCCTATTCTCGAACGCGTCAATCGATCGATAATAATTGAATTATATCCGATTATCGGAACCCTAAATTCAACCCTTCGGAAATTCAATTGTCTACGTTCGGTAAACGATAAGAAATTGCGCGTATACGATGTTCAAGGAATTGTTTTCAATAGCGTGTTTTGCCAAAAACGGACGGATTCACGAATAAAAGAAGACACCGGAATTTAGTCGAAACAAAGAGCCACGTGTTTTGGCCTCGAGGCAAATCTTTGAATTTTTTACAAGTAGCGATCGTTCTTGTATATTGCGACGCGATGAAATATTTATTTTCTATTCTAATGCGTTGTTTCAATTCACTTCGCGTGCACTTTACGTCGTAGCTGCAGTTTCTACGTGATATATTCGGATATTTTTGTTTTTGGAGTAGTCGAATACTTTCGACCGCTGTTGATTTTGTTTTCAGCCTGCGCCGAATTTATACCTCGGACAATTATTTTATGGAAAATATAATAAATTTGTAAAATTAGAACTCCGCGTACTGCGCGCGCATTGGAATGATCGTTCAATTCGAAAATATGATAGTATAAATGTTGGAGTACAGTATTTTCCTACTATAAATAATATTAAATATAGTCTATAAACAATAATTTTCATTTATATTCTTGTTGGCAACAAGATAAGCAAAATAACACCTTCCGCGTGTCATTCGAATTAAAATCGACAGATTTAGAATGTTATTTTGTAAATGATACTATTAATATACGCGTATTAATTTAATGTAATTTTCTTCCTTTTTTTTAAATTAAACGTCGATGCGGATTGACATGCTCGGATATATATCGTTGCCGTATAGAAACGCAAGTAAAATCATTACGAAAATAGAAGTAACAGACCGATTTTAAATTCGTAATATATGTAACAGAGTTATATATTTTATCTTTCCCACGTAAGTTTTCCCACTACTACCCTTGAATTTGCTATTCTCGTCGAGGTCTTAACCCACCTTGCCCTTGGTATATACGTTCGAACGTAAGACCAGAGACATCAATTTCAATTATATCGGGGAAAAATGTCAGTTGGATATTTTGAATGACGACTTTGAAAACTTAAATAAAACTTTATTTTAAAATTCCATGGTGTGTGCATAAATAATTATGTTCGTCTCGTTTTTTATATTGAAATATATGTTTTGTTTAATAATGGCGCAATTGTACATTTTTATTCTAATAATTACATGGAGATAAATGTTGCATTAAAAATTATCGTAGTTTTTAGCAATGAAATCAGTGAGTGATAGAATTTTTAAAAAAATGGCTATATACTTTGTGATAAATATTAAATGGATATTCCAGGAAAATTTTTTTATTTTTTTAGCAAATTTTATTGTATTCTCTATGGAATTTTTTTGATTTTGACAGATAATTTTGAATAAAATATTTGTTTCGTGTAGCTTGAATATTAATTTTCTTTAATATTTAATTAATCTTTAATATTTTTTTAAATATTTATTCTTTTAGTTTTATTCATTGATTTTCGATGACTGACTGTTATTAATAACAAAATTTTCTCAGTGATTGAGTACCCACTGTTAAAATGAATAAGCCGATGAATACGAAATATTTCATGACTTAATAACACGTAGTTAATTATATAGAAGAAGAAAAAATAATAATAACGTGGAAAATGTGTAAAGATATACCTCGCGATTCCAGCTACGCGAAGAAGTACATTAATGTACGGCTTCTTCCTGACGACCTTAGCCAACCAAAGGAGGACCGGGAAAAGTAACAACGTCAAAGCGTAAAAGGTTCCAAGTGACAGCATCTCGAAACACTTATATTTCACTTTCTTTCGATGTTAAACCAAATAAAATGAAAAGAAAAGTAAAATAATATCAAGAGATTCACCATCACTCATCGTTTCTTTACTCGAGCGTATGTCTTCGTTCATCACTCTTAACGAACTTGCTGGATAAAAATTGAAATTCGTGAGTCTAACGAAAATATAAAGAGACGGTTTGTACGGTGTATAAGTCAACTGGATGCGCGAGCTCGATTTGGCCGACTGACGGTGTACGATCCGCGAGATCGGAATAGCACCGCGTGGGTATATAAACTCAAAGTGGTAGGGGGACCAGCAGCACTCGCAACACTGACAGATGACGAAGGGTGGCCATATTTAGTATTGGCGGCTCGTTGTCTGACCGAGTCTCCTACCGAACCTAAGTGGTTAATCAGCCTCTTTCTCTCCTTCTCTCTCTCTCTAGCGCGAGCGACAATTCATATACCTTCTCGATCAATTAACAATTTACAATCAGGATTTTTCCTATTTGCTACATCCTGTTCACACAGAAATATGGTTTATTCAGAATTAATCAATTTTAAAGCATTAAACGGTGGAAGATGCTCTTATTATCACAAGTTTTAATAATAAATATTAATATATGTATAAATAATTTTTGTTATAAATTGAAATCAATATATATTATTGGTCTGTATATACTAAATTAAAAAAATATACTAATTTTTAATACATTATATTTCTCATCGCTGAGAAAAAAAGTTTAGTCAATTCAATGAAATATTTTATTGAATACATTCGTAATAATATTTGTCTGTATTTAAAAAATATTTTGTCCTATCATAAATATAATTTTTTTCGAACTCAATAAATATTTCTTAGTTTTAAATAGATATTTTTTCATGCGTATTCAACAAAATATTATATTGAATTCATTTTATTTTTTCAGTCAGCATATGAATTTAGAAGATTTACGATATTCGGTAAGTGTAGAATTTAAAAAGAGAAAATTGCTGTGACGATAATGAGTCCTTTTTGATTTAGTAGATCAATAAATTAGTAGTGTATAAGTCAATATTGTTATTTTTTTTCGACTAGTGTATATATTTCTCGGTGTTACGTCAAAGCTCACTGTACTTAACAATGTCAATTTTCTAATTTTTCTTAAGGCAAAATTACCGTGTACTTTCAAAAACCTAATTTATCACATAATTTTTTTTACGACGTATTGACAAACATTCTTTTTCTTTACCAATAATGATTGAACACACAGACACACACAGACATATAAGAATTGTTAATTTAATAATATTTTAATTAAAAAAAACATACATTACAGTACATAATTAGATACCACACGCAAATCAATTTAGAAAAATAAATTTCACTTAAAAAGAAAATACGAGCAAACAAAAGCTTTGGTATTTACAACCTGGCGTTCGTTTATCGGAACATCATAATTTTACGAAGTAACAAAGTGAAACTCCTAAAAAGCTGGATACATTACGAAGCCGAAAGCATCGTGTTCCGGGTTCCAATATCCATACACATACACCGATATCTTTTGTCTTTCACGAATTAAAATAAAATAGGCGCACGCAAAAAGGAAACTCTCACGCCTGCTGAATTCATGCATGACAACGATGATTTTTCGCTGATGGTGTTGTTGTTACTTTTTTTTTCATTATTATTATCTTACTGCGCATTGAGCACGCGAACGTTTAATGGATGTGCTTTCACTCGTCGCATCGAAGAAGGGACCTGAAATCGAAATTCACCTCAAGCTGATCGATCGTTTGGAACCGATCAACGACTGATAATCCCGGTTGCGTTGTCGAGTTTCATTATGCACGCTCCGAGAGCTTTTATACCTTTTCTCTCTTTCTCTCTCACTCTCTTATTTATACCGTCTTTTGCTTGACTTTTATCCCGATTTATCATGCAAACTTGTTGTTTATTAGAAAAAAATGTTGTTCTCTCACGATAAAAGTAGGGAAATCGTTTTGTAAATTTATCAATTCTTACGATAGGAAAATTATGTACCCGAGTTTTATCCAACTAAATTTAATTTGCTTTCGTTGATAAAGTAATTGGATGAACGTGTACGGCGCGTTCAGACGATCGATCAACACCTTTTTACTATTATTTGTTAAAAACTGTCGATGTGACGAACATTGAAAAATGAACGATAATCAGGTTTTTCGTGGAACTCGTACATATTATCGCATTAAAGAAAAGGAGATATTTCCACAACGTAAAGAAAAAAAAAAACAGTCCACACACCTACGCAAAAATAAATATTTCATTTCCAAGTAAAGATTCCCCACTAAATTTATAAATCAAATTCCCGTTCCTTTGTATCCTCAACTAATAAAAGAATAAGAATTCGAAATACATCTCGAGAATCGAGCCACACGGGTAATAAAAGCCTGACCGACGATTTCGCGGAATAAATCAAATAAAAATGAATCGAAGAAGAAGAGAAAAAAGAATAAAGAGATCCAGAATTGAAACAAAGACAAGTCCTTAACTCTCGTGGCTTTCTATAAACTTTCGAAAACGGCGTGCCAACCCATTTTCCCGCGGACGTGTACGCGACCCTGGTACAATTTCGCCCTCCGCGAATCATGCACCGGGGAAATAAAAGGGATTTGAAGAAAAACTCGCTATGTGAAAATTATCGCGTAGAAAAAAGATAGAGACTTAATGCGCTTGGTCTCCTGTATCTTATTCTCCGTATACTCATCGACAAAGTAATGCAAGAACGCGCCGCTCGCGAATAATTGACGGGACAAACGCGCCACTGTATGCAGCTTTTTTTTATACGGTTCCTTCCGCGCGCGTAGGATGGTATATATATATATATGTATAATGCAATATCTGTATATATATATATATACGTGTGCATATGTACGTGTGCGTATGTATAGATACGATGCTAATTAATGTCGCTGGCTTTGTGATTATCGAACGTTGATGCCTTTTGCAAGTGCACTCCAAGATTAACGAGCTTCGGCAAATAGTCGAGTTCGAGTTATAAACTATTCTATTGCTTTCTTTGAATGTATCTATATATACGTACACGTATACTCTATTTATACATTTAATGACGTCAATTTATAGACCAGTAAATGAATTTCACGTCGTATTAGTTACCGAGCGATATCAAAATTTTATTGCCTTATACTTGCTTCCCTTTCCTTTTTTTATTATCTATCTCTTCATTGTAACTATTTTATTTAATTGCACAATGTAAGACTCGTTCATCCGTGCGCTTTTGTTTAATCGTATACAACGACAGTTTTCGTTATTAATTACAATTTGAAACACTCGATCAATTTATCTTACGCGAAAAATGAAGAATTTATCGCGTTTGTTTATTTCATTATACGAGATAATAATTTACCTTTTCTTTTATTACGCAAGAAAGTATATGTACCATTTTAATCCGAAATGTAAGCGATCGTCTTCGCGAAGGTTTTCATTATTTTTTCATAAAAAGCATTAAGCTTACGTCAAAATTTACGATCTTAATGAGGCGTACCGAGAATGCCGGTAAAATATATCTGTAACTACTGACACTTTTACATCTCCAATAAATTTCAAACCCGCACATTGCACGAGACCATATTGCGCGTGGGTTAAAGGTAACGTGTATACATGTTTTCTTCTCGCTGTGTACACTTATTTTCTCTTATTTTTTATTTAACGCGCTTAGTCTCTGTTACCATCTGTCTATATTTCCCGGGATTCTTACTTTTTGTGCCTTTTAATTTTTACTCCCTCTTTCCATTACCTTCTCTTTGTTTTGGGTTTCAACTCTCCGTTGTCGTAATCTTGTTTGCGTAAGTATATTTATCAAAATTTATACAAATAATGTAAAATTTGTAGTTTATTATAATGAATACAATTATTTTTTTTTGGTTCTATTCTTTAATAGATACATTTATGAAAACGTTATTAAAAATTATAAATAATTTTATTAATTATTATTTTATACGTTAACAGTTGTTTTAAAAATAAATAACAATAAGGTCTCGACAATTCGTAAATAATAAATTTAAGAAATTTTTAAATATTTGAATATTATAAAATGAATTTGGATAATAATAATGGTATTTAATTTACACAAAATTTTCTACAGCTTTGAAAAAAACCCACTGTAACTTTCCAATTATCACAACAACATCCATGTAGATAATTCAGGATGAGTTACACAGATTTTTCTACAAAAACAAAAGGATCACCCGAAAGTTTATAAAAAAATGTATATATGTGTCGTACGCGAGGAAAGGTTGAAAATTTTGAAAAATATATAGAGAAGTTGATCGGCAGTGTCGCGTCCGCTCGTTTACCCACGGGAAGCATTCCCGCTTGCGAAGCTTCAAGGACGCGGGCAACGAGCCGAGGGGATGCGCCGGGCAAATTGCCGCCGCGAGCGCCGTCTCTGTCTCCGTTGGCTTTTAAATAATTCATGCTCACCGGGCAGGTGCCGCATAGCTCCGTAGACCATTGTCTCGGAGACGAAGGACGCAAAGGATTTTACCATTCTAAACGTTATGGTTCATCGGTTTGAGATACCCTACGTTCCCCGTATGTATACCTATATATCTATCTATTCGATCGTTAGGTGTTTTCCTCATTTTTCTATCGGATGATGGTTTTATTATTGATTATCTATTTAGCCAACTCGAGCAAATGACCGTGTAGAATTTATTATCGCGAGTGTAAAAATAAAACCATATACCTTTGACGGATTTATCTTGATCGAATAAGAATAACCAGAACTGGTTTTCGATTTCACGTGTGTATATAGATATACATAGGTTTATCGGTGTCAACCCGATTTAGATATTCGTATGCTAATTGATCTATTGTGCATATATTCGACGAGCATCGAATTAAAATTTTATTAACGACGCTAATAGAAAATAACAACGTGAGTTACATTTGCAGAAATGAAAGTATCAATTTCGTTGGAGTCGAGACTCGATGACTCGATCGCGTAGAGAAGAAAAAATAAAATCTATTACGCGCAAGCTCGAGAGATCTCGTCGAAACGTATTTCCTGCCATTAGAGTTGAGAGAAACCGAACTAAAGATTCCCATTGAAATGAATTCAATGGCCTCTCTCTCTCTCTCTCTCGAATGCCTCGTGAAAAACTGCTGCGAAGCGTGTACCATCGGTAAAAATAAACCGGTAACACACAGACACACACCTAATAACAGTCTTTTAGCGAAAAGGGAAAAAAGTAAATAAATAAAATTCCTGTCGTGCTGCCCGCGTTACAATAATTATGGCGACTAAGATGTCTTCTCTCGTTATTCTCTTTCTACACCCGGTGTGTACTTTCATTAACATTTGCCGAAGGCAACCAAGGACACCGAGGTGCCGGATGTGTGGCGCACGAAACTCCTAATCGAGAACTCGATTTACCGCGGCATTAAACTCAAGCTCGTCGATACATATTTTTTGTTTTGTTGCCCTTTTTCCATCGGGTAATTGTAGATGCGAGAGAGGCAACGACGGAGACGCTACACAACGACGTTGCAAAGAGCAACCAGTCGGTGAAATTCGAAAAAATGATCGTTCGTTATCAAATTTTCATTTGGTGTCGCGAAACCTTTAATCGGATCGGTAGGCTTTCGAGAGCTTGAGAGCTCCCACGAGGAGCTTTGATTATTTAATGCGGTTGTGCGACTGAATCGCTGAGTCGAGATGAAAAATTGAAGAGGTAGCACTGCGACGCGACGTTAAAGTTTCATGAATGAAAGATGCATCTATTTTTTGTACTTCCGTATAGTTTAATTTAAAAAGTTGAAAATTTTAAAATTTATTATAATTTTACTTGCGGAAAAGTACGGTAGGACTCTTAGTTACCTAGAAGATCAGTTAAAACGTCTCGTTCACGATTACACACGGAGAGAAATATTTAGTAAATATTACAAAGCAGTTTGGTAAAAATTCCTAAACTCCCAAGTAATGTGGTCACAGACCGAAAAAACCGAAAAAATTACCAAACTGCTAAGTAAAATTTACAGTAAATGTAGTAAAATTTACTCTAAATGTAGTAAAATTTGTGGAGTTAACGTACTAAATTTTACAATTAAGCTTGTAAATTTTATTAACTCTGATTTTTTCCTATACTGTTTACGAAATTCTATAAACAACAGTACAGCACGAGATACCGAAAAGAAGCGATAAATAAAATTTTTATTGGAATCGCGTCGTTCGTTTGTTTACTTTAAAAGGACGATTCGATGAAACACATGCAAGTGACGCGGTGGCGCAATGGTAAGGACTTGGATTCTCAACCCAAACTTCGCAGGTTCGATCCCGATGACATCCAGAATTTTTTTCATTAATTAAATTTCATTTAAATATTTAAAATATCCATAACACTCGAATAATATATACATAAACTCAAAAATAAATAATATGGGAGAAATAAAATTTTTTTTCTGATGTTAAAAAAAAAAATTAAAATTACAATTTAGTCTAGTAAAAATTACGAGATTCGCAATTTGTTACCACATTACTTGAGAGTTTAGGAATTTTTACCAAACTGCTTTGTAATATTTACTAATTATTTCTCTCCGTGCACCGATATTCATAATTCGTATAAAGATATAGAGAAAAAATACCAGGTGGATGATTGTTTCGTCGTAAAAGTGGCATTGACCCTTAGTTTTGCCAGCATAGTGGATCGAGAAGCGTAAAGTAACGTGGAGGATCACGTTACTCTGAGCCGTACGATTGTTGGGTGATGCAAGTGCCGCGAGGAAATACCGGTAGCATGCAGGTATCTGCAAAGCGGCTACGAAATTTCGCTATTCACTCACATCTACGACAATTTATCGTTCGGTCGCCCCTCTCTCTCTCTCTCTCTCTCTCTCTCTCTTTCTCTCTAGGTACATTATACACCACATCGGAAAGTTCTTTGCTCCTAGGGCCAGTCGAGTAACTGCGTACGTGAGCGCGCCACCGCTCACTTGTGTTATCTGTCCGACGCGCCGAGAAGTTATTGACCATTAAACCAAATTTACCATCGCACTAGTGCGCGATGCCTGGAGGGTTGTTGCCGGTGCTCCTGTTGCTGCCTGCCTGCCTGCCTACTGCTGCTACAACCAACTTCTATATGCTTATATTCCATCGTCCACGTACAAAGACACGTACTGACCTCAATTATCACAAAGACGAAAAGGTTCACTCGTTCCTTCTTAGCTAAGATTAAACTACCTTTCATTTATATTCTGACACCACTCGCACGATTCAATAATTCTAAATATTCATTATACATACATTTTGTTTTTTTTCTTTACTTTTATATTTTTTGATAGTTTGATTATCGAAACTTTATAAGAATAAGAATAAATAAAAATAATTTGAATTTGAAAGCTTAATAAAAAGTGTTATCGAATAACGAATAATTTATAATAGCTTATATATAAATAAATAATTTTACACATGACCAATTTTATGTATTTTTAGGTTATGTTCGTATTGGAAACAATGGATTTAAATTTTTTTTTGATAATAATAATCACTAATTTTGTTCACGATAAAAATTTTTTATTAGGAATAAGTGTTGTTTTTAAAAAAATTTTTACATTTTACATTTTTATTATTATGTCAAATTGACAAAATTTAATTGATTTTAAACAATTTGCTAATTACTAAACAATAAAATACTGCATTTATTTAAAATAAAAGATTATTTTATCAGCTTTCTTAATAATAAATTATACGTTTTCAATTCTGTAAGTATCTCATTTTCATTTTTTAGAAGATACAATCGTCTAAAGAAAAGATAATCAGATATCTTTACGATTTTAAGAGGTTTTATATGCTATAACGAATAAGATCATATCTACTAACGCCTCTTGCAACTTAAAGTTACTAAGCCACTGAGTTCCGTAATTTTTCTTCATGTAGATATTTGTATAAGGTAATATTATTAAATTATTTATAGCAAGATGATTCGTTATGAGTAGGGCAACATATTTTTTCAAGTTTAAGTATCGGTATTGAAAAAGAAATTTGCGGTACTACTAAAAGTCAATAAGTTTATTTCAAACATTTATAGGATACAATTTTAACAATTCGTTTATAATAGATAATTAACAAATATAGTATTTCTACGCTAACTGAATCGTAAACGGTTTTGATGGAACAGTTGTGACAGGAGTTGCTTGAGTTACTTTAACCGATTCTGACACTGGCAATTCGCCTTCAGGGAACGCGTACTCTTCGTGAATCTTCGAAGCACCAAAGTGATGATGATGACCCTGGAAGGAATGCTTATGATGATGATCTTCGTGAACTTTGTGGTGATGATCTTCGTGATGCTTGTGATGATGGTGATGTCCATGATGTTCGTGATGGCTCTCGTGATGCTTGTGATGCTCGTCGTGCTTATGATCATGCTTGTGACCATGATCCTCGTGATGCTTATGATGCTCGTGATGCTTATGATGTTCGTGATGATCATGTTTATGATCGTGATGGTGGCCGTGCTTATGTTCTTGATGATGGCCATGCTTGTGTTTGTGATCATGGTGATGCCCGTGTTTATGTTCTTGGTGATGATGGTGATGATGATCTTCGTGATGACCATGCTTATGACCATGCTTATGTTCGTGTTTATGCTCGTGCCCATGTTTGTGATGATGACCATGATGGTGACCATGTTTGTGGTGATGACCATGTTTGTGATCGTGACCGTGGTGATGGCCATGCTTATGGTCATGATGATGACCGTGTTTGTGTTCTTGATGATGACCATGCTTATGCTCATGATGGTGGCCATGTTTATGCTCATGACCATGTTTGTGATGATGATCTTGATGATGGCCGTGTTTGTGATCATGATGGTGACCATGATCATGCTTGTGACCGTGATGATGATGTTCTCCGTGCTTGTGGTCATGTTTATGGTCATTTTTATGTTCGTGTCCGTGATGATGGTGGTGGGTCTCAGTTTCCTTGTGCGAATGATGATGATGGTGTTCGTTATGATGGTGATGATCATGATGATGATGATGCTCATTATGATGCTCATGCTTATGATGATGATGGTGGTCTCCCTTATGCTTATGATCATGTCCGTGTTTATGTTCTTGATGATGGTGATGGCCATGCTTGTGATGGTGATCCGAATGATGCTTGTGTTCGTGATGGTGTTTATTTTCATGCTTGTGTTCATGTTTGTGTTTATGTTCGTGATCATGGTGATGCTTTTGGTCATGATGATGTTTGTGCCCTTCGTGATGATGATGACCGTGTTTATGGTGGTGGTCATGTTTATGATCATGTTTATGATCGTGCTTTGATTCTTCATGGTGGTGATGACCATGCTTATGATCATGTCCATGATGATGTTTATGTCCATGATCATGTTTATGTTTCTCATGGTGTTCATGTTTTGAATGATGACCATGATCATGGTGATGCCCGTGATCGTGATGATGTCCATGAGAATCATGTCCGTGATGATATCCTACATTTACATGATATCCATTTGAACGGAACACTGTTGCATCTTGTAAATTATCTATCTGTGGCCTTGCTTCAAATTGTGGTCTAACCGTAGATATTATTGTGTATGGTGGTATAATTGTATTATTATGGCGTCTTATGATATTTGGATCTTGCAATCTTGGCGACTGAACTGTTATAAACGGGTTTTGAATATTATAGTCTACATTTAAGCCAAAATTCTTAGTGTTGTCAAGTTGCCGTTTCTGTTGGAGATGTGAATTCAAGAGAATATTTTGTGTTGTACTTATTACATTTGATTGTCTATTTTTTTCAAGAACTTGAAGCACTTTAGATGATTCAGCTATATGTGCTGTTATGATTAGCCACAATAACCCAGGCATGAGGCATTTTATCTGTTACAAAAAAGGAACATAATTTAGTACATTTTAATAGTATTTTCGTAGAATTATTAATACATTAACTTCTTATTTTTTACACTTCAAGTATTACGTTGTAATAGAAACTTACTAAATTCTAGCTTGTATACCAAAAGTTTGTATTGCTTTTGTTTTTATCTTAATATCTTCATCAAATAATTTAATTCTTCTTGCCTATTTTTTTGTACGTGTTTAAAAATTTATTATGAGTTCTGCAAATATATTGAAAAACCAAGTTGAACGTAATTGGGCTTTTGTTTTTTCTGTCGAATTATGGGAAAATAACGAATATGTTCTACATAAAGCGATGTTTTCGATAAACTATTTATTGCATTTTCTTAGAATTTTCTAATACAATAAGTCAATATTTTTGTAAGCATCTGAAAAAACTTTTTATAATTATTTATTTTTTTCGTCTTAAACTTATCCACTACACTTATTCAGTAAATTATTCTTAGCTAAAAATAACAAAGTAGAAAAAACCATAACCTGATTTTATTTAATAAATAAATTAGAAAAGTGATTGAATAAATTGTTAGAATTAAACGATATACCAAGTGCCATTTTCATTTAAAAACGATTTTTCTTATTTGTATTCAAAATTAAAACCAAGTGCTACTTACTTTCACCTTTTGTTTGTTTTGCAATCTATATAGACACGAAAAATATGGGTAACTTCGAGTATAAAAAATATTTCTCTAAGAATATCAAAATATTTGTATTAGTAATTTATTTTACTGTAACTTTGTCTGTGTATGATTTTTTAGTGTTTATCTCTCAGTATCCAGAATCATAATTAACAATTACTTAGGTTCAATAATATTTAGTAATGTAAAAAATACGCTATCTTAATGTTTATACTCGTCAACTTTTATTAACGGTTTTCTTCATGCAAAACCTCCACACCAAAAATATGAAATTACAATATTTAATGTACGTAATGGGTTCGAAAGAAAGATTATCAAATTTTTTTTAATATCTTTATTAATAACGTTAAATTATAATTACCCACTGAAACAATAATCGCTTAATGTATTGTTTAGGAGGTAAGAGAAAAGATTGTTGAAACGTTACAAATAGGAAAAATCAATCTTCTACAGAAAACTAATTTTTCTTACAATATATAATTTTCTTTGTATGAAAAACAATATCTTACTATAATACACTAATTATTCCGCATAAGTTTGGGGTGGAAGTGTAGTTGCAGGAGGTTCCTCTTTTGCCTTAACAACAGTCTCCGCTGCTGGTAATCCGTCTTTAGGAAACACGTACTCTTCATGGTGTTGCGAGGCACCGAAATAATCATGGAAATCTTTGTGTTCGTGAGTTGCGAAACCTATGTGTTCACCAAAGAATTTGTGATGGTGCCCATGATGTTCCTCGTGATCGTGCTTTTCGTGATGATCATGGTGATGTTTGTGACCATGATGGTCGTGATGCTTATGATCTTCGTGGTGTTTGTGATGCTCGTGATGGTCGTGATGATGTTTGTGATCGTGATGGTGCTTGTGACCTTCTTTGTGCTCTTCCTTATGCTTGTGTTCTTCTTTGTGATGATGAACATGATCCTCATGATGTTTATGATGATGATCATGATGATGGCCATGCTTATGATCTTGTTTATGTTCATGCTTATGTTCGTGATGCTGGTGATGGTCATGATGATGATGATGTCCATGTTTATGGTGATTGTCATGCTTGTGATGGTGTTCCTGGTGATGATCGTGTTTGTGTTCATGCCCATGCTTGTGGTGATGTTCTTGATGATGGCCATGATGATGACCGTGGTCGTGACCATGTTTGTGCTCATGATGGTGACCGTGTTTGTGATCATGGTGATGTCCGTGCTTATGGCCGTGATGATGACCATGTTTATGCTCGTGTCCATGATGATGGTGTTGATCATGCTTATGATCATGCTTATGATCATTCTTGTGTTCGTGGCCATGATGATGATGATGCTCTTCTTTCTCTTTGTGCTCGTGATGATGGTGATGCTCATTCTTATGGTGATGATTGTGATGATGGTGATGTTCATTGTGGTGATCATGTTTATGATGGTGATGATGTTTTCCATGATGCTTATGTTCTTCATGATGTTCATGTTTAGAGGTATGATGATGATGGTGACCATGATGATGATGTTCACCATGCTTATGTTCATGATCATGTTTATGCTCATGTTTATGATCATGACCATGTTTATGATGTTGATGATGACCATGCTTATGATCTTCATGGTGATGATGACCGTGTTTATGGTGGTGGTCATGATCTTGTTTATGTCCATGGTGGTGCTTATGTTCTTGGTGATGGTGATGACCATGTTTATGTTCGTGTCCATGGTGATGGTGATGTCCGTGATCGTGCTTGTGCTTATGATCCTCGTGATGTTTATGGTGATGGTCGTGTTTTGCATCATGATGATGACCATGATGGTGACCATGCTTATGACCATGTTTATGATGATGATGATGGCCATGCTTATGATCATGACCGTGGTGACTGTGATGATCATGATGGCCATAGCTATGATGGTATGTTGCCGAGTGTATATTATCTAGCGGTGCTTTAGCTTTAACAAATGCTGCTAAGCTTGGTTTTAATGGGTTATCATTGTTTCGTTTGGAATGTTTTCGATCTTGCGAATTTGTTGACTTGACTGTACTGTATGCATTTTGAAGCCCCAGATTTAAACCAAAGTTTTTTCTACCATCTAGCTGGCGCTTTTCTAAAGTGTGTTCATCATTTAAAAGGATTTTTTCTGTTGTACTTATTAAGCTTAGGGTTTTATAATTATTATTTATTGCACTGTTCTCGACTCGAAATGCATTACAGGGTTCAAGAAATTGTGCGGATATGAACAGCCAGAAATATGCAGACATGAGGTACTTCATCTGTCAAAAAAAATGGATAAAAAGTAGTGTTAGTACTTATTTGAAAATAGTAAAGTATTTATTCTAATTCCTACTTGAAAACATATATGTATTAGTTATAAAGACTTACTAAATGTTAGCTTGTATATGAAAAGTTCATTTATAATTATATAAAATGCTGCATCAAATATTAAAATCCTTTTTTGACGTTATTACTGCTCTTAAAAGATAAACTACAAGGAATAATTAATATTACAATAATAAATTATTTAATTATTTGTTGTGCCAATGTATGCTGCCAAGTGAAATTGGCACTTTGATTTTTGGTATACTGATTATTTTCTATATTCTGCTATTGAAATTGTTTAATTACTGCAATACATTTTTTCTAATGTATATAATTTTAATTTCGAAACTCATTTTGGATGTTATTTGAAATGTCTGTAAGCTTTTCAAAATAAACTAATGTAAATATTATTTTGTATATTATAAAAACTAAATTGCTTTTAAAAATTTTTAAATAAATGTACATATGGTTGTAGATTTCTTTCTACTTTTCTTGGAAAGCAAAATCTTCTACTGTAAGCAAATATCTTAAAATTTTAAAATGCTATATCTTAAAAAACGATATTAAAAATAATATTTCTATTTTCTTATATGATCTTAACTCGATTACGGTAGGTTATTTCAACTCGCTATGAATGGAGTAAAAACCAAAATTTATATGGAACATCTTAACCTTGTGTGATCGTATTATCATCTTTATCTTATAGTATCTCATTTTCAAACATCTGGAAATCGATTTCCCAAGAATAGTAACAATTAATAATTATTTCTGTAATTTATGCACTGCAATGTTTGTAGATTTTAGGTAAAATTTTTAATTTAATTATATACTACAAAGAGTTGATTTTCACTCTACAGATTAAATTATATTGAGCTACCTATTAATTAACTTTGGTGTTATTATTGACGTAACATTTTTAAGATTCATCTAAAGCAGCAATTTTCACGTTAAACTTCTAATTTCTTGGATTTATACTAGAACGGTGATAGATCACTCAAGACTTTTTGTACAGCATTTTTCGAGCGATCGTAACAAAAAGGATGATTTAGTTAGAGAAATGTAGAAATTATTTGTTTTTCCGTTTTAAATGAAATAAATTATATAAAATTTACTGCAGTCGTTAAACAATGTAACAAAAAGAAAAATCAGTAATACCCAGTACATGAAACAGCTAAGCACCAATTATATTAACAACTTAACAATGATCAAATTACATCAATGATAGTAAATACATTCTAATTTATTATCTGCAAAATAACTTCATTTATAAAAAAAATTATAAGTTTGTTTAATAATAACTTAAGGATAGTGTAATTTAAAAGTGACTTTACAAATTGTGGAATTTCCAAAAATTTATTTACTATTTAACTGTTGTACTAGCTGATCGTTTAAAGTCATTCTGCTGTTTCTTAATACTTAAAAAGTTCAAAATAAAATTAAATTGTAAACTTGATGGTAATTCTTTATTTAGATCAAGTACAAAATTAAAAACTTCTTGGACATTTCTCTTATTATAGATTAACTCTTATAGCGACGATCATACTAAAAGTAATATATTAAATTGTCTATAACTTTATCCTAATGTATATAAATGATATAGAAAAAAAATCTATATTTGATTATACTAAAATTTAATTACATTTTTTGTCTAATGATACCGTAGAAAAAAATCATTTGGTTACTTAAAGTCGTTACATTTATTTAAAAAATATTGATTTTTTACAACACGTATACATTCTATTAATAAAAAATACATTTCATTATACTAATTGAATCATGAATGGTTTTGATGGAATAGTAGTGACTGAGGATTCCTTTATCTTAGTAGAGGCAGATGCTTCCAATCCGTCTTCGGGAAACGCGTACTCCTCGTGCTTTTGAGAAGCACCGAAATCATGGTGATGACTTTGGAAGTGTTTATGATGATGATCTGAAAAATCTGCGTGATGATGGTCCGCGTGATGGGAATGATGATGATGGTGACCATGATCCGAATGATGATCCTCGTGATGCTTATGATGCTCGTCATGATGGTGTTCGTGCTTATGACCATGATCTTCATGGTGCTTATGATGTCCGTGATGTTTGTGGTGCTCATCGTGTTCGTGATGATGCTTATGATCATGATCATGCTTATGTTCTTGATGATGTTCATGCTTATGTTTATGATCTTCGTGGTGGTCATGTTTATGTTCCTGGTGATGATGGTGGTGGTGATCTTCATGATGTCCGTGATGATGTTCCTGTTTATGTTCGTGCTTATGTTCATGACCGTGTTTATGATGATGACCATGGTGGTGACCGTGTTTATGTTCTTGATGGTGACCATGTTTATGATCATGGTGATGTCCATGCTTGTGATCATGGTGATGGCCATGTTTATGTTCTTGATGATGTCCATGCTTATGTTCGTGATGATGTCCGTGTTTGTGTTCGTGTCCATGCTTGTGATGATGATCTTGATGATGTCCATGGTGATGTTCATGCCCATGTTTATGATGATGGTCATGACCATGGTGATGGTGTTGATCGTGTTTATGATCATGCTTGTGATCATTCTTGTGTTCGTGGCCATGATGATGGTGATGGGTTTCAGTTTCTTTATGTGCATGATGGTGATGGTGCTCATTATGATGGTGATGATCGTGGTGATGGTGATGTTCATTGTGATGGCTATGTTTGTGATGGTGATGGTGCTCTCCCTCATGTTTATGCTGTTCGTGATGTTTATGCTCTGAATGATGGTGGTGACCATGCTTATGATGATGATCTTCATGATGATCATGTTTATGTTCATGTTTTTCTTCGTGCTTATGATCGTGCTTGTGATCGTGACCGTGCTTGTGTCCATGATCGTGGTGATGCCCATGTTTGTGTTCTTCATGGTGATGATGTCCATGTTTATGATGATGTCCATGATCGTGCTTATGATCATGGCCATGCTTGTGTTCTTGGTGATGGTGGTGACCATGTTTGTGGTCATGGCCATGATGATGTTTATGCCCGTGATGATGCTTGTGGCCATGATGGTGATCGTGTTTGGAATGATGGTCATGACCATGTTTATGATCGTGATGATGTCCATGCTTGTGTCCATGATGATGCCCATGGTGATGGCCATGACTATGATGGTAGGAAGCTGAATGTAAACTATCCAAATGCACACGTCTTTGTGATGGCGCACTGGCGGCAACGGATGAGGCTATCGTAGCGAATTGTGCTAAGGGAGAGTCATTATGGCGCTTTAAATAACTTTTATCCTTCGATTTAGTCGACTTTGCCGTGCCAAAAGGATCGACAATACCCAAATTCAAACCAAACGTTTTCTGATTATCGAGTTGTCGTTTCTGCTGAACATGTGGGGTATTTTCAAGTATACTTTGAGTTGTGGTTATTATATTTAATGGTTGATTTGTATTGAAGCTAAGCGGTTTAGCCGAGCTATTATGTACAGGAACGTGCAGTGCATGAGATGATCCGATGAATTGTATGATAATGGACAGCCACAAATATCCAGACATGATATACTTTATCTGTTACAAAAAAATTTACGTTAGACTCTCTTACTTCTACGGTACATTTTTGTAAGTTAACGTAGGAAATAATTCTAATCAATCTGCGGGGTTGTACTTAACGCTTATACTTATTACAACAAACTCCGCAGATAGAGAAATATACTACGTGTTACTATGTGTTATTAAATGTAAAATAGAAACTTATAAAATATAAGCTTTTATACGAAAAGTTCATTTTTAATACACTGCTGTGTTTACATAAAATATAAAATTATATCAATGTCTAAATGACCACCTACAAGTAAATCCCTAATATATATTATAGTTCAGTGTTTAAATGTAACTAATTTTTATCTGAATTATCGATGTGTATCCCACTATTTGTAATTCATCAGTTCCGCTTACTGATTTAAGGGATATTGACTTAGTTTTATTACAAATATTTTTAAGCTTAATGTGTATAGCAGGATTGAAAAATATACTCACCTTAGTTTATTGAAATATTGGCAGTGATCACAAAAAAATAAATATTGTGACATAATGGATTATAAATCAAATTTATTCATTTGATTACGTAAATTTTAAAATATGAAAGTTAATTAATGTAACTTTTTATTTCCTTTTTTTCTTGGGTACGTATCACCGAGAGTTTCTTTGATGAAATTCTCAAGCGATGGTCATAAAAGGGTGCTACTACTTATGTAAGGAGGATATCAACTATTTTTACAGTTAACAAATAAAATTTTTAAATTTAAGGTGCATAGCACGATTGAAAAATTTACTCACCTTAAAGTACAATAAATATTGTAATATAATTAATAAAAAAAATATTGTATAAATTCGATTACATACATAAGTTAGATTAATATAAAATCTGTATAATAGGTAAAAAGCTAATGAAGCTACGAAACGCACATACAATGCGAGATCGAGAAGAATCATCGAGTCAAAAATCGAGCGAATTGAATCATCCCTCAACATCTCTGGGGACTGGCGCAACAATCCCTTCAGCCGAAACGCAAGATCGCGCTGTCACCGCGCTAAGCAGAAATCGATCGCAGCGAAAGATACGCGGGATCATTTTCGAGTCACGACTATGCCCGTAGCCGCAAACGTGACGATGCAGCCGTTCCTGCCTCCGTCCGTTACACGGTTAAAAAGAAAGAAAGAAAGAAAGAGAGAAAGAGAGAGAGAGATAGAAGGACGCTCGGGTGCAGGTTATACACGGGCCCCCGCGCAACCTGCTCGCGGTGAAAGGAATGAAAACGATTTGTGACGTCATTCGCGCAAGGATTATATAGGTTTTACGGGGAAGGCGAATGACATTAGAACTGTGAATATGTGTGTGTCTCTTTCTCTCTCTTTCGCGATTCGTTCGGATAACGAGATCGTCTAGTTGGCTGCACGTACGTACCGATGACTCGACGTTGACTATAATCGATGAGATCGATGGATACATATATGAAACCTATATGGAAGGAAGGGCACACTCGAATTTTCATTTGTGATTATAAAAATTGATTCAAAACAATTGGACGTCGCCGATTTGCTCGAATCGCAATGTGTTTTGAAGGTGATGGTATAACTTATACCTGACGAATAAACTATTCGTCTGCGAGATAATCATGAAAGTTTGATGACGCATCGTCAACTGTACTCACGCACTCCTTGCAGGGGAAGTCGGTATTAAGTGCGGAATGCTTACCTGCAACAGAAAAAGATACATTTGCATAAGTATTAAGTAGGTATACATTAACAATTTAAATTAATTTTAAATTTAATCGAAATGCGTTGAAAAATTTTACGTATATGTGTTATAATAAAGCATAGAGCTGTAAAAAAATAAATAACTGTTTATTCTTTCTCTATTATATCTTAATGTAACAAATAAAGAGGAGATTCCAAATTGACGATGACGTCGACGATTACGGTTAAGATGATGACGACGAACAATAACAACGATTACGGCGATGACACGAGAAACGTCTTAATGCACACAAAAGAATTTTCTTACTTATCACCAAGATTGTAATTTAAATTTTCAGTTCATTAAGCTATTTACTATGTTGCATAGATTACTCCATAAAAAAGTAAGAAAATTTTATTTTCTTAACTTGAACGAACAACTCCATTACGCTGTACACGACAAGGACACTAACCAAGATCCTGTTTGTTCAAAATCCAGTCTGTCCACGCGTACATCAAATCGCCAACGGTTCGTCGGACAGACAATGTTCCTGCGTTTACGCGTCAGAGGTTCCCGACGCGCGGTATAAGCTTTTAAGTAAAGAAAACTGTACGCGTATGAAACCGGATAAATGACTCAGCTGTTGGGAGAAATAAAGATTTACATTTTACGTATGTATATCAAAATTTAATAAAAATTGTTTATTCTATAGATATGATATAATTTAAAAAAAACTTTTGGAATCCGCGATTGAAATATTCAATATTTATCAAATATACTCTTTAAACGTATGATTTATTACAATCGCAAATAAATTATTAATTTTCTTTTCTAAATTACACGGTACGATATATCCGCGTGAAAAATCGAGTCGAGCGCGTAAATATTTTCACGGAATAATTCTTTCATTAATCCTTATTATTCATGTATATTACGTCTCAAACCGACTAATAGAAATAACATTCTTATAATATTGAACCGACAAACGTTATTTATATTCATGAGCAAAGTGGAAGAAATAATTACACCTGTCGTGATTAACACGTAAGCGTGATCTTGAAACATTAATATTTTTTTTATCTATGACTTCAAAAAATTACGTAAATCATCGTTCCACGTTTACTAATGATGCATTAATATTCAATTTTACAGAATTCGTTCGTATATTAATTTTACAGTAAAGTTTATTTAATTAATGTAAAAGTACTCAGCAACTGATTTGTTTAAGGCAGTTCTCTAACGATTCGTAATAGTCAATGAAGTCGATTATGAAACTAATATTTTATTAACCGGTAAGTTGAGATATTTTCGTAAATTGTTTTGTTCAATTACATAATATTTAAAACAATTAAATTTTCAAAAATATCAATACAATTTTAAATCGGATGATAAATAACTTTTCGGAAAACCGGCTAAATACATTTTTCTCTTGCTTCCTTGAAACAATAGAGTTTTTATCTTTTTACAAGATTGTAATTGTTGTGTCTCTAACATTATGATCCCACTATAGCTAACATAAAAAATTATCATATTTAATAACATTTTTATCTCATATTACTTTGACATCGTAAACAAAAAAATTTTTTTAAAATAATTTACTTTTTAAAGAATAGCGTAGAATTATTTGGTGTTTTTGACTTGCTTTTATGAAAATTAAGAAACTAATTATCTTAAGTGCGCCTTCTTACATGTTAATTGAATAATGTTTTTTCAGACTACAAAAATATATATATTATGTATATAAAAATAGTTCGCTAACTGTCAAATGTAACATTTTCGAATAAAACAACAAATAAAAAAAAACTAGAACGAGAGAGGCAGAATTGTGCGTAAATCCAGATATAGTTGTACTCATATACCATCGAATCATCAACTTTTTAAGCGCAGTTCTACTTTGAGAATGAATGTCAGTCGTAATCAACTGTCCGCACAGATCCACTTTTTCTTATCAATGTTTAGTAAGAGTTCGAGAAAACGAACTTCCCAAGTGTCACAATTAATTAATTTCGAAGATACAGAGTGAACAAAACAATCCAAGTTTTAAGAGGCGTTACGAAAAAAAGGGAGCGTATACCACAAGGATGAAATATAGGACAACGGGAAACCAATTGGCATCGTAAAGAGGATCAACCACAAAACCATGGTTACAAAGTGTTGTGGCCCCTTAACCCCGAGGGGCCTTAAGATAACGGTTGTTCCGCAGCTCGGTGAGACGTACGCGCGCATTCGTCGAGTGTGGTTGGCCGTTACGCAAGATCGGCCCGGTAAGATTGGCAGGGCTACCGGTTACCGAGGAAAGTAGGTGGCAAACAGATGGGCCTAAACGATAACCCAGACCAAGACAATTCCCGTGTTTTCTGTTATCTATACCTCGTTCATTGACTCCTGTCTCTTGATTAACTTTCGATTTGCAACTATCGCTCCTCGTTTCAATCAGCTAATTTTATTTTTCATTTATTTTCACATACCCACACAAGTGCATAAATTATCCTTTTATTCTATTCGACTACGGTTTATTCTTCGTGCTCGATAAACATATTTTTTTTTTTCTCCCCATTTGCAAAACGATTTTCTCTTGTGCGTGGAGTTATATTTTAAAAATAAATGACCGTTTTCTCCTATTGAATGAATTTTCTTTACTTCTTTTGTGTATGCGGGAGGTTTTGTGCGAATGATTAAGCATTGATAATAATTGCGAACGGTGATTAATGTGGCTGTTAGTTGGAATACATTTTAGTTTCAGGCTATTCGATTCTAATGCATTTACGTAGTGTGACGAGTGTTACAGTCATTACACTGAATAATCGAGGATTTACTAGTTGTTAATTAAATATTAAACCAGTGCAATTAGTCATTTCGAGATTTCTGCGTTTTTTTTTCTATTCATACATTATGCGCTTAGATAAATTTAACTATTGTACTGAAAATGAAATCGGTTGTATTTGGCAAGAATGTTATTTCAGTCGGTGATTAAATTTGTAAGTCGAGATTTAAAAATAAGTTAAATTAGCATTACTATCGCATAAATAATAATAATAATAATAATACAATAAAATAACGAAAGGATAGAAAAATGCAAAGTACATTTAAAATTTTATAAGATTATTCGTAAATATTTCTCAGCCAAATATTAAAATTCCAACTAATTATAATAAATAATTAAAACAAACTTCAATTTTTTATCCTGAAATTAACATAAAGTTAATCACAATCTTACAGTTCATAATTCTCAAAAGGTAATTTGTATTTAGTTATTTAAAGTTAATTGCCTTATTTACAACAATTTCTTTATCAAAATTTAAATAATTTTTACAGAGAATACACCTCACTAGTCACGATTATGGTAAGATTTTGCAAGCAACCATTTTTCCAACGATCTTCCCATGAAATTTTTTCCACACTACTCGGGTATAATATTACATTTAAAAATAATGAGATACTCGATTAATTAACACATCAGAAAATATAACGACTAATTCAAACCTGTTAACGCATACCACGCATCGTTGTGTGCATATAGACATGCAGACTAGTGACACTTGATTTGAAAAACATGGTGAATTAACGTGCGGCAACGTGAAACGGAAACTAGAGCAAATCGATATACCTTAGGTACTTTGCGATTAATCGAGTTGTCCAGATTAATCCCGTATCGATTAGTAGTTTATTTTTTTTTTTCCAAACGCGTGAAACCCCTCGCGCGATAACGAATAACGAATTTTTTTTAGTGACGCAGTTCACAGCCGTTATCCCGAGAAACGCCCTCCCGTCGTGTTTTGACACTATACCCAAGAGTCCGGTTCTCGAACTCGTTCATCGAATGCGTAATTAACTGCGGAATCGAAATTGCGGTATTTAATGTGCGCACTACATTAACGACAACTGTATGAATTATTGCTTAATTTAAGTACAATTGCGGCAATTTACGATTGTTTAATGAGTTATTATGATCTCCTGTTGATTAAATTGATAAAAATGCATGAATCGAGGAACAGTTGCGACGAACTTTATTCCGTGTTGTGGTAAAAAAAAATGGTTTATTACGAACGATTTACGAGAAATAAAAGTAAAATTGAAAAAAGAAACTGTTTATTCAAATTTCTTAATACTACACGGAGTGGAGTGAATAATCACCAGAAAATACTAATTAAAATTTGGCATTCTTAACGACACGTGGGTAATTAAATAATTACCCGCATTACCAAAATAACGATCGAAATAAAAAGTAGTAGCCTCGTGCGTACGAGAACAAGTAAGTATAGCTAAAATCGGTAAAGTCCAAAGGTGCAAAAAATGTCAGAGTTCCGGGTATAAGATCGACCGCCCAAGGCGAATCAAAAGCACGTACGAGAGAAAAGATCGCACACATAAACTGACCTGGAAAGGACCCAGGCGACATCGTTTACCAAAGACAGAAGCGAGAACCGGATCACCAACACGGAAACTGTAACGCACTTACACACGTACGGACAGCCAGACACACTCGTATGGGATCTCCCAAGTGTGGAGGTGGGAATAGACGTTTCGGACATATGTGTGTAACGATGGGTGCGTCGATAGCTCAACTCTTCTTCTTCTTCTTCTTCTTCTTCTCTTTCTCTTTCTTCCTCGACGCTGATTTATGGATCGCAATTTTTTTTCTTCATTCTTTACCTTCATAGTTTCCTATCGTATAGATGTTTTGACGCTGAGTGTGTATTGTTTCCTGCAGACTAACTGTTACACGCGTAGTTTATTAAAAATATTAATGGAAATAATTATCTTTTTTTTAGAGCGGATTGTCTAATCTAAAAAGTATTACGGACATTATTTTATAATTTATTACAACGATGAAACGTTTAGAAAATTATGGTTTCTTCGGAAATCTAAGTTACTGCTCGCATAAGTCAAAATATGAAATTGCGATTAAACCCGTACTTATCGTATCTGGGTTAAAAAGATATTGGTATCGCGTGGTTTTAAAATTTTCAAAATCTCAAATAAATGCGTGACCTATTAAATGTTTATTAACGAACGCAATTAAAAAATGAGATTTTCTATAGATTGTTCCTTTTCTTCTTTCTTCAAGCCGAATCAACGATTTCTCCATTAACACCATTTCTATCGAAAGAAAAACTTGATTCGAAGCTGATCAAAAGTTGGTGCTTCTTGCAAATTAGAAAGACAGTCCTTTCGAATCGACTTCGACGAGTATCGACTGTATGACATATATGACATTTTACAACGATATTTTACATCTTTATCTACACTCTAAATTCTAAATGTAAAATAAGATAATTGTATTTTTATAAGTGTATAAAGTTGTCGCATTACATATCTTAGCATCAATTTTTACAGTTTAAGATTGAGATTGTACATATGATGAATGAAAATTAAATTAAACAAAAGATAAGATTAACCTCGAACCTTTAAAAACGAAGCGGAATAAAAAAAATATAACGATTCGGGATCTCTCGTAAGGATCTGAGAAAACGCTCACGCACGGGACAGTCCATCAGGCCTCTCTTGGCCTTGATTAGACCCCAAGACGATATACGACCGGTTACCCTTACCGATCGATCGATCTACGCACGTGTTTTTGTATGGGTGTATGTATATACACATTCGCGAAAGGGGCAAAAAAATTAGAGCCGATCGAAATAAGAGATCCACGACGTCTACTTACGGCACATAGGTATATATATCCTTCCCTTTCTCTAGCTATATAGACGCGTAACCCTGAACGACGGATCTTAACGATCTCATAAATCACTGAAGACGAGCGATCCGGGTTCGCGCGCTACTCCATGATTCTTTACATCGAGGTTGGTGTATTAGACTGAATGAACTAAATGCGTGATGCATGATGATGATGATGATGACGACGACGACGAACCTGATGACGATCAAAATGTGTCTATATAATAGACGTACTAAAATATATAAATGCAAACGAGTTCCTCTTTTTCGTTCGTACGCATACACCTAATTGGCTAACTTTCACAGAAAATTATTGTTTACCTTGGTGTACCGACCCTCTTTTATATTTTCGATTTACACTGGTTGATTGTTAAACGGTATAAGGTACCTGTCCAAATTATATTTTTAAGGTAGTATTAACAGAAGAAGAAAAAGGTTTTGATTGTAAGTGGGTCTTGTCTAATTTACTGTAGCAATGAATCATAGATCTTCTTGTTACAGTGAAAATCTTTCGTAGAACTAGCAAAAACAAACAAAACTTAAATTTTAACTTTTTTAGTTACACAATCACGCGGAAAACAAATTTCGTCAAGTAATCAAATTAATTATCAAACCAATGACACACATTACCAAAACCATAATACTGCAAGCTTATTAATGCGCTTATCTTTTCTCCGCCCGGACACATATTTTTGATACAGTTTTTACTTTCGCGAAAGAGAGAGAAAGAGAGAGAGAGAGAGAGAGAGAGAGAGAGAAGGGAATAGGCATTTTGCGATAAAAATTATTTCGAATTCAATAAGCGTCTTATAAAACGCCGAAACACACGGCAGACATAACTTTTTTTGTGACCACCCTCATTACTTTATCTTCACGGCGAATCTGACAATGTATCACTGCTCAAAGATACCGTAACGATAATCCCCTTTGGATAGGTTACGCTCTATCTCCTTCTCTTTTTTTCGCCAGGGCGGTCAATATCAAAGGCAACGTTCGTTTTTTTTAAGAATTGCTTTACGCTCGCTCTCCTTACTCTTGCATTTTTCTTTTTTTCTTCATCCTTCGTGTCTTCCGCCTGCTACTTTACTTTTACGCTTCGGTTTACAATATGCTTATTTATAGCTTTTTCAGAGTCATTAAGTATAATAACACTCGACTCGATGAGTAATTTTAATATTAAACGCATTTATTATTTTCCTTCTTTTTTTTTTTTACTTCAACGAAGATTTCGAGTGTACGGATAAAATTTGTATTACACCGTGGCATTGAAATGTTGTTAAACTAAGACTCGAAACGCTATTGCACGCGCGGTTCATTTCGAGCATTTCTATATCTAGGGGAAATTTATTACATCAACACGTACAAACTCGAAAAAGTTTATGAAAACGTTATCCACCTAACTGCACGTGTGTGCGAATGAAAAATTTAAACATCCCGTTCGATTCATGATTCTAAAATTGCCGGGTCTATAAAATTAAGTGGAAACATTCGTTCACCATGAATCACTTTACTAACACCATTGGTTTAAATTTTACTATGTATTTTATTAGTAAAATTTTACGACCAAGAGAAATAAACTTAATATTTACAGTTCCAAGTTGTTTATTACGGTAAACCAACAAATTTTCGAAACGTATGTATTTTCTTGGATAAATTTATAAGAATAAAAAATTAAAATATATTAATGAAAAACATATATTGTAAACTAAGAATAAAAAATTTATAAGAATAAAAAATTAAAATATATTAATGAAAAACATATATTGTAAACTAAGAATAAAAAATTTATAAGAATAAAAAATTAAAATATATTAATGAAAAACATATATTATAAACTAAGAAAAATCTTTTATCGAAAATGAGACTAAATTTTATAGTGACATAAATATAGGCTTATTCGTAAAATTTGCTAGAGTGAAAAATCATTCGCAGCTTCCGCTGAGTGACTACACATTTTGAGTAAAGGTTTCTCTCGAATTAAAGATTTATTTTAATTTGAAGAAAAAATTGAAATTATATCTGAGGTAATAACGTTTAACGTCATAAAATTATAATTTGTCCTTTAAGCGAGTAATTTTTTACTCGACGAAATTTAAAGAGTAAATTTTCATTATTATTTTACGTTTTATAGAAGTCTTATAATTCACGTAGAATGTTTTTTAAAGAAAAGTTGTAATTTCGATTTTAAGGATCTAATCAATTGGTATTTTTATAATAATCGGTAAATTTCACAGTTATTTCTATAAAATAATTTATAACAAAATTTACTATAAAAATTTTAATAAATACTATGCAACACATGGCATATCCGTATGGTACTGTGGAACAAAATATTTTTAATTCATTTTTCTCACTCCCACAGCTATGTATTGATAACATTTGTAAGTTTTGTCTTTCCTACAACGTAGCATAACAGGCCACTCAATCTCTCGCTAGTAATTAATCATTTAATTGAAAAAAAAACTTTCGAAACAACATTTTAAAATTCGTACTCGCAGAGTTCGAACGTTGTTGCAACACGATTGAACCGCAATATATATTGGAACACGAGAAACCTTTTGTGTGCAGTTTCACGGTAGCATAAGGGGTATCACGAGGAACGAGAGACGCGCGCGTGGGCACATGCCGAAAATGGATCTGGTTTAAGATTAATGGATTGGCAAATGACCGTTTATTTTCTCGAAGCATCGTCCATCCAACTGGTGGTACCAGTCCGAAAAGACGAAAAATTAAGTGACGCAAATCGATGGAAATGCTTGCCATCGGCACGCGACGCGACGAACAACGACGATAAATCAGTCTACTCTCTCGAAGAGTGTATTAAAAAAAACAAAAGAAAATAATGCAACGTTTGACTATAAACTCTTTCGTTTTTACTTCTGTTTTACCATGGGAAAAAAAGGTCATCGACGTATATGGCGTCGAGAATGTCGCACGGTATAACGAGACCGTATATTTCGTATGAAAAATTCTTTTGCCTTAAACCTCGTGACAAATTAGCTTTTTCGCCACGATTGTAAAAGCGCCTTTCAAATCGTTTAACGGGCCAAAAATTAAGGATAAATAAATATTTTGAAGGAAGTGTACCCTCGGGAAGAGAAAGAAAAAAACTCGTTTACATGCTCATTGTTAGGCTTCCTTTTTTTATGTACCTGCTGTAGATAATCTTTATGTTACCGTATATAGTCTTCGTAGAAATTGAAATGTAAACGAGAAAAAAACGGCGAAGGAAGTGTTTAACGGGTAGGATACATCGGTAGTTATTTTCATGTTACGAAACAGTTCTTTTTTCAGGATTTCCGTGCAGTTTTAATATAAAAAAAAAATGTGTACACAGATGTAAATATAGCATTTATTGAAGTTACATCTGATAATTTTACAGTTTTATTATGAACTAGAAATGGAAGTATCAATCACTTATTAATGTCATGGGTTTTGCTAAAGGTTCCTAAAATTTTAAGAATAATATTTTATATTATATTATCAATATACTATCTATTAACCTTATTAAAATTAATGTTGAACTAATGTATAGCTAAAAAATTGTACTAATTTCTTCTAGGGTACATTAGATTTTTAATGTAGAAAATTCAATTATTTATACATGTTTAATTTTCAATTACAAATTAAATTTGCAATTATACAATAAATTAATAAATCTATATTTTAAAAAGTAAAACTCAAATTTTATAAAAAATAAAAATATTTTATTGAGTTAAATAAATATAAATAAGGTTTAAATACGAGCCGAGGCTGCTTTTTGTCATTGAAATTTTGAATTGTTTTTTACAATGTTTTCCTGTTATTGTTGAGGTATTAGAACGTTGCGCGAACAAGTACGCCGAATTGGCATAGGAAAAAGAAAAAGAAAAAGAAGATTTCATAGAAAAAATCATATTTTCGGCACTCGCGCGTCCAATCAATTATGAAAAAAATGCAACGATATCCCCAGAAACTGAGGGATGAAAATAAATGATGGTAATAACATATTGCACTATACTCAATGATAAGTATTTATTAATAATAAAATACTACTCGGTTTACCTGGTATTTTTAGCATATATATATATATAAACACGCATATATCGGAGGAAAGAAAAAAGTGAGTGCTCGTTTACGCGGAATTAAATTTTCAACATGAGTGAATACGTCACTGGAAACATATATGGTTCAGTACTGCATAAGTACGGTACGATGCATTTAACCGTTATTTTCCTTAAACATAACGTTTTATGTGATAGAAGGTACAGTTATTTTGAATAAGGAATTAATCTAACAAATATATTATTTGCATTATTAACAGCCTGTTATTACCCGATAAAATATTGTAATTTCACGATGATTGCGCACTTGCGAGTACGAATGTATTGGGGTTGAGGTTCGAGAATTATTTACTCGATTATTAGATTAACTATTCTTTGTGCGCGCAGCTATTTCATTGATAAAAATAAGGATAAATGGTGAAAATGACGCGTGACAGAAAAACTGGTCCACAGACAGTTTCGAAATTTCAAAACAAAAAATGGTAGACGTTTCGAAGTGACTACGTGTACGAGTGAAGTTGGGAGCACAAGTAAACAAAGGGTATTTACACCGTCCAGGAGTCGCTCACGGCGCGAGCTCGTTAATTGGGAGCACGGTGGGTACACTTTAATGAGCCCAGGTAGCTAAAGCTCACTCGACGACGCGAAAACTAATTAGCGGTCGCGCGAAAAAAGAAAACCCGGTAGCCTCTTCCGCGGATCGAAATTGTCCAAGGAATCGAGGTCGATCGAGAGAAAGAAAGAGAGTACACATATCTCGTCTCTCTTTCTCCCTGATCTCGTGCCTCTAAGGGAAATGCATTACTTCGGGTCGCTGGGGATCGTGTCTAATTTATACCGTGCTCGCGGGAAATCCTAAGATCATCGAGGACCTCTTTTTCTTTTTTTTTCGTCTTCTCCCTCCTAGAGTGTGCCAGTTGAGTGGCAATTGAAAGGAACGTCGGGCGATTAAAAAGATTCTCTTCTCTTTGAGGGGACGATTTCAATGAGAATCACAATCGCGGAAACGGAATGAGCAGCCGATTGTTACGATAAACGATTCCGAATGGATAAAGGAAGATGAGGTGTATAGTAAGATAAAGTTGTTTACCAGTGAGATAAAAATGCATTAAATATATATAGTGGTTTTAAAAATTTTTACTTATTTGTTTAATGCTTTGGCTTTGGTAAGAATTTTGTCATTTTGTATTGTTGCGTAATAATAAATATCTATTCTCTACATTTTTATAGAATTTATACCTAAAAACGATTTTTATCTCTATTAGAAAAAGTAAAGATTGTATTTTCAATGCATTTTAACGTCTATATCTACAGTTATTATAAAGTACTTAAATAAACAACGACAACGTTAAACGCTACAGCAAGTACTATTCACATTTATTACCTAATGCTAAATAAAACATCTCTGCTCGGTAATGTCATTAAATAACAATTTAAACCGAAAATCGAAAGACAGGAAAAGAAAAAAAGAAAAAGCAGTACACCGATAGCCATTGCGCGTTGAAATCGCAAAATTTGGCAAAAAGCGAGGGTCCGAGGTTGCGCGATGAGGTGCCTCCGCCGCGACGAGGCCATAAATGGCGCGGGCGTCGGTCGCCCCACTTCACGCGGCCGCCACGAGGCTCCACCGAAAATAGGACCGGCGTCGAGACGCTCGCGGTGTCGATTTTTGGTCAACGTGAGGGCGGGTTTTATCGGGCTTTCCCAAAGGGGAGAGGCGGTATTGGGAAACGGCATCTCGTGAGAAAAAGAAAAGGTGGGCTTTGCTCTCGTTTTCATCTATACGATAAGTCTTATTTTAATATTAACGTTTAACCTACTTCATCAACTGCTGTTTTAACATCTTTTTTAGTAAAGATTGTTAGTAATTCTAATTTTGAATAAATTTTGATATTGGTTACGAAATTGTACAAAGTTGCGAAATAAACAGTTGTATTTTTGTAAAGAGTATTGCTGTATCTAGTTTTGAGAGTCGAGTCAGTATGTAAACATACAAAGCTAAAATTATACGTTACTTATTTAGGGAATCTTTAGGTTGTTACCCAAAGTAATATATTGCAATTTATTTAATTTTAATAAATTAATGATGTAATTAGTAACTTTACAAAAATACGACTAAATTACTGATTCTAAAAGGTTATTTCTATCAAATAAAGTACATTAAACGATAACAGTTGTTAAGTTATTAAAGATAAAAATTATTTATAATTAATTGCAAAATACTCGAGTATTAATTCTTAAAACGTCACTCGTAAGTGGATTGCACTCTCTTCGTCAAAACTGAATTCGTCATAATGATTATTTCTCGATGCATTAATACCATACTTGTCCTCTTTATAATTTAATAACGAAAAAAAGGAGTTTTTTTCTTTCCTTCTTTACAAACCAGTACGCCCAAAAAAAAGGTTACGTAAATATAAAATAAATATAAAAAGGAAGAACGAGAACGTAACAGCACGTGAAAGTCGTTGAAATCGTTTGAGGTTACGGTCTCCTCTCCTCTCTCGATTATTAAACGGCTGTTCGATAAGCGATCGAGCAGAACAATTTTGTGCATTAGCGACGATTATTAGCTACAATTTCCCATTACTTTCACGTTCCGTAATTACAAAATGACATTCCGCGACATGCGAAGTTTACTTTTAGTTCCGGTGATTCGGTTGCTTCTTCGCGTTTCCTCATTTTGTAGTATTATTCTTGTTAAACTTCATTTTTCTTCCTTTATACGATATTTAGAAAGCGACGCAAAAATTGGTCAAATTGGCTTGTTGTGTGTTTAAAGATGTCTATTTTTAGTTATAGGTTACGAACGAGCGGACAGTGTCTTTGATTTTTACATTTTTACGTACGAGAATGTAATATAATTATAGTTTTAAAGTGTAATAATTTACCGAATTTTTAAGAATATTTCTTCGGATTACTTTAATAATTTATATGATAAAATAGACGGGATACGCTTTTTAATATCGAAAATAATAAAATTTTACGATCGATAATAACCGAATAGTTCCTCGGAAGACTAAACATTTTTATATAAATCGTGTGTATATCGAGTACTTATCGTAAATGAATTTACTACTCGTATAAATAATTTTGTACTTTCTCCGGTAGTTGAATTTATATTTTAATGAAAATGTTTAATCATTTTTCTCCAATGCGAATAATAACTCGAAAAAAAGACAAGAATATTACACACACAAAATATACGCTCTTGCTTTAGAACTATAAATGAAAATTACATTTTGAAATAGGTGCATATAGAATGTAACACCGCAAAATAAATCATCGTTGCATATAGACGAGAAGACGCACGTGCAATAAAAATGATTGCTCAAATATAAACGTGTAAGTTTTTAATTTTCTTGCCGTACGAAGTTATAATGTTTATAAAGAAATAAATGATTCAGTTTCGAAGATTTTAAGGAGCTTTTCTTAATTGCGATCGATCGAGTGCGACATTGCTTAGTACAATTATAGTTAACCTTTGCTCGAGATGTGAAACCGCACCCAATCCGCAAACCGCAAAGGGGTTCGCTTCAGACCAAATAAATTAGATTTGCGTGAGCGAAGCATCGTGCAAGCTTTGACTCGAATGTAAAGCACGGATTTGCGATGTTTCCTTACGAGAAAAAAATACTTGACAATTTATTTAAGAATTTTATTTCTAAAGTTTCTACGCAATCGTAATGGAATAAAATAAATTTTCAAATGAAATGAAATTCACTTTCGAGAATTATATCTTTAAGAAAATAAACAAAGAAAAAGTAAAACATTCTTTACATTTCGCTAATAAAAAGAAAACCGAACAATTACATTCCTTGTTTCAAATTATAGTAAATTCCAAGTTGGAGAATTCTAAACGTATCGCCTGAAGGGAGGCCTTAACGAACCTTCTAAGACGACGACGACGACAACGAGGAGGGCGACGGCCATCGATGTACCATGGAAGATATAAAAAGAGTACATCTAAAGCAAGGTGTGCTTTGAACCGTAACAATTGGTAAATGTGGATCTATATATATATATACACACCGCGATTTGACGGATTAGCGGATGGGCTTTTGCGCTTCGCCAACCTCGTAAAATTAACAATTGAATTTGAAAGTACAATAGTCAACGATGGTATAAATTGTTACTCTCTGCCTTGTAGATTCTCTTTTTTTTTCTAGTCTCGGAGAAATTTCTTTGTTTGTTCGAAAGATTTTTTACTCGATGTCGTGCAGGTATTTATATATACACAGAAACACACCAAGTCTGTTTTGAAAATAAAACGTGGCTATAGCGCGATTTTTTCACAAAACAAATCTAAACTGTTTCGAGTTTTACTTTCATGAGATGTTAATTTTTCGGAGTAGATATATATTTACGGTCATAAACTTTCGAATCGTGGCGTTTATGATAATCAAAGCTACGATTCTTTTTAAAGAATATATATTTTAAAATAACAATATTATGTAATTTAACGTATAACATACGGTTTTATGACCATTGAATAGACCGGATTGATCGTAACGTAATGTAAAAACGTACCATTTATTGAAAAATAAATAAGTAATCGATAAATATCGGTGACAACGTACGAGCAATACCGATCGTTCGTCACTTTATTAAAATTCAAGAGCGCAGCGTTACAACCGAAAGGAAATCATAAATTTATCCATCAATAAAATGGTTGGTATGTCACACACGCACAATGTCATCTTATATTCCCATATATTAATGTCGTATAAAACATACACTTTTGTAAAAGGGAATGCCAAATGTGTGCCGGTGTATATAATGCCGATTAACACCTACGAGAACTCAATAGCAAAATAAAGAAAGAAAGAAAGGAAAAAAGAGTGTCAATGATAGGTATTACCCAGTAACCTCCAACCTTGGTTGAATAAAAAGAAAAGGGAAAAGACAATCGAGACCCGGAAACCCAAAGGAATAACAGGTTTCGTTCGAATCCCACGAGAGTGGAGGCGATCGGATCGATATAAAGGAAATTTAAGGAGGTCAAACTCATTTTCCGTCTACCCTCGTACGAAGGATATACCGTTATTAAAGATGAATGTGTGGAAGGGATTAGAAATGCGCTGCGCGCACCTCGACCGATGTGAAGAGGTGCGCGCGTAATTGCACGCAAAACCTCGAGAGAGGGTCATTTAACTAAGACGCGTGGGTTGTCTAAAGAAGAAGACGAGACAAAAATCTCTCCCTCTCTCTCTCTCTCTCTGTACTTACGGACGTATACCGGAAGAGACAGGACGAGCACCGTGACGAAAGTGTTCCTGATTCAGGACAATGCAATTAACTTACGACCTACGCAACTTGTTTTCGTTGTTTCGTACATATACTCTACATCCTTATTCTACATTTACATAAAAAATTTTCCTTACTTTAGGAAAATCATTTTTATTGAGAATTTTTAATTCATTGAAAGTAACTCTATCTTTGTAGAAATCAGAGCGTTTGTGAAATGATTTTTAGCGAAAGAGTAGCCATTCAACCAAAAATAGTCAAAAAGTCCGTAATTAGTGGTAACGAATTTTCCACACTGTAGTGGGCAAAATTCAGTATAGCTACATTTAACAAACAATTTCTGTGATATTCTTTAAAAATTGAAACAAATATTGAAATAAAAATTGAACGAAACATTCTTATTTAAAATGTACATAAAAATCAGAACACAATAAAACAAATTAAAACTCATCTCTAGTAGAAATTGAAATGATCTTTCAGTAGAACCTACCCAATTGTTTAAAAAATCAGTTATAAATGAGTAGTTATAACCTATAAAATAGATACATTTAATCTCAACATGGGCCAGTTTCTATCGAATACACCCGATCGTAAATCCGACAACAAATAAAAATAAAAATGTATACGTCGATCCTCAAGTCAATCACACACACCAATTTCACGGGTAAAAATAATTCGAGCGAAAAGACAAGAAAAAGAAAGCGAATAAAGAAATTTGAGGATATCTTCAGAAAATTTTGGTTGCGCACCGCGCACCGGGCGATCCGTCTGAGCGATAGTTGTAAAACAATAACGTGTGTGTGCGTTGAACGGCGGCGATAAACAACCCCGTAATTTTTGTTCAGTTCCACTTGCCGATAAAATCGAGAGGCGAACGCGCGTCATCGTTTATCCTCCTTTGACTTTAGAGAGAACAATGCACGTAACCCCAACCACAGCCAGTATGTACGTATATGTATATAGTCGTAGGAATTTTTATCTTTGAACTTCTCTCATCGTTTGCTTTACGACGTCTATAAAAGTTTGGTGCTTTCACCCGTCGACCGATCGTATTTACAAAAGCCCAATGCATATCGGGGCAAAGGAGGTTAAGCAGCAATTGTTTTACCGGCTCGAGATGCACCGATTTTTCTCTTTTTTCTTCCTTTTTCTCCTGTTCTTTATATTGCTTATCGTGTAATAACGAGTACACCGAGCGAAGATATCGATTTTTGTAAAACGTTTTCGATACACTTATCGGGTTATGAAGATACCGTTGACTCTAGCGGTTTCATCGATATGTACATGTAAAAAACGTTTTATACAATACTTTCTTCACAATGGGAAAGAGTATCGAAAGGAAGGAGCATCAAATGTGTAGAACGCGGCGTGTTAAAAAAATGATTGAATTACCCATTTCCAATACAACTTCTATCTAATGATCTAACCTCAAAGAAGTGAATTCCCATTCAGTTACTTAAGTAGGATGTATAACTGTATTATTACAAGTAATACAATAAAAATCCCTGAAAAAATAAGTGAAGAAGAAGAAGAGGCGATAGATGTATAGGTATATACACGGGATGTTAATAACCTAAGAAACATGTTCTTATCGAGTAAAGTTGAAGTTTAATCGACAGCGTGGCGAAAGACGCAACTGGTTACATTTTTATTAAACGCCCCTTCGATCGCAAGAGAGTCGCGCTCGGTTGCAAGGTACCAATCAAAAAGTATAGAGAGAAAGACGCACCTACACGATGGTTCGCGCTCTACCTGGTATTGTACGTCTCCTCGTGTTATGCGATTAATGTCACAAGACGTAGGCGGCACTCGCCACTCGACTCGCTGCTTTACCCGTTATAATTGCAACAGTATATATTATATATCCGACTCGATACGTTGACCCTATAAAACGTCTTTCCTCGTATGTCCTTTTGATATTAAGGTCAATTTACAACTTGCTGCGTATTATCGGTTTTTCCTTGATTCTAAAAGTTCAAATTTTATTTATTATCTTTACTTTTATATGATGTTATTAAATTATGGTTGACAATTAATCGAGATGAGAAAATTACAATATAATTGTATTTGATCGCGCACGTTGATTCAATTAAATGTACATTGAAATAATTTGTAATAATCGTATATTGAAAATTTCAATGTAATTATACTTGGGAAACCTTTATTTAATTACGTTTCAATTACCTTTTGCGTCTATATTTTATTAAAATTGACACATTTGTACAGTTATCATTTATTTTTACTTTGCATTTAATATATACTAATTGCAATTGCGGAGAAAACAAAAATTAATTATTTTTATTATAAAATTTTAATAAACGTTCGTAAATTCTATCATTTGTTGTATTCGTGATTATATTACGTAATCTTTTGAACAATTAAATTCATATATTCGATTAATACATTAACCTCCTCGTGATTAGATTAATTCGCGATTCGGTGCTGACAATAACAATTAATAATAAAATTTTACGTACATCGGTGTTAAATGACAAAAATTCAGAACGATGATTGTAATTTCGAAGTTCGAATCAGTATGTCATTGTCTACGCAGCTTTTAACGTCGAGTCAATTCCTCTTTCTCTCTTTCTCCTTCATTTTATCTTTGAGGCTCGCGTATCGTGTCGATGTGTCGACTTTCTCTTTTCACGGGTAACACGTGTTTTCCGCGTTAAATCATCTCGTAATCGGTCTCGGTCTTTAAAGAGACGACTATAATGGGCACCGATCGAGCCCGCGCAAACCCGATGCATTCAAATTAATACGACCAAGTGTGACTGTTCGATCATTCGTTTAAAGAAATTAACACTTTGACACGCACGCACCGAACGTTCAATCGGGCTACCGGTATTACTTAAGAATTTCATATTACACGATTTATTTTCCAAAACCTCTTTGCAAACAATAAAAAAATGTATAAGAGCAACGTAAAAAAAAACGAAATATTTAATTTTGAAAACGTTTATGTAACTACATAGGAGGTTAAAGCTTAAACTTGTATCGGTAATAAGAAATATAATGGATTTCAATATTCGTTGTAAATCGATATATCCCACGGGTTTATCCTTCGACGAGGATGTAAGATTTACAGCGTAAAAGTAAGCGATAGTAAAAAGGATATTATGTATGAGTAACGACGACTTACCACATAGCCTGGACGGAAACCGGCTTAAAGATGTGCTGACAACCACAGACACTGACGCTGAAGCCTCTGTAACAGACAAGAAAACCGGAAGTTAGTGCGCGCAGCTGGTAGTCTATCAAGAGGTACGTCGATCTCTTCGATCGATTTTACAATGTAAAACCTCTTGTGGGTATGTGTGTGTAAGTGTACATACACCGTGACCGCTCTTTCATTATCAGTTATTGCCAATCACGAGGAAGGAAAGAATAAAATGACTTTTCTCTAGTTGTCAATAAATAATAAGAATACGATTGATAATAAATAAATAAATAATTAATAATAAGAATAAAGTTACATTTACTTAATTGCAAGTAAATAACCTTCGCAGAAATCGATATATTGTATAGATATTTACAACACTTTTGCATTTTGACAAATATAACGAATTTATTATTTTTTACGATACTGATGGATTCGTTCATATCTTGCAAGTTCAATTTGCAATATAAAATTAAATATAAATTATACACGTACACGTAATCTAGACGTATTATAAGAAAATTAAAATTTCTACTGCATTAATAATCGAATATATAATTCTTTGGATTTGTAAAGTTTCCTCTGGGATTCTTACAAAAAACTCACAGTAGGTAAATTATACTAGATCGCAATTAAGTAACATGGTAATTTTTAATTTAGTTAATGATACTCCACAGTCCACGATTCGTTTCCTACAACAATTTTTTTCTCCAACTGACAACGTAACTCCCTCGAATCGGTTACGTACGAACAAAAAAATATATAAATTTATATACATTTTCGATCAATATAGACGAAGAGAAATGAGAAAGTTCCCTAATTGCAGACGAAAAACAAAGTCGAGCTTGTGCGCAGCTATTAAGCACGAGCCGACATGTAAAATCATCTATTTCGAAATAATTACGAGCCCACGTCAATTGCCACACTCGTACATATGTGTATATATACATATTATATATCTCAAAAATTAATTATACGCATGCACACGTATAGGTGTATAAAAAACTGCAAAAGTAAATCTGTCATTACATAAGAATACATGCACGGTCTTATATAGTTAAACACTTATGCGTATATGTGTTTTATGTATACACATATTTTATAGTTCTATGTAATTCAAAATTTTGATTTCACATATCGATAAAAGTGAACGGCTTAATTTAGAAGAGGTCGCGTCGGTTCAAAATCGAAGCAACCATCTAGAAAGTAGACACATATACACATGTGTAGCAACCGAATGAACGAAGAGAATAAACAAGGAAAAGAAAGAAAAATATTCGATATACCGTGATTACCGTGGGTGGGGGAGTTGAAACGTTTATTTGTACTACGAGTGTTGTGATTTGCGGCGTGCAAACGGCAACGCGTATATATACTGGAAACGATCGTGTAATTATACTAATTCGAATCTCTCTCTTTCTCCTTGTGCGAGCAGACCGATCGATTGGCGCACGCGATTTTCTGTACACTTTTAATGAAATTTAATACTTTATATATATACACATACAAGAAGAATCGTTGTTAGTCTATAATGTATATAAATATATATGTATCTCTCTGTGTTTACAAATTGCGGTTACTAAAGTGGTCGACGTCTACATCTCTTTTTCGTCGAGTATCTTATATTTTATTAGGTTACTCGATTGCAATTTATATATTTCTCCGTAGATCGGTATGTATATGTGTGGTTGTTGGTTATGAACTATTTTTTTTAAGCATGATAAAATAAGAAAATTAAATACTTCATCGAATCTCTCTGTAGATATTGTGTAACTAGGGTAAATGCATCAATTCCTGCGGATTGAAATCAATCATACCGATTTTGCTTTAGTTCTTCTTAAATTTATAAATCAAATTTATTTTGTCTTCCAAGATTTATACTTGTAGTGTGTATATGAAACAATTAGTATTGCATCTTCTTCATTTTTTATGTAAAAAATTATAAAATCCTTCTAATATCAAAATGCAGATATTCTTCATTGCTCCGGTACGTTTGCTTCAAATATTGCTGATGGAAATTTTCATACGTTCGTATATTTGTTTTCTAATAACAGTTTTGCAAACGCAATTCGTATGTTAACTTCTCTTCATTCGCAGGAATAGGTACAAATGCACAATGAGGAATTATTTTTTTATTATTATATAATCTCGTAACTGTAATTATCATAAAATTTGTTATACTGAATTATGGTACCGCTTTAATTGTATATTAATTACGAACAATTTTCGAGTACGTAAAATTGTTTTTAATTTATTGAAAAATCCGAAGAAATTCGTGTACCCACAGCAATTGGTACATTACATATGCAACCCTACATATATACGTACACTCAAATTTATTATATCATAGTCGAGTCTATGAAAACTCGCAGCACGTAGAACTTACGTCAATAAACGATCCGAAAGGGATGATTAGAATCTCCCATTTGTACGTCTCTCTTTCTTGCTAAACGTAAAACAGTACGCAATAAAGCGAGTAAAGAACGATCAAAATAATCCAACACGTATAAAGCAGCGAATCCAAAATTACCTACACGGGATGTTTTTGTTATTTCTTCTTTTGGTAACTACCTCGAGAAAAAAAAAAAGAGGAAACAAAAAATACTCCGAGAACCGGTAAGCTCACCTGCTCGTATTTATATATACACGCACGTGCGTATACCGATGTTTGGCCCACCGAAAACAAGACAAGAGACGCAAGCCTGTGCCTGTATATAAGAACGAACTATAAGAGAATAAAGGGTCATTGACATCAACGGCACGCAAACTGCACGGGTACTTGCTCATTTTCTTCGACTTGATTTTCTTTGTCTATCGCTCCTCTCTCTCTCTCTCTCTCTCTCTCTTCTTCATTCTTTCTCCTGTGGTTTATCTAGCTGAGCTGTTTTGCCTTACTTCGACTTTTTTCATGATGGATGTTTACTTTTCGTTCTCCATCAAGTTTATTCTGTTATCGTATAGTTGATTATCTTTTTGATATTACAATATTTTTGTATGTTTGTATTTTGTAGAAAAATAAATTTTCATTTTATAAAATTTAATGAAAACGCGTAGACTAAGAGTAAGAATCCTATAATCTATTTATACTCTACAATACTAATGCTTTAAAAAAATCTTAAGTAAACATTCTTACTATTAATAAATTTTCTATTACGTATATTAAAACTCGAGCTCTCAATGTATTATTTGTTTAATAATAAATTAAATTAAAATTATTAATCTTAAATTTTGATTGACCATTGGAGCTATACGTCTTTGGATAATCGAGTCAATCAGCCATTAACGGCAGCAATTCACGCATGTGCGACAACGTTGTTGTTGTTCTTGCTTTGAAGCACCAATGAAGCATTATTATGAATGATCGTGCTTGATTATTATCTTAAATTGTACATACATTTTTTTTTATTTTCAAACAAGAAGTAAAATGTCATTTAAAAAAAATGAGGTAACGCTGTTTTTTGATATACTTTGGGATAACGCGTAAATAAAATTTCTTTTGAGACACTTGACGGAGACTGGTCAAATTGTATCGTAAGAATTATTGAGAGTGTACTTCCTATATAATTTAATATTGCGAATATAATCCGAGTGAAAGTCCATTGTTCTCTTTCTTTTTTGAGATTGATGGACCAAACTGGGTCGTCTAATTCCGTAATGTATGATTACACGATGTTATTACTCGATGTGAAAATAATATTGGATGAACTTGAAAATTTTTGCAAAGCGCAAACCGTTCGTTACGAGATTAAATATCGCAGCATTTTTGCGGAAGCTAATAAGCATCATTATTTAATTAAAAATGAATATGTATTTGATAATGAACACGATACTTTTAATCGAAAAATATTGAAAATCACACGTTATTATTAATGTTTTTAAGATAACAGTGTGCTCCGACATAAATATTGCGATAACAGGTTAGATTTCTCTTCTCTCCTCTAATCGTTCGTACAAAATTATTAACGTACTACAAAAATTAACATATCGGTTTTAATTGTTGCATTAAACAAAAAACAATATTTTTCTTGAACAAACGCCTGCATTCCAAAAGAAAATTGTCTCCAACGACCCCTCGAGCAATTACAGCCTCGTTACAAACTAGGAAAAGAATTACCTCCGAAACGCAAAAAAAGACACACGTGTTTTACTAGAAAAAAGGTCAATGTATTAGCTCGACCAGGTTTAAAATTTTTTAGAATGTTAGCAACTAGACGTACTATTCCCCGAGTAATTTTTACGACACCTTTTGCTTCGGTTTCTTACTAAAAGTTTTCACTGTTAGTGGTTTTGTTTTTCTCGCGTCACGCGTGCGACAAACGACTTTTCGCGGGCCCTTTCCATAGGTCGAGTAGCGGTGCCTATACAATCGTCCTGTCGTTACGTTCTTCAGTCAGTGTTCTTGTTCGTTGTGTACGGTTTCAGTGGAAAAAAAAGAAAAGAAATTACGAAAGGGAAAATAATCCTTTCAAAGGCCTCAATTATATTACTGTTATTTTTAACTGTAAATAAAGGGATACACATTTTTTTTTTATTATTACATCTGAGAAGTGTGTAACAGTGCGGTCTTGTCTTATTTATTTAACGACCGCGTAAATAATCTGTTTACGATTGGTAGAACATGTGTAATTAAACAATACGCATGTATATATCGTAAATTTTTATCCACTACTTTTGATAAAGAAATAACGAAGTGTATAAAAGAAATCGAAAAATATAAGGATAGTAGATTAAAAATTATTATAACTTAGTACTTATACGAAACTTGAATTGTTCGTAAAATATATGTACTCGGAGAAAAAAGTTATATTAGTAAAAATGATAATATTGAGTAATTGAGAGATAGAATTGACAAATTATAAAAATTGCTGTTTTTTTATAGGTAAAAATTTACTATAAATCTATTCATATTTACTATATTAGTGGTAAATTTTACTATATAAATGTTATTACAATTTTTCAAATCTGCCTGTCAATTCTTCAATTAAATAGCAATAATACCCATATGTCGTAAATTATGATTGACTGTATTATTGATAAAGAAATAAAAAATAAAAGGTTTTATATTTCAAAATGGAAAGATCATAAACTTCAAATTTAGTTAGTTTAGTCCATGTACGTACGTTACTCGTCGAAAAACTTCCTAAATCAATTTTAAGGCATTAACAAGGTAATAAGAAGTTGTTGTGTACGCCTAATCTGCATCTCGTAAAATACATCAACCGCAATATAAGCCATTTCGATTCTATCGAAAAATTAACCCCGCACTCGGTTAGAGCTATCGTTATTACACAAACATAATTTCTCCGATGCGGAAATAATAATAAAACAGAGTTACACGCGTGTACGAATAGATATTGCCAATCGGCTATTACAATTACATGTACTAAAATCTGCATTTTTTCTCAAGTTCAATATTGTGCATATATATATGTAGACTAGAATTTATAAACGAGATACACGCGCTTGTTTTCTTTAACCGGTACAATTAATTTGAAAGTCTATGTTGCCGATTTTACATTACCGATCATTAATATGCATACTATTATTCGCGTTTGAATTTTAATAATACTTATTATAAAAAAATTGTTGATAAGTAAGAGCGTTGTTTCAAGTTTCATTGACATTCTAAAAAGAACCGTAACCTTAAATTACGTAGCCTCAATTCAAATTATATTGTAAAGTGATCCGCGTCACATACGGAATATTCGATGAGCTTCTTGTGTATATATATATATATAGATGTATCTCTACGAGAATGGGATGAACTGTAAAACTGTTCTATCGAATCTAATTAGTATTTACAGTCAAAGCACAATCGGTAATAAAGCTTTGAAGTTAAAAATAGAGTTGGATTTCATTACTATTCAAACGATGGTACTTTTAAGAATTTAAACTAAAGTAATTAGATCGATATATAGATTTACTTGAAACGTGTTAATCTGTAACTACACTTATTTTAATTAACCATAAAGAACGAAAATGTTTCTAAAAAATGTCTAAATGATCTTGGTAAAAAATGTAGTACCAGGATAATAAAAATCGGAAAACGCGTGCTAGAGGTGCCCTTATCAATATCTAATTCTGGATAAACAGTACATAAAAATAATCACGCGTCATCATTTCATTCTAAATATACCTATGTAGATAATTTGTATAAAATTTTCTCTCAGTATGTCGATAAATCGATTAGGTCTTACTTTTTAAAATTCTAACCCAATAACACAAAATTAGCCCTAATGCGCAATCGATATTAATATAATAATAATAAAATTAATAAAAAAATTAAAATAAAGAGTGAGATCGATTTAGAGTGTAAAATATTGCGAGAATCGTAACGGTAATTCGTCTGAACTCGAACGTACTCTAGGTATTATGCAATCTCACTCTTCGAAGCTTCTCTTTTCTTTAATGACTCGCATCCTGGCACGTCCCGCAAAAAACTACACAAAGAGAAAGGAGAAACGAAAGAGAGATGATTTTCAATTTTCTAATCAAAGCATCGCGCGACACGAGATTTTCCTCTCTCAAGTGGTCAAATTGTTGCTTTGCGTTAACGTCCGCAATCTGGGTGATCTTAACATTATGGTTCAAGTTTAACCTGTTTCGATGACGTAAGTCTTTGAAGCAAAGAAAGCACCGAGATTTCTAAGTTATGATAATAATCACTTAAAAGAACAAGCAAGAGTTAAAATTTATATGATTAACAATTAATTGCACAAGTTACAATATTCTTTTTATTTTTTAAATTATGATGCAGAAGTCGTAACTGATTATCCATTGCTTTGCAAATAAATTGAAAAAAAAAATTGTCAAAAATTAATAATACATTAATAAAAATTAATAATTTTGTTTAAATAATAAAGAGGAATACTCTAGATTGTTACACACAAAATTATTAATAATAATAAAATATTGAATCCAGTCTTGTCCCCTCAAAAAGAGCTTTTCTTTCTTCTTCGATTCGTCAGTCGAAAAAGCGAGATCGCTAAATAGATCATGTCTGCAGTTTATCTCCCATCATAAAAGTAATTAACTCTTTCGAGTCTATATATATATAAATCTCGTTCTAATTCTAATTGAGTATGAAATAGTTAATTAAGTTTCTATCCCTCTCTACATTCGAATACGTCGGCAGCAACAAGTTAAATTTCTACCCGATGAATTAAAACTAAAATACCTCTTTTCCGATCCATTATAACCGATAATAGCGAGCACTAAAACCGTCTATAAATAAATGAACGCAATTCTAATAATTCGCGATAAACAAACTTTCTAACGCATCAAACGTTATATACCGACGATCATTGACTACACATTTGCCCCTTTTCTGGGTGTACATAATAACCGCGAGTTTTTCCCCTCAAATAATTATCAAGAAGGAAAAAAATCATAGGATACATAAGAAAAAAAAACGGACCATCGTGAGGCCATCGGTGTATAAAAGAGAGAAAGTGACGTATACCGTATATACAGGAGCGCGGCGAGAAGGTAATATCTTGGTGAAGTAAAGAAAATCGAACGTGCCACCGATCTGCCGATATATTCCAATGTATTTCCAAGCAACCGAAGGAGAGTCATCTTGGTTTCCTTTCTCTCTTTCATTTCAGTTCCGACTGACGATGGTAATGCAGGTTTATTTCGTTCGATTGACTTTCTATCGATGATTATTATTGGCATTGCAAGGTACTACTTGCACGTGTTCCCTATCTAACACGTATACTCATTTGCAATAAACACTCTCGGTATCCTATTCTGTACTATATTGGATTTGTGTAATTTTATCGCTCTACATTACTTTATGTCGAAAAAAATTGGTTTTACGTCGAATTAGGTTTGTTTAGTCTCTGTTTAACGGGGTTAAACTATACATTTAACGAGATATAGGACTATCGAATTTCCCATTTATTATTTTACGTTTTGTAAGGTAGGAATTATTATTTTTTTGAGAGAATAGTTTAACAAAAATTGGTTACATTTTTTAATGTAAACATGTACTCAGTTTTTTCTTTTCTTGAGATTTTTTTTGAGAATACTTTATGAATTTTATACGAATTTTTTATAATTTTTAAATTGAGATAAAAGTTGACATTTCATTATCAAAATATACGTCTGGATTAAAACTATAATGAATCCTTCTTAAAAATTATATTTCACATTAGATTAATTCTTCATCGATTATCATCTACAAAGTAATTCTTTTATAAACTTATAACATTAAGATTATTTTAAAATTACTTTAAAATATTTAATTAAGATTAATCTATCATCATATGCAATTTGATATTCATAAAATAACATAACCGTTATTTCTACTTATTATCGTATTAAAATACACGAATTTATTTTAAATATATAACGAGATACAAAGATGCATATGTGAATACATACGTGGATCGATTAAGTAAACAACCAACGTCTAATGTTACACGCAACATTTTATTACATCGACATCGAAATATAACTATTGGATAACGATACGTATATATACACGTACAACACGAAAATTTTATAAATCTTCGCACTATATATACACATTTACGAGACGAAAGGAGTATCGTTGTAAACGTGTGTAACTTATCGAATATAAAATCAGTTGGAGGCGTTCCCACGATCGACACGAGTCTTAGCATATATAGAAGAGGAGGAAAGAAAAAAGAAGGGAATTGCGTTCGTCGTCATCGTAGTCGTCGAAAGTTTCGACAGTATCGGTGTATATACCTTCGAGTAATTACTACGGTCGTCAACGTCACGCGACCGCGAAATTGTAATGTGTATATATACATATATATCGGTGGTTGTACGCAATTAAACGTAAGCTGCGTGCTCCACATCACTTCCGATTTTATTGGACAGAAGACATAATTTTTCGTTATCAAGTGTATTGAATCGATGAATCCAGACTTCCCGGGTTTATGTAAAATTGTTTTTCTTGTACACGCATTTCGATAGCTAATTTTACGACCTGGATCTTAATTCGTAATAACATTTGTTTTTACAGGTATCTCAATTTGTTTTTGATTCGTTATGCAAAGACCGATATTTTATATTGAATTTAAATATGTGCGTTGAAAAATAGGTTTACAGCTATGATTGACTAACTGGAAAAATGAACAACAGTTTAAGCTAATTTTATCTACGGAAAAATTTTGTCTAGATCGACGTAGCTGTATAATCTCCCTGTAAACTGACAGGAGCCTTTTACATCTCTGACAAATAGAACTGCACAAAGTGTCTAAACCAACAAATCCAAACAAGCGAAATAAAGAAAAAGCTCAGTAATCCATCATACCGTACCGTTAGACGAAGAGGACCGTAAAACAAAAGACAAAAACCAAGTAAAATCGTGGAAATTCAATCGAGCAATTAATGCGATCACGAGGAGATACAAAATATATTTAAATTTATGTAATCTCGTTCGAGCGATCATCCCGCGTTCGATAAACTAAATGACTTCCTGTAATCCATGAACTTTCTGAATAGGTTAGAGAGAAAAAAAGAGGACTTACCCATCGCCGTCGAGAGTGATGGCGGTATCGGCGAGGACCCGCAAAACGAGTCCTACGGTTGCTCGGTCGTTGCAGTCGATACCGAGGAGGCAACTCTCCTCTGCATCTTGACGTCCCTGGCATGACACTACCACGAGGTATCGCGTCCTTCCCGGATGGACCGACTCCAGCTTCACAGCCTGAAAACAAATTTACCGAGTTATTTCCCTGCTTTATTTCGGACTATATATATATATATGTACATTGAACTACTACATGCAAGAAGATAATTTCCTAATGGACCTATAGTATGTATCAGCTGTTCAAGAAAAATCAATCTACAAAGTCAGAATAATTGCATTGAAGTTGCAATAATTTTTATCGTGATGTCACGATAATTTTTAGGTTGCTGATTAAATCCAGGTATACCATGGTGTCACGGTCATTTTTCTATGAAAATTCTTTCTATTTAGTTTAATTATATCCGGTATCGATGTAAAAACGTTTTAAATAAGAAAACTAGCTAAGAACATGTGAAAATTATGAAATATGTGTTACTATAAATAAACTAAAAAATTTTTTAAAAAAAAGTATGATTTAAAAACAATCAGCCATTATTTAAATGACAAACTATCAAAATCCAAAAAATGACTTAGGAATTATATTAACAGTTTCTAGAAAATTTATAACTTTCACTATAGAATAACCATTTAGTATTTATCATATAAACTATAGCCATTTTTTTGGATTTTGAGATTATATTTTAGAGACTGAGATAATTTTAAATACAATATTTTTCTTAGTGTATATTCAAAGAAAATTAAATGGAAACGAATTCATATTCGTTGTAATATACAACTTTTAATATCGCATCATCCGCGGAAAATTACTTAAAAATTATGTTGTATAATTTAACTCAGAATTTATCTGTAAACATGTTGCTCCTTTAACGATAAAAAATATACAACTTTTTCCCATTTGAAGTAATGTCTTTTTTTGCTGATTAAAGTACATATACGTACGAGGGTTCTCGTTTTATAGTAGCTAGTGTATTTATAAGATTGAAACTTGATACTATAAATGAAAGAAATTTTCCGTAACGGTAAATTCCGTGTACATAAGAAGGAAGTAAGGGGTATTAATGTCATAGATGCACTGTAATTATTTTAATCTATACTTGAAAGATAAAAAAAAATAAATGAAAATACCAAAATCTTATTCCCGTATGTAATAGCAACTCGATTAAATTAAACTTGGTACATATATATATATATATATATATATATATAAATATAGAAAGAGACGAAAAAGTTGTATAGCATAAGGTAAAAGCGGTAATTTTATGATTTGACGTTACGAGCTATCAAAAACCATAAAATTACCGGTTACAAGTCGTAAATTTAATATCATTAATTAAACCCTATCTCGATAAAATTTTCACACATTTGAAAGTGACAAACAACAAAAGAAAAACAGTACATATCGTTTCGACAATTAAATTCAATATATGTATATATAAATCCTAATAGATCTATCAGGGAGAGGTCAAGTTTTATCAGGTTCAATAACCGTAAACGTTAACGACATCGTTAGGATATCGGGTTAAAGAGAAATAAACCCTCTTCGCTCGCGGGAAAATCTAAATTTTTCAACCTCAAGGGTTCATCTAAGCATTTCGACTGTTTTAATAGTCCTGCGATCGTCATAAATCAGTCGTCGGAAGGGGGTAAAATCGTTCTCGGTAAATCAAGATTCAAATCGGCCGATTCCCTTTTCAAAGGCTACCGGCATTCTTTCAAACGATCTTCTCGGATTTATGCGCATTATCGTACGCGAGCTCGCGCTCCCGTCACTTCCTCGTGCCTTACGCTTATTACCGAATGATAAATGTTTATTTTATGTGCACGCGTTCCAACTTTTTTCTTTTCCATCCTCCTTTTCGCTCTCCTAGGGCAAACCGGTAGTACACGAAATCGACTAATTTTTTTCTTTTTCGAAAAGTTTTTGCAAACGTTTAAAAATGAAAATTCTTATTTTGTGCACATTCGTAAATACCGGTGGAAAATTGTTGAGTCCGAGTATAGTATGCCTTTTTAAATAAAAATGTAAATAAAAATAGAAACGCATTCTACACTGTAATTAAATATAAATTAAGGCACACGGTGTACGTTTGTATAAGTATCGAAAGTTGGTAACGTATCCATCAGAAACGTACGAATTATTGTTTTGAAAAAAATGTAAACTATATCTTGTATGTAGTAAATTAAATTAAACCGCATCGTCACACATGTTACTCTTTCTCCGAAAGCTAAAACAAAAGATATACGTGCTAACAACAACGCACCTACACACATTCATTGGTAATTATCAGGTGCATTGACCGGTTTAACTTGCTTTTAGAAGGAAACGTTAGGTACAAAAAGAGAGAAAACGTTTCGAAAAAAAAGTAATAATCCATCGCGATCGCACATTTTCCATCAGTCGGTAACTGTCTCGATAAATCAAACTCTTCCCCTCCAGTTTCCGGCAGTTTTTACTACTGCATCGATTAATTCATCCGCGCGCCCCGGAAATAAACAAAAAAAAATCTCGTCCCGGTGTAATCGCATGCAAATGAAGAAATAAACGTTCGGGGTTCTGAAATGCGAGCGTAATTATGACCATTTAACGTCAAAGCGGCGAACGCGTGTTAACGAGACTTTTCGTTTGCGAAACTGGACTTTGTTTTTGTTTCGTTGGGAATGTGATTTCGAACTGGTAGTTACCGGAGGTAAATTAATAATTAAGTCACCGGTTTAAAGTAGGAAAAAAAATTGTATGGTTCTTTCTTTCTTTTTTTTTTGGTCGTTGGAATGAAGGTAATTGTTTTTTCGGTTAAATACCTTAACGATCTATATATATGGTGTTGCTTTATCGTTGTTACGCGATCGAAAATTTTAATCGATCGAGATTTACATGTTGTAAAAACCAGTTATATTAATTTTCAAATAATTGTACAAACGTTCTCCTTTTTTTTCCTCTCTTTATTTAAGACGACGATAACGCGGTTTTTTTATATAGAGTCTTAAGAGTATCGCTCCGACTTCATAATATACCAGATTTATTGAATATTTTATGAGCATTATAATACCATATGCTAGATAATTACAATCTTGTTATTTTATAATTGATTTATATCGTAATAAACTCGGCTTTTCTATTTTGTTTTCTCATGCTTTTTCCAACGTGAGCAAGAACAACCGCAATAAATAACGAAAAGAAGGTAATCTTAGAAATTAACTGACATGTTGTAAAATAAAAAAAAAACATTGTTTATTTAAATAGCAAAGAAAGAATAAAAAAATTCAATTAAAAATCTCATTCTCAACAGATTTCTATAAGAATCCATAAGTATAAATTTGAATCGTAGCACTTCCTCGCCAATTTTTTTTTCTTCTTTATCAAGCCTTCTCTCTAGCCATAATCACGAACTCTTACTCGAGCGACAAAGCCTCTCTATACAGCTTGGAGTATTACGCGAGCGCCGCACGCAAATCCTGAAGTTACGCGAGCGCGCTCGAACGCGATAGCATCGATGAACGTACATATACGCGTGCACACACGACATTGCATCTTTTGCACCACCGCGATGCCGTCATCGTGAAAGTTGAAAAGAAAACCAAAACCTTCGTCGCTCTTCGCGCGGTTTTACATTAATTTTTATTTCCAATGAAAATGTATTTCGTTAAATAGAAATAATGCAAATCTAACATGCGTATAAAATAGTTTCTGGCGCACAATTACAAAACGTATCAAAATTTTCATTATACCCTAATCGCAATTTTACTAGAGTATTAAAATGTGTATATGTATCGCGTATTGTAGAAGAAGGTTGCACAGTATTACATGGAAAAACTCTCACATTTATTAACTTATAAAACTGGGCGATTTGGGAAATTCGGATTTGCATATAAATTTGCAATTTTATACTCGAGCGAGAACAGTATCGTATAAAATATTTCTCATCGACGTGTAATTACCAGGTATTAAAAATCGCGTAACGATATTCCAAAACCAAGATAATCCGATAACAAAATTTATGAATTATACGTTTTCTCGATGATTTGGCAAACAAAAGGATACAACAGCGCGCGTCAAACGTCGAGAGAAACCGATCCCAATAATCATTAACGATACGTACCTGTCGTTAATTAAAGGAAAATCTTATTATACATACGGAATATGTTAAAAAAATTGGTGATAACCGTATTTGTAATAAGCAATCACTGGGTTAAATTTATGAGTCTTTCGAATTCTCTCTCACTCGTGTTAATACGCGGTGGGTTGTTCGAGTCACGATACAATCGCCACCGTTGTGAATTATAAGGAGCGCTCGCGCGCGCGACTCAATATTGCAGGAACATGCATAAGTGTAACAATGAATGTCACGATAAATGATTGGTTGCTCCTACTGATAATAAACCGTTCGTTGGGTGTGTCTCTCTTTCTCCCTCTCTCTCCTTTTTAACTTTGGATTCGCGATCGAGGGCCTCGTTTTTCCAATCTCCCGACTCCTTTTGACCACTTAATCGAATGTAAACAATGTAAGATAATAGAGATCGCTTTTACCACGGTTAACGTGCAATCTTTTCTCTTAATTTTCATTTGATTAATGAATTCCTAATATCGCAACGTTATTTGTATTACTAAATAACTGCACACACACACACGCGCGCGCGCGTTTGTTCAGTTGCGCGCGAATTATAATTGTAATTTATGTAACGTATAAAACGTACGAAAAACAGAAATTAAGTTTACAATTTAATTTATTGATTTATGCATTGTTCATCGAAAAACAAATTTTATATAAAACGCGCGAGTACACCGGGTTTTATAAGGTGAGTTAATCATATCGGAGTAAACGCGAATGAACTTTTACGCTAGATAGAATTAATGACTCCGAGTGCCGATTGTTTTTACCCGATAATCGTATATACGAAACACGCGCGATTTCACTCTCTGTATGTTCGAATTGCACGAAAATAGCAATAACGATATTTTTTGGTTCCACGCTGATTAATCGACTGTAGAATGCGAAACAAATTTATTTGAACGGGCAATACAAGAATTTATATTTCGTTGCGATCGCTATCCTGTGTAGGATAATGACGTTTTGGAGAGACGGAAACCGAAACGTTACGTGTACACTCCAATTCATTTTCTAAAAAATATAACCGATCCGAGATACATAAAGTGCGTTCGAGCAATATCGATATTAAGGAAAACAAGATCGGAAATTGTAAAGATTTTCCGGCTGATTAAATAAGTTTAAATTTCTTTAAATGTATACAGTTTTACAAGTGAAAGATAGAAAGGTTTAATTTCCTGGCCAATAAAATCAGATTTTGTTGAAACGAGAAAGAGATAAAGAAAAAAATGGTATAGAGGCTTACAACCGACTGATTCACCGATGTTTAATGAGGAGTCACCACCGGGTTTTACGATCCCTTCTTACACTTGGATAGTACGATCGTCAAACTTATCGGAATCGTCTAGACGAGCCTACCCTCTTTTTTTTCTACGTTTCTTTCGCTAAAAATGGTTCTTCGACCACAGGACGTTAAGTTTCCGGTGCTCAGTTAACCCTATTAGATGGTTAATTAACTCAATCCACGTGGTCTTCAAATTACCCTCGTATTAAACGTCGTTGCCGCTGCGAGATAGCATTGTTGGCGTTGAATGTTTTTAACGAATTTCACGCCAATTCTTGGATACTCAACTAAGTGGGACGCTAATCAAAATAAAGATTTCTCTCCCTCCCTTTATATTTTTAAAATGAGTTAATCTCTTTCTTCCGGTGTTTTAAAACGTCCTTTTATTTTTTAATTTCAATCAGGATCTGCTCGCCGCATTGATATAATTATTTAGTGCAACGGACTTCGTTATTGTACTTCTCTGTGATGGAGTACCTGGCATTTAGTAATTAAAAAATGTAATTATTTAAAAATAGATAAATTTTTAAGATCGTAAATTGTAATTTAAGTTAGTTAATAACCGGTTCCACGGACATAAGAATAACATTGCAACTTATTAATAATTATGTGTATATATATATGTATGTATGTATATATCCCTAAAGTTTTTAACACTTTTAACTACCTCGGTGCTACCAACAACCTCTTATTATTATGTTTCATATTTATACGCGTACAGTAAATTATCCAAGTAGACGCAAACGTTATTTTATCTAATAAGATATAATAATTATACTAAACTGCTAATTTAATCACTGGTATTTCATTTAGCAAAACAAAAAATACTTATGGAACAATAAATTAAATAGCCGTAATAACCAAGCTCTCGTGAAATTAAAAAAAACTTATACAACAAATTTTTTAGTCAAATTTCTCTTTCGCATTCAAATGGCGAACGATATTGTTAACCTACAATTTAATTGAATCTACGAGTATGGTCGTAATTCGGTTGGTAAAACGATCTCATTAAATTGAACGTTGATGTAAAGTAAAAAAACCGCAAGCGCAAAAAGTCCTACGATTAACCTGAATTTTTAACGCAATTTAAGCTTGTCAAAGCAATCTTAAAATTTAATATATTACTCGAATAAAAAACGTATATATATCGTCTAGATTTTCAATTTATTTGTCGAAAATCGGTGTTAAATTTAATTCTATCTCTCCCTAGCACTTTAGATTGAATTAGTCATTGGTCGAGGTTAAAGTTCATTACCTATACGCCCGTAAACTTCGGGGCAAGAACGGAACGCCTCCTCCGCATTAATCGCGGATGCGACGTCGTAAGTTTTCGCGAAGTCGAGAATATTTCTGGGTACGAAATACGTCTTTGAGGATCTTGAAGTTTTTCCGGTGCACGAGGATTTGCTGGTTTTTCTTTTACTTCGACGGAGAAAGACAGTTTGAATAAGCAATTATGCTGCATGAATACAGACAATTAATGTACTTCGTCTATGATTTACGTTATATGTGTGTGTGTGCGCGTGCGCAAACTCGTTGCTGGATAATCTTCGATAATTTAATAAATGCTTTTTAGTGATAAATCGTAAATAACATCTGCGTGTGACTATTCTTGGAAAATGACATTTTGAAAGTTTAATGGGGGAAAAAAGTATATTGTTTACTTTGGAGGTGTGTGCATTGTTCATTGTTTTAAGACAAACTTTGAAAAGAAATTTAATATGTTTTTAGGAATGGATTTGAAAAAGTAATTTTTACTTGATTTTTTTCAATTTAATTAAAATTTAATTTAAAATCATTAATTATGATACTTTCAGACACGTACAAGCAAATTATTCAATCAAATTGATATGTCTGAGAAGTGTGCATTTAAAGATCAATTAAATATATAAATTTCAAGTCGATTTTATTTATAATAATTAGTATTTATTTAAACCTGTTAAGCTTTTATATTTATTTCAAGTGAATATATTGTCAAATATTTACAAATAAATATTAATTAAAATTGCTAAATCTTTTTTTCCTGCAAAGATTATCAATAAATGGTATCGATGAAATATAAATAAACACAATAAAAATAAAATCCACTACCGTAACCAATAAAAACCTTCTTATCATAACCGAGATTTCTTGGAACTCAAATTTGAAAGCTCAAACTTCAGGAGTGTCTGATAAAGTCCCGCGAGTAAACAGAAAGGTACTTCCGTTTTAAAATGAAGCATCAAAGTAAACGAAAACGTTCGAAAGGTGCGAATCCTCTCTTTTACACGTAAATGACAAAGTTTCAAGAGATGCAGCACTAAGTCTCCGCGCTTGGTCAGACTCGTGGGAGTGTACGCGATTATAGCGTCTCGAGAAGATTCAAAAGTATCACCTATATAATAACCAACCAAGTGCGTAATAAAGACGAGTCTCGTAAAAATTTTGAAACCTTCTACCGTTCGATCACCCGACTGACCTCGATTGTTTCGTTTTACTTTTTGTGTATGCAACTTTCGCGTGTTTTAATGTTTGTATATACTTTTTTTTAATATTTCTTTTATAGTTTTTTGCGCGTCTTTATTTTTGCATGAGATATTTCTGAATCATATATCCTGGACGGTATACTGTGCATAAAAATAATATTTTCGTCGAATCTTTATATTACGTATTTAAATAACAATATATGTAATTTTTTGTATTATACACACGAAGAAGAAGGTATACTAGTAATAATTAAAATGTTATTGCGTAATCGAGAGATGGACTTGATATTTACGAGATTCATTGTAAATATTAATAAATCATCAGTAAATTTTATCTATATAAAAATAGTAATTATTATAATTTGTCAAGACTATCTCTCGATACTCAACAATATTATTTATTTGGAATTTTTTTCTTCGTGAACTAAAATAAGTATTAATATATAGTTTATGAAAAAATGACTAAAATTAATTAACAATATGTAATTTTGTAATTACACTCGAGTAAATAATAATAGGTAGAAAAATAAATGAAGGATCTATATTTCCTGTACGTGTGCGCGCGTGTATCCTTGTGGATTTTTACGATGTACGCGAGAAAGATGCTAATCCCGACGATCGAAAGTTAACTAGTGCACAGAGCGCATTTAATAGCGCGTATCTGCTCGAGTGTGTATATGCGTGTTTGTATATCGTAGATGTGTGCACATATAGCTGTACGGTCTTCATCTGGAGAATGAAAGTTTTATACAAGTTGACATAAATTACGAAAGAATAGATCGACTTATTAAGCTGAATGCGTAATAAGTAGATTAACCCAATCCAAACAAGTGAGTTATAAAGAAGAACGCAATCATTTGTTCTTAATGTACCATACCGACTGACTAGTTAACATCGAATAGCATACTATTATTACATAAATACGTCGAGTAACCGTAACGATAAATCATTTTGGATATTAAATAATAAAGATAACGAGGGTACCTATATATATACATATAAAGGGCTCTACCATAGAATAAAATAGTGAATTTGAGGTACTAAGCAAAAATTATACAGCTATACATCAATTTACGACATTTATAAATAAGGTTCCATGTAAGATGTTTGATCATTCCCCTTCAAAATTTGATAAATAATTGCAGTCGTCGATCATCGTCGATAGGGCTGCTCGATAATCATTGCGAATAACGAACTTTGGAGAACAATCGTGAGCAACTCTCACGAAAATGTGTAACGATTTGACGCGTATATACGGTCGACGCGTTACCACCGTTCAGTTTGGACCACCGTGAAACCGGCGCAACGCTACAGAATAATCCCCTTGATTATTTATAACACTCGGTTGAATATATCGAACTATTATCCTGTTTATATTCTCCTGACGGATAATGACTCGGTCGTGTATTATTTTTCAAATACTTGCGACACCGGTGATTAGTCGATTATCGAGATTGTCTGTGTGTATAACGTATAAAACACAGAGAAATAAATCGAGTTGGTGTTCGGTGTGGTTTTTCGTTATTGTGAGCCGTAATAAGTCAATCCAACGCGGAGGGAGAAAGAGAGAGAGAGAGAGAGAAAGAGAGAAAGAAAGGTATCGGTACGGAATCACCCTCGGTGTATACGCATTTTCATTCTTACGCTTGCACTCTCAGAGGCGAAGGTCGTAAATCACACGCGTCATTTCGCGATAGCCCGCGAATGGTCTTTTACCGTTGCGCCATATTCCGTTGCTCCGCGTGTGCCTCTGCGTCCGAGAGTTTATAACGCGCGAAATAATAAGGAAGTCGAAAGTATTTGACGAAAGATTCTTGTATTCCACGCGTGCGGTGTTCACTATCTTCTTCCCGTACGATCTCTATGACGTCTAGTGGGATTCTAATTGGATTGACATAATATATACAGACGCACTTGCTGGGAAAGTAGATTGCGTAACTAATTTTCTTGGAAATCTCGGTGAGATAGATTTGTCGCTTCGCGTGTTTTCTGTATCGATGGTGTAGTAGCGCCGACGACCGTTCCGGCGAGCGTGTATACGTTGATCGATCGAGTTTTTCTTAATACGAATATGTATATATATCGAATAATTAAACGTGACGTTTACAGAAAATAGATTTTTACGATAATAAATATTCAAAACAATACGTTACGCCGGTGCACGTGTAATCGACGGATAGGATGCCCTATTAAATCATAAAAAAAGAATAACCAACTCGAGAGCGGAAACCCCACCTTTGTCCAAAACGACGAGGGGCCGCGTCACGCGTCCTGGATAAAAAGACACTCCGCATTCCAGAGGCACGCAAGATCCGCGTATATACCCAAACGGAACCCACAAAAGAAAAAAAGGGGTAGAAAAGCATCGAGTAAGAAAGAGAAAGAGAGAGGGAGTGAGAGAGAAATAAAAAATCAACAGGCTGCGTTTTATTTTAGCTTTTGGTTGGGAGGTGTATAAAGGCCGCATACCTGAGCGTTCGAGAAGGACCTCCTCTAATGTGCCTCGAGCGCATCAGACGATAACATCTCCAGACGCGCTTGCGAGCGTAAACTCGCGTTGGAAAAATGTAACATTGTGTTATGGTGATAACCTCCGGATCTCTACTTATTTTTTTCTTTCCTCCTTCATCGTTATAAGGTATCGGCACTGCTCGTTGTATTCGTAACGATCGGATTGTTTCGAATAACTTAAAATTCTTTTGTGTACATTGGTAGCGCGGTTACTATTCTAATAATGCCTTGTTACTTTTCACGACAAGTTTTTACTCTTCATATTTTTTTCGCGTTCGATTCGATAATTTATTTATAGATTTACTAAATTTAATAACTATTTAGATTTGAAAATTTTACTTTATGCATTATTTTTTATCTTACTTTCCGAATTTATTCAACTTGCAATCGTATAATCGTAATCATTCAACGTTTTATTTTCCTAGGATGTTATCTCTTGGTAGAAAATGGAGCACTGCGACTATCTTATAAAGAAAAAATTACAATTCTGATAATTAAACTTAATACATAATTCACGCACAAAATTTAATAATAATTTAATTATAACGTTGTATTAAATCTTTATTATTATATATTATCGATTATAAAAAAATCTTAAAATATATAATATAATATCTCCTAAAATAAAACATCCTTTTTAAATAAATACCAATAAAATTATATCACAAATAATTTTCCGGTCTATATATTTCACGCTCAAAAGCTTGTATAAATTTTAAGCTAAAAAAAGATAGTAATCAATGTAGATTATTTTAAAGTTTGTATAATAATCACACATTAACATTCGAAGTATAAACCAATATCGTAGCTTAAAAAAAAGTCAATCAACCTAACCTTCGTCACTAAAATTCATGACCAAATAAAACCCATAAGCATTTAACGAAGGATGAACCACCCGATCAATTTATAAATATCAATCTCGAGAGGAAAAGGGAAAAACAAAAAAGCTAAAAAAGAATCAGATCGAGGCATTTAAAAAAGTACGAAGAGACGAAAACGGCACCCGCGACCTCGAGAGTGAATCCAATAAAATTTTTCTGCACCTCGCATACTCAGACTGCCCCTTGGTATATCTTCCCCCCCCATCTTTTCCTTCCTCCTCGAAGAGGCTTCTCTTTCTCTATAAGACCGCGCAATGGTTTTCGATGTCGGCGTCGGCGTCGGCGTCGGCGACCTTGAGGGCCACTCACCTCCACCGAGAGCAGACCGGCCCGCGCCACTCAAGGTCAAGATCTTTACGGCAGATAGGCCAAGAGGCTCCCCCTTTTATTCTGATTCTTCTCTGACACCTAGCAGCACCACCAGCAGCACAATCGCTGAGCCGGAATTCGCACGTCCGCCAACTGATCGGAAGACCGTTCAACTCCTGACGTCCTAATGGGCTACTTATTAAACTCGACCAAGGACGAGACATTATTTTTCAGATCTTGATGGTGATGGTGTATACCCGATTACAGGGTGATTCCGGAAATTCCAAAGTTGCTCTTTTGTAGAAGGGGGTTCCGAGATGCGATAAATTTGGATTATTCTCTGACGATCCAATGTGATGCCTTTCATCAATGGCTACCCACTACCATACTACATGATAATTTAAGTTAGTTAATAACCGGTTCCACGGACATAAGAATAACATTGCAACTTATTAATAATTATGTGTATATATATATGTATGTATGTATATATCCCTAAAGTTCTTTAACACTTTTAACTACCTCGGTGCTACCAACAAACTCTTATTATTAGTTTCATATTTATACGCGTACAGTAAATTATCCAAAGTAGACGCAAACGTTATTTTATCTAATAAGATTATAATAATTATACTAAACTGCTAATTTAATCACTGGTATTTCATTTAGCAAAACAAAAAATACTTATGGAACAATAAATTAAATAGCCGTAATAACCAAGCTCTCGTGAAATTAAAAAAAACTTATACAACAAATTTTTTAGTCAAATTTCTCTTTCGCATTCAAATGGCGAACGATATTGTTAACCTACAATTTAATTGAATCTACGAGTATGGTCGTAATTCGGTTGGTAAAACGATCTCATTAAATTGAACGTTGATGTAAAGTAAAAAAACCGCAAGCGCAAAAAGTCCTACGATTAACCTGAATTTTTAACGCAATTTAAGCTTGTCAAAGCAATCTTAAAATTTAATATATTACTCGAATAAAAAACGTATATATATCGTCTAGATTTTCAATTTATTTGTCGAAAATCGGTGTTAAATTTAATTCTATCTCTCCCTAGCACTTTAGATTGAATTAGTCATTGGTCGAGGTTAAAGTTCATTACCTATACGCCCGTAAACTTCGGGGCAAGAACGGAACGCCTCCTCCGCATTAATCGCGGATGCGACGTCGTAAGTTTTCGCGAAGTCGAGAATATTTCTGGGTACGAAATACGTCTTTGAGGATCTTGAAGTTTTTCCGGTGCACGAGGATTTGCTGGTTTTTCTTTTACTTCGACGGAGAAAGACAGTTTGAATAAGCAATTATGCTGCATGAATACAGACAATTAATGTACTTCGTCTATGATTTACGTTATATGTGTGTGTGTGCGCGTGCGCAAACTCGTTGCTGGATAATCTTCGATAATTTAATAAATGCTTTTTAGTGATAATCGTAAATAACATCTGCGTGTGACTATTCTTGGAAAATGACATTTTGAAAGTTTAATGGGGGAAAAAAGTATATTGTTTACTTTGGAGGTGTGTGCATTGTTCATTGTTTTAAGACAAACTTTGAAAAGAAATTTAATATGTTTTTAGGAATGGATTTGAAAAAGTAATTTTTACTTGATTTTTTTCAATTTAATTAAAATTTAATTTAAAATCATTAATTATGATACTTTCAGACACGTACAAGCAAATTATTCAATCAAATTGATATGTCTGAGAAGTGTGCATTTAAAGATCAATTAAATATATAAATTTCAAGTCGATTTTATTTATAATAATTAGTATTTATTTAAACCTGTTAAGCTTTTATATTTATTTCAAGTGAATATATTGTCAAATATTTACAAATAAATATTAATTAAAATTGCTAAATCTTTTTTTCCTGCAAAGATTATCAATAAATGGTATCGATGAAATATAAATAAACACAATAAAAATAAAATCCACTACCGTAACCAATAAAAACCTTCTTATCATAACCGAGATTTCTTGGAACTCAAATTTGAAAGCTCAAACTTCAGGAGTGTCTGATAAAGTCCCGCGAGTAAACAGAAAGGTACTTCCGTTTTAAAATGAAGCATCAAAGTAAACGAAAACGTTCGAAAGGTGCGAATCCTCTCTTTTACACGTAAATGACAAAGTTTCAAGAGATGCAGCACTAAGTCTCCGCGCTTGGTCAGACTCGTGGGAGTGTACGCGATTATAGCGTCTCGAGAAGATTCAAAAGTATCACCTATATAATAACCAACCAAGTGCGTAATAAAGACGAGTCTCGTAAAAATTTTGAAACCTTCTACCGTTCGATCACCCGACTGACCTCGATTGTTTCGTTTTACTTTTTGTGTATGCAACTTTCGCGTGTTTTAATGTTTGTATATACTTTTTTTTAATATTTCTTTTATAGTTTTTTGCGCGTCTTTATTTTTGCATGAGATATTTCTGAATCATATATCCTGGACGGTATACTGTGCATAAAAATAATATTTTCGTCGAATCTTTATATTACGTATTTAAATAACAATATATGTAATTTTTTGTATTATACACACGAAGAAGAAGGTATACTAGTAATAATTAAAATGTTATTGCGTAATCGAGAGATGGACTTGATATTTACGAGATTCATTGTAAATATTAATAAATCATCAGTAAATTTTATCTATATAAAAATAGTAATTATTATAATTTGTCAAGACTATCTCTCGATACTCAACAATATTATTTATTTGGAATTTTTTTCTTCGTGAACTAAAATAAGTATTAATATATAGTTTATGAAAAAATGACTAAAATTAATTAACAATATGTAATTTTGTAATTACACTCGAGTAAATAATAATAGGTAGAAAAATAAATGAAGGATCTATATTTCCTGTACGTGTGCGCGCGTGTATCCTTGTGGATTTTTACGATGTACGCGAGAAAGATGCTAATCCCGACGATCGAAAGTTAACTAGTGCACAGAGCGCATTTAATAGCGCGTATCTGCTCGAGTGTGTATATGCGTGTTTGTATATCGTAGATGTGTGCACATATAGCTGTACGGTCTTCATCTGGAGAATGAAAGTTTTATACAAGTTGACATAAATTACGAAAGAATAGATCGACTTATTAAGCTGAATGCGTAATAAGTAGATTAACCCAATCCAAACAAGTGAGTTATAAAGAAGAACGCAATCATTTGTTCTTAATGTACCATACCGACTGACTAGTTAACATCGAATAGCATACTATTATTACATAAATACGTCGAGTAACCGTAACGATAAATCATTTTGGATATTAAATAATAAAGATAACGAGGGTACCTATATATATACATATAAAGGGCTCTACCATAGAATAAAATAGTGAATTTGAGGTACTAAGCAAAAATTATACAGCTATACATCAATTTACGACATTTATAAATAAGGTTCCATGTAAGATGTTTGATCATTCCCCTTCAAAATTTGATAAATAATTGCAGTCGTCGATCATCGTCGATAGGGCTGCTCGATAATCATTGCGAATAACGAACTTTGGAGAACAATCGTGAGCAACTCTCACGAAAATGTGTAACGATTTGACGCGTATATATACGGTCGACGCGTTACCACCGTTCAGTTTGGACCACCGTGAAACCGGCGCAACGCTACAGAATAATCCCCTTGATTATTTATAACACTCGGTTGAATATATCGAACTATTATCCTGTTTATATTCTCCTGACGGATAATGACTCGGTCGTGTATTATTTTTCAAATACTTGCGACACCGGTGATTAGTCGATTATCGAGATTGTCTGTGTGTATAACGTATAAAACACAGAGAAATAAATCGAGTTGGTGTTCGGTGTGGTTTTTCGTTATTGTGAGCCGTAATAAGTCAATCCAACGCGGAGGGAGAAAGAGAGAGAGAGAGAGAAAGAGAGAAAGAAAGGTATCGGTACGGAATCACCCTCGGTGTATACGCATTTTCATTCTTACGCTTGCACTCTCAGAGGCGAAGGTCGTAAATCACACGCGTCATTTCGCGATAGCCCGCGAATGGTCTTTTACCGTTGCGCCATATTCCGTTGCTCCGCGTGTGCCTCTGCGTCCGAGAGTTTATAACGCGCGAAATAATAAGGAAGTCGAAAGTATTTGACGAAAGATTCTTGTATTCCACGCGTGCGGTGTTCACTATCTTCTTCCCGTACGATCTCTATGACGTCTAGTGGGATTCTAATTGGATTGACATAATATATACAGACGCACTTGCTGGGAAAGTAGATTGCGTAACTAATTTTCTTGGAAATCTCGGTGAGATAGATTTGTCGCTTCGCGTGTTTTCTGTATCGATGGTGTAGTAGCGCCGACGACCGTTCCGGCGAGCGTGTATACGTTGATCGATCGAGTTTTTCTTAATACGAATATGTATATATATCGAATAATTAAACGTGACGTTTACAGAAAATAGATTTTTACGATAATAAATATTCAAAACAATACGTTACGCCGGTGCACGTGTAATCGACGGATAGGATGCCCTATTAAATCATAAAAAAAGAATAACCAACTCGAGAGCGGAAACCCCACCTTTGTCCAAAACGACGAGGGGCCGCGTCACGCGTCCTGGATAAAAAGACACTCCGCATTCCAGAGGCACGCAAGATCCGCGTATATACCCAAACGGAACCCACAAAAGAAAAAAAGGGGTAGAAAAGCATCGAGTAAGAAAGAGAAAGAGAGAGGGAGTGAGAGAGAAATAAAAAAATCAACAGGCTGCGTTTTATTTTAGCTTTTGGTTGGGAGGTGTATAAAGGCCGCATACCTGAGCGTTCGAGAAGGACCTCCTCTAATGTGCCTCGAGCGCATCAGACGATAACATCTCCAGACGCGCTTGCGAGCGTAAACTCGCGTTGGAAAAATGTAACATTGTGTTATGGTGATAACCTCCGGATCTCTACTTATTTTTTTTCTTTCCTCCTTCATCGTTATAAGGTATCGGCACTGCTCGTTGTATTCGTAACGATCGGATTGTTTCGAATAACTTAAAATTCTTTTGTGTACATTGGTAGCGCGGTTACTATTCTAATAATGCCTTGTTACTTTTCACGACAAGTTTTTACTCTTCATATTTTTTTCGCGTTCGATTCGATAATTTATTTATAGATTTACTAAATTTAATAACTATTTAGATTTGAAAATTTTACTTTATGCATTATTTTTTATCTTACTTTCCGAATTTATTCAACTTGCAATCGTATAATCGTAATCATTCAACGTTTTATTTTCCTAGGATGTTATCTCTTGGTAGAAAATGGAGCACTGCGACTATCTTATAAAGAAAAAATTACAATTCTGATAATTAAACTTAATACATAATTCACGCACAAAATTTAATAATAATTTAATTATAACGTTGTATTAAATCTTTATTATTATATATTATCGATTATAAAAAAATCTTAAAATATATAATATAATATCTCCTAAAATAAAACATCCTTTTTAAATAAATACCAATAAAATTATATCACAAATAATTTTCCGGTCTATATATTTCACGCTCAAAAGCTTGTATAAATTTTAAGCTAAAAAAAGATAGTAATCAATGTAGATTATTTTAAAGTTTGTATAATAATCACACATTAACATTCGAAGTATAAACCAATATCGTAGCTTAAAAAAAAGTCAATCAACCTAACCTTCGTCACTAAAATTCATGACCAAATAAAACCCATAAGCATTTAACGAAGGATGAACCACCCGATCAATTTATAAATATCAATCTCGAGAGGAAAAGGGAAAAACAAAAAAGCTAAAAAAGAATCAGATCGAGGCATTTAAAAAAGTACGAAGAGACGAAAACGGCACCCGCGACCTCGAGAGTGAATCCAATAAAATTTTTCTGCACCTCGCATACTCAGACTGCCCCTTGGTATATCTTCCCCCCCCATCTTTTCTTCCTCCTCGAAGAGGCTTCTCTTTTCTCTATAAGACCGCGCAATGGTTTTCGATGTCGGCGTCGGCGTCGGCGTCGGCGACCTTGAGGGCCACTCACCTCCACCGAGAGCAGACCGGCCCGCGCCACTCAAGGTCAAGATCTTTACGGCAGATAGGCCAAGAGGCTCCCCCTTTTATTCTGATTCTTCTCTGACACCTAGCAGCACCACCAGCAGCACAATCGCTGAGCCGGAATTCGCACGTCCGCCAACTGATCGGAAGACCGTTCAACTCCTGACGTCCTAATGGGCTACTTATTAAACTCGACCAAGGACGAGACATTATTTTTCAGATCTTGATGGTGATGGTGTATACCCGATTACAGGGTGATTCCGGAAATTCCAAAGTTGCTCTTTTGTAGAAGGGGGTTCCGAGATGCGATAAATTTGGATTATTCTCTGACGATCCAATGTGATGCCTTTCATCAATGGCTACCCACTACCATACTACATGATAATTTAAAAAATTCAATTAAATGTCACTACGATTTATGTACATCACTAAATAACTAAAATATTCTATAAGAATTTTCGAATGTTGGCTTTATATTTTTCTTTTTCTTTGAAATTACCTATGCGAATGCAATAAATGCAAAAAAACCGTGGAGATATTTTTCTAATAAAACATGTCAGCGCGGTTAACCTGTAACGTATCAACACTTCAAAAAAAGTTAATTAAAAAAATCTAATGCCATCATATTTACCCTAATATCACGTTAATTTTTACAAACTAGATAAAATCGCGAATTTCTCAAGACGGAAACAAAAAAAATAAACATCCAGCCTGAATGGTGCAGATAGAAATAGCAACGATCCAGAAACGTGTAAGTTCTTGCAGCGAAAGTGAGCATTTGGCGAATTGTCTAGAATTATATGTGGAATGCGGACCAAACGAAAGTGAGTCTCGTTCATAGGGAAGAAGATTCGCGTTAATCCAGGTGCACGCGTGGAGCCACTTTCATTCTCTGAAATGATAATTTAGCGGAAAGTCAAAGTCGTCTTGGTCGTCGAAGCGATTTTAATTGCCGCGCGCGGCGGCGGCGGAGACGGGGTATTATAGGCGTTTTCAAAATAGAAAGTGCTCGTAACTTTTGTTTACGCTTTATCGCACTGGCAATCAACGAACTAACCCGATTGCGCTAAAACCGCTCGGCACCTTTTATTCGTTTTTTTTATTGCCTATGTAAAATCGTACGTTAACAAGTATCGCAACCGAGAACAAAACTTCGAACCTCTTTCTTTTCTTGTTCCCTCGTAGTTGGATAACGCTGATTTAGACTTTTGGTAATATACGTATACGTGTAATTACGATTGTAGACAATAAATAATTATCGTTTAAAGTAAAAAATAAAAACGAAATAAATAAATAAATTATTTCCGTAACTGTACTTAATCACCATTTACAAGAAAGTTTTCTAAACTCCATCTATCAATCAGTAATAAAAACACTTGATTTATTAACATCGGAACAACACAAAGCGACCTAAAAATAAAACTATGTACGAGTTTTCCCCGTCAATAACAAATAAAATAAGAAACGATCTACCGAAAAAAAATATATATACATGTATTCAAGGTCATCTTGTAAAAATGTTAGAAAACGTATAAATTTGAATATCGAATCGGTAAAATGCGATATAGAAGTCTACAGCCGAATCATGGATAAAACCGCAGATGCACTTTATACTTGGGTTCATTTGCGATAGCGAATCCGGGATTTCCAATGAGATCGAGCGTATTCGAAAGTCTCGTCATTTCTCGACGTTTTCGCTAATTGAAACACATGTTGGATGGATACACATAAACCGCGCATGTGTACGCGAATCATTAGTATCGTTAGGGAGGAGGAAAGGGAAGGAGGGAGGGATCAAGTCCGCGGAATGTCAAACCGTTATCTCGAAAGCGGTCGGAGATCACGGAGTAAAAGTTTTTACCGAGAGAGGAAAATAATGACGAGCTTGAGAAAAGATCTTTTCGCTTAATACGTATACACATATACACACCGGTAGCTCGGAGCATCAATTTATTTAATTTGCAACGCAGATAGATAAGATTTTCATTAAGTACCAACGTGAAAAATCATCTTTCGTTTCGAGCCAAAAACTGTTGAGACTAAGATGACTTTGACTATCCGGTTAGTGTAGATACTTAACGTGTCTGTCAAAACCGTGTCAATCTATATCGATCGAGTCGTTGTTGTCGGAGAGTGTAAAATGATCCCCGGTGAAAATGTGTGTACACGGTTTAAAATAGATTGGTCGAGCGAAACGATGATGTACATACGTATATATACCTATATACATTTTCTTTCCTTGTACTAATTAAATTAAATATTAAAGTGCAGCAATCGAATGTAAAGTGAAGCAGGGCTTCAAAGGCTCTTCTCAATGATTTTATAATTATGAAGGTTGCAATTATTACAGTTAAAGAAAATCTCTGTCCATCAATTTATTTTTCATCTTCTTCGTCTATGGCATCGAACGAACAGTGAAAATAGATGGTTAGCATTTACCACAATTAACATAGCTTATCAACAAGTAACAATTTGATATGATTAACGAATGCTCGTATTTGTTAAAATTTTGAATTATTAATATTGATATTGATTAGCTACATTATTTTTTAACGATAAATAATTGACATAATGAACATTAAATTTACATCTAAACATTAACAAAAACCATTATTATAAAAGTAATAAAAACAAAGGTGTCATTCCTTTCAAAAAATTGAAAATCAATACACAATTTGTTATAGCGGTGAATGCGCAGAAGACAAAGAAATTGACGGTGCATTAATTATTCATAAATATATTCCTCCTGGTCGGATTTGCATGGAATTACTCGAAATTTAAGAAGTGCAACAACGAGGGGTATATATGTGTGTGTATAGGTGTATATACAACCATTGTCCGGAAGCGAGGAGAGCATCGCCGTCGAGTGAATTCAGCAATTATGCAAATAACTTAGCTGGTCTTATCGCCGAAACCTCCGCCGAGTGCAACGCTCCGTGAACTCGAGTGAGTTTATGCTCGTATTTCAAGGGGTCTTGAGCGATGGTGAGTCAACGCCGGGAGAATTATTTTTCAAAGATGAAGAATTAAAAGTGGGCGGTTCGAGTCGATTTATAATAAAAGAGGATGTTGGGCCTTCCAGGTTGTACACTGGTTGTTTGATATTTTCGTAAGATTTCGGCAAGTGCACGATTAAAAAAAATAAAACCAAATTACCTTCCGCATTCGCTAGAGACACCGTTTGTTTTTACATAAAACAAAAGAGTTGAATATTTTCACAAAGTAAAATTAGATAGTATTATAACGAAAAAAAAATTCGTTACTCGAAGATTAGATATAGATTATCATTTTTCTCGTGTAACACCCATTATCCGTTATGGAAGAAAAAGGGAAGATCGATCCGCTTACAATTACACGAGTAAATTTTATCTTAATCCTCAAGGTGGACCCCTTTCAACTAACCACGCGAGCAAATGCACGAATAAGAAGAAATTTATACATATCTCACTCTCTCTCTCTCTCTTTCTTTCTGTTTAATATCTTGGTATACAAGGATATAACAATAGTCGAGACCGAATGTCAGATGCAAAACCACGTAAAATCTACACGCGAGTACCAGAAAATGAAAGTGACTGTACACTTTAAAAGGGAGAAGATCACTTTTTCCCTGACATCCTCGTACATTTTCACCAAACTTTTTTTCTTTGTTGTTGCACGCGGATATATATAGGTACATCCTTTTGGATGAATCACCAACTTGCTCCGAGAGATCGTTTTCGGCATTTTTGTAGTCGACAACGTATTTTACGATACGCGCGCGCGCCCATACACACGCTCACACGTTAATTGCGCATTATAATTTTATTACACGCTAGGGAATATTTAAACGTTTATTAAAACTCGTTTACTTTAATGGAATTTCGTATCGATCGGTATAGAGGTTTTGTGTATATGTATGTATATATATATATATATTATGACGCAAAGCCTTGAAAGTGCATATACTCGAGAGTAGGGATCTGAATTGAGGTAATGTAGAACAATGCATTTATCAATTCTCTCTTGCACACCCTTGACTCAATAACATTTTAATCGTGTAATCGCTTCAATGTCACCGTAGCGTCATACTCGCCTTGCACTTATAGAGAACGAGCAATTATTATTTTTTTTTTCTTTCAAATACACACACACACACACATATTATATATGTACATATACACGTATTAAATGAACCGAATTAAATTAATCAGGATAACGTGACGGTTAATCATAATTGATGTATTCGAATGCGTTTTTTCGATTAAAGCTTATCTTGGGTGCATGCGTACTTTTTTTTGTTTAAAAGTGTGTCTTTCGAGCAGAAATAAAGAAATAATACTTTTCATTATTATAAAAAATAAAGGTAATTAATTTTTCAAAGATTGTACTTTTTCAGGTATTGAATAAAACGCAAGCATATATGCGTATATAAATAGTTCATCGATGAAAAGTTGAGGATTTAATTCCGGTTCGAACGTTACGACGCTTTAATGCAATCGAAACTCGCGCGTCTCTTTCATCTCTCACCAATTGCCGATCGCGCCCGAGATAATTCACGGTGTTCAAAAAGCAACGGCCCGCGTGTTTTCGCGTAAATGAATCGTACGCGTCAGGATTCGAAAAAGGGATTTCTACTTTCTCGCGCTCGATCCGATTATCGTAAGCTTCGCGAGCTCAAAATCGGTATGAGCAGTTTGGAAAATAAAACGGTGTTTTTTAATAATAATTTTCTGTTAAAAATTGTAAAGTAAAAAATAAGGCATCAAACAATGCAAAAAAATATGTAACTTAGAATAACAGTTGGATACATTCTAATATGAAATGTCCAGTATATAGAGTTAAAAATGAAATATAAATTGATCAAGCAATTATCTAGAATTCTATTCGACAGTATTGTTTAAATATAATAAAATGCAAAAAAGCAAAATAAAATAAATATTAAACCAATTGATATACAAAAAAAATTCGTATTATAAGTTACTAATATCTATATAAGTGAATATGACTTACAATACATGAAAAATAATATTTTTTCTTATTTATACAATTTCTTAAAGTGTTCATTAAAAACAAAAAAATGAAATTTTGATATGTATAATATCAGACATTTTTGACGGCTGTTAACGAGCATGATATGTATGTTTAGATATAACTGACTTACTAATCGTAGATGTCATCTTTTAGAAAGTCCAACAATATTTACCTGAAACAGAAAAAAATATTGTTTTATTTACAAACTATTCAACAACTTCATCATGTTAATTAAATGTAGTTAGATTTCTTTAACCAGATAAAGCTCGGGCAATTTTCCTTATTAACATAAATAATAATCTTATACTTTATTTTAATATAAATAAATAATTAAAATTAACCGTGTCCAATTGAGTATAATTTCAACAAAATAAATTGAGGTAGCTTTTTCACATAAACTTTTTTTCCTACCACGTTTTAAATTTCACGAAATATTGGTCCACAACGAAATCACGCAACAATTTATTACACGCTGCATTGCAAATAAACTTGTTACAACAAAATACGTCTTGTTAAAAAAAAAAGTCGCAATTTATAACGTCGTCATAAATAATGAAAACGAATCGCTATTCGTTTCTTAAAATGAGATGCCGATTCAGTGATAGGTAAATCGATATATATCGTTGACTGCGATCATTGGCAATTCAACCGATTTCTTGTTGCATCAACAATGGCATAGATACAGCACCACTTAACCGAAACTACACATGCAAACTATCACATATTTTCTCTCTTTCTCTCTTTACGGATAGATATAAGAAAAATCATCGAGTTTATATCGATCTTTATTTTTTTAAATATCTTTTTAAACAAAACAGAAGATCTTGCGAAACGATTAAGAGCTGCCTATACGTGCAAAATTAACCGCACCGTCGTCGATTGGAATTTATTGCATTTTCTCGAGGTAAGGTAAAACAATTGACGATTTTGTGGATATTTTATACTATAAGCCGAGTAATTGTTCTTACGCAACTATCGGCTGCTCACGATCAGATATTTCACGAGAATTTATACAACGATGAGAATTTTTTTTCTGCAATTATCCGTTTAGCACTTGTTAATGGCCTCTTTGTATATAAGTCTATTAGTAAAAATCGATAAACGGTAAATTATCATTCATTTGTGTTTAAAATCCAATTCAACTTTTTTAATCTTTAAATCTGCGAAACTAACTATAATGACCATTTATGGTTATCCCTATCAATATTTCCATTTTTGCATACGTTACTCGCTAATAAAACAAATCTAATTCGTGTCATTAATCGTAAACGACTATCTATCGAGGTTAACTTAAATACTTATCTAAACTAAGTTTATTAATTACAATTGCTACGTTAATCATATGGTTAAATAATTTAAAAGCAAAGAAATCATTACTTCCTCACGTGTAGTACAATTCTAAAAACGTCGTCATCGTTTAACAAGCTTGATAAAGTTATACGTCCGACTTTGTCATCGCCACTATATACATACAGAGACACGTATGGCTAATTCTCTATACTGCTCATAAATTAAAAAACCACTTGTCAAAATTAAAAAGAAGCCCATCAACGGCTCGACGAGTTTCAAGTCATTAACGTAAATTTAATTACACTCGAGAGCTCGATTTGTTCGCAACCTGTTTTGTGCATCGCCAAAGTGACACACGCGAGATCGTAGATGCGATTACCCAGGGTTGATCGTCGCGTAAACACGCGCTCGCGCGCACGCTTTGTCTCTTCCTGATTCCTCTTAAGGATTTTAATGCAACGAACGTTTCGGGTCACGAGCGATAGGTGTACGCTTCTTATTTTTTGTTTTACAATTCTTTTTGAAAACGCGAAGTGAAATTTTGGTTAACAGTGCGTACTCCACTCTTGTTTAATCAATAACAATACTTTTTTCCGAAAAAAAAAATAAAAATAATAAAAATTCTTTTCCTGTACACAAAGCGATTATGAGAACATAATTTAGTATGCGAGAACCGTTTGATTCGGCGCATGTACACATAAGAATAAGGAAACTAATCCAGAACATCTTGAGATATACATAGAGAGAGGGAGAGAAATGTCAGTTGTAGAAAGTGATTTATCGAACCACCAAGAAGTTTTCACGAATGCCAACGCATGCATGCACGTACGTAACCTATCCAGTGGCCTCTTTCGCGTGTATACCGCTCGATGAGCAAGAACGTGCACAAGAGAGTTGCTCTTCTTTCGTATACATATATATATAGCTACCTACGGGAGTTGGTTTCTTACGCGATGCGCCGCCGTTACTATTTGTCTCTCGCATCAGCAACAATTCACGCGTTACCTTTTCTTTTTCTCTCCTTCCTCCGTGTACACGAGATGAAAAGCCATTTTCAGGCTCGCGATGGCACTTTGAAATTTCACGGTGAAAGATAAAACAAAAAGTGAGCGTTTCTTCGCCTCGTGGAACAAGATTTTTCTGCTTTTCAAAAGGTTTGTTCGTTCGTTCTGAGAACCTTTTCTAGTGTACCTTTGTTACACGGATGCTCGTTTATCATGGAAATGTTATTGCGATATAGTTTCGAACACGCCGCGCGATTCAATTAAAACGATTCACTATGCGGATTTCGTGGTGTACGCGCAACGATTCATTGTATTTGAATTTTCTTTCTGAAATTCTTTACCTATTTTTTTTTGGTGTATCGATAGTTTTGTGTGTGAACGTTGCATTTGCATAATGAATGTGGACGCGATTTAAATGAGTGATAAAATCTCAACCGCACGGTTAAGTATTTTATTACATTTCCTTTGCAAATATTTTCTAACGAAAAGAATAACTAGCGTTTGTGCGCACACACGTGCATTTATTCTATAGGAAAATCTTTGCAAAATAATTTTTCGTAGTCTCGGCAAAATCGTACAGTTAAATTGCAGTACAATTATTCACATTTTAATAAATAATGTTAAAACTCGTTGCACGTGTAGGAAACTTAAATTATTTTAAATAATTAAAAGAAAATATCTTTGTAGGAAATTTTATCCACACGATCACCTTAAATAGAAACAAAATTCAAGAAATTATGATTCATTACAGACAGAAATACATATTTCATTTAAATCATCTATGTTTCTTGTGCATATACGCGCAAAAACACCAACGATGCACGATCCTTCGTAAACAATCGCCGTAATCCGCAATTTTTAAAAAAAAGGCCTCGTATACAGAAAAATCGGGCACTCGCATAAAACAAACAGAAAAATCCTTTGACTCGACTATTAAGGAAGTTCCCAACGCGACGAAACAGTGACCCAGTTACATGTAGACAATGCGCGACGCATTCGCAATATCACACGATATTCTCGCGTTCCTCATAAAATCCACGGCGCGTAATTCATTTCCCGCGCACTCGCGAGAGATTCGTGGATCAAAAGCGTATATACTATTACGCCTCGACGATTTAGGTCGCAAGTTAGTGTGTCAAATAGCTTGCCACTCTACGCGTAAGAATCATCTTCTTTTATTTATATTATTTTTTTTTATGCCCCAGACAAACAATGTCAGGTTACATTGTGGGTCGATCGAATTCCTTCCTTCTCGCTGCATCGCGTAATTGTTACGAGGTGAATTGTTACGTTGATGCATGTGTGATATTCGATTGTTGCATATATAATCCCACCAGTTTTTTTTTTATAACGTTATTTTCGGATGGATGGGTCGATAGTTTGAGTTTCAATAATTTATGCGCAAATGTCTCATGTAATTTTGTAACGCTTTTTATTTTATATTACTGTGTTCGTTTAAGCAAATAAAGTATTGTTAGTAAATGTTATTTTTATTAAATGTCTGTGTATTAAATATCATATTTTAATGACAATACAATTGAATTTGCGTATTAACATTCGCTCGATTTGTGCGGTATTAACGAGCGAACGATTATTATTCAAGGTAATAACAAACAGAGGAACAATCAAGAAACTATTAAAAAATTATTTAAATGAACGGTCACAAAGTACCGCGATATAATGAAATTAATAATAACACGTATAATTATGAAACAATTCTATTATCTCGACGAAGATATATTGAATATAAAATTAGGTCATTAGGAATTCATGGTATGATAATGAATGGGCACGAGCAACAGATATATGGAACGAACACGTGTCAACTAAGCTACTGCTATCATGGTATGCAAGACGATGTATAATTGCGCGGATGAGCCGATATATATATATATACACTATATATACCGATTGGTACAGAGAGTCGCTTATGTTGACAAAAAGTTATTCGATTTGATATCCTCCGAGATCATTGTGCAACGGTGCTGATGTAAAAGAAAAAAGAAGAATGAAACGATTGTCTGACATAATTAGTACGAATATCTGTGTCAGTGTGACAGACCGTTGTAAACAATACGAAAATTTTATTTGTTTACATACTGTGCACGATTAATTATAACCCAGAGATTGCTTGGGCAAAGAAAATGTTGTTAGTGTTTCTCTTATTAAATATTTTTTGTTGTTAACATTTTTTGAATTGTTGTATTACTTTAAGATTTTGATTAACGGGTCGTATTTTGGACGTAAAGTATAAAGATCTACTCTTATAACTCAAAAATCCTGTAATAGACATTAAATTTATAATCTGGTAATGTTATAAGATGTCCTAGTAGAAATCAAAACCCTTTTTTAAACTTATTAGCTATTCAATAGTTATTTTTAGCATCAAATCATTGAAAATAATCAAATTTCTAACAGGCTAAGTTTAGATACGAAGAGAAATTGTGGAAAAAACTGATTTTTATTATTACAAAAAATGTATAATTTTCTATAAATAACTTTTAGTAGATTAACAGTAATTGACGGTTAAAAAAAAGTATTTTCAAATTATATTAATTTCAAAATCTGAAATTATTAATACACATTATCTGAAGCAAATACAATGGTTTCACGGAAAGGATATGCCCAAACAATAATTTTCTGTATAATGTAAAAAATAAAATTTATGTGTATTTTTAACATTCGACATCCCTTTGAAAGAAAAATAATTTTTTTCAAACATAAATCTCTATATTTTACAATCTAAAAATTCAAGAAATGTAAGAATTGTAAATCAAGAGTTACCATTTACATTCTCCGATATAAATTTCAAACCTTATACAAAAAATAGGTAAAAATCAATGAAAAAAAGAATAAAAATAGAAGGATGAAGAACTATGTTCTCGGTCTGATGCTCAATTTTGTACGACTCATTTCGATTTCCCGAACTCGGAAATGCCCAACAAACACTTTCTTCTCTCCGGTCGGACGATTTTTTTCGCAAACTAGCCACGATAAAGAAGCTCGGTTCGCCTGTTACATATCGAGCGGAACGTTTATACATACATACGGCTACTCGATGTGTAATTCGCGTTTTATAAGCCTGAACGTTTAAAATACAACCGAGATATCCCTCTGCGATGGTAAATACCGTTTTGATTTATGAAAATGCAAGGGACGGAAGGGTACGCAAGGAAAAGTCACTTTTATCGTGGTTTATATCTACATAAAAGATCGCGAGTATTAAAGCGTTTGGTGTTTTCTTTCTTTTACATATATACGATTCGAGCGCGCGGAATCGGTTGTGACGAGTTGAAAATTTTAATTGCAAAATTTATAACAGTCTTGATTAATCTTTATGCTCCTATTATAGAAGATAATTGGATGCGGTCTTTGTGTGTGATCGATTTATGTTATCGTTTAATTTTTGTTCTTTTTCATTTTAAAGTGTACTTTCAAACAAATAAAAACATTTAATATTCGTATATATTACACTGGTCAAAACTCCAGTTTCAATGCATATTCCGGGTGAAACTCGTTTATGGAAAGACAAACGCATTCGACTCACGTTTGAGGATCAACGGACTATTCGAATCGCTCTTTAGACACTGATTTATTATTCCAAAAAACTAAGCGAAAGAAAAAAAAGACCATTTTGCGAATTTTTGCGGTTGGCTATTTTTCTTTTTCTTTTGCTTTCGACCGAGAGAGAACCCGTTTTTCATTTGCATAATACAACTGAATTTATTTGGGTAAGCCAACCGTCAAATCTTTCGAATGAGTCATCAAAATAAATAATGTACCTGCAAGGTGTAGAACATTTAGAGTGCAAAAAACAAAATTATGTTTTCAAGGAAACGTGAGTCAAGAACGATCGTTAAAATTCCTAATTATCAATATTAATAATGTTAACATTGAAAGATTTTTTTTTATTATAGTAAATATTATTTTCCTATAAATTTAAATAATACATATTTAGAAAAGATAATATACAAATTATAATTAAAAAATAAAGAGAAGTAACTTACACTCATACATCAAGTGAAATAAGAAAAGTAAACAGTTATACAAACGCTTCAAAGAATCTATTATAATGAAACTTAGCAGAGCAACCATAAATCCAAACCAAGTATAAATAACTTTTTTTAACGATGCAGTGAGTAAATTTGTTAAAAAGCAACACTGATTATGTAAATTATAAATTTTATGAGTACGAATTTTCGCACTTTGTATTTGTCTTACTAAGAAATTCCTTAATTAGTTATAGTATTTGTGTACTTAACGTGAAAATTTGAAATATTTTTCATCAACCGGATAATATATACATAGTGCCATTTTATTTATTTATTTATTTATTCTAACTTCCGTTATTTAAATATAAATATGATTTAGAAATACCCTTGTTTAATCTTGACTAATGAGTTTGTCTCATTTTTGTGATTCTGGACATGCTGTGATATATTATTTTATTTTATTTTGTACCGTGTTTGTAGGAGTGCTTTTGAAATTTATCAAAATAAATGAAGAAATATAAATTTTATTAACATAATTTCAACCCTTGCATTAATATATAACATAAATATAAAAAAAATAATTTATGTACTATTGTTTATATAAATATAGCGCGACATCGAACGATGAATTAATTGAACTTCTGATAAGAATTTCCATCGAATAACTAACAGTTTATGATTTTTCTTTCCTCAAATAGCGACGCAATTCTTCTTCCTTCTAATCCAAAAAGAAACATACTATCAAAATATCTCAACGCATTAATTTCCATAGATCCAGCGATATAAAAAAATCTTTGACATTAATTATTGGGACTTAACCGCACGAAGATTCAAACTGAATTATTCGACCGATAATGGTATATAAGCAGAGTTTATTAACTAGCTTGGTAAATTTAAGATTAACTACGATATTTCCCCCTGGGATGACACGCGCATAGATGATTACGTCGTACATCGCACACCAATACACGTAGTTCTTCGTAATAAATTTTCAAGAAAATACATATACAAGCTTAGATGTAGTCTTCTTGCGCAGACTGACTAAACTCAACAATGAGATTGCTATATAGTTCGCGTATACCAGATAGAGAGAAGCAGTAACGTTTCCGGGAATGTATGCAAACGTAGTAAAAGGACGGCTCGTTAATGTTAATGTTAATTACGCTTGTAAATATAAGCACAGTTGCGCAACGTTCCGACGTATGTTTGTACTGTGTGTACTCGGAGTTCACTCGCAAATTTTCGAATAATCACGGTGCTGCATTGCGGACAAGGCGTAAACGAATTAAAAGAAAAATATAACAACCGTGTATATGTATATAATATTAGGCAAGTTTCTAATTGTCAACTGTTTTATTTTTATTTACGCAATGAAAAAAAGAAAAAAAGATGTTATTAAATTTGCACGTTTATACGTAGTGAGATATGTACACGCGATACATCATACCGCATTATTTTCTTTAACATTTAAATGTACAATTCGAAAGTGACATTAAATCATTAAAGGTAAATAAATCTACGAAGAACATTAACATAGTCAGTCGGATGAAGATGAGGAAGAAGAAAAAACCAACGTGGTTAACAAACGCGCGTAGTGTAATAAATAACGCGAAACTTCAATGTCCAATAAAATAAATAGATAAATAAAGAGGCGCGTGTGTGAGCTATAACGTACGTTTAGCGGTCAATACGCAGTTGACGTACCTGTCGTGCCCGTCTACCACGTTCGATCGCACTGTTAGAAAACGTTAAAACATATATAACGACACCATCAAGTCAAACTCGAAACGAGCTAAATACTTTCTTTCAAAGAGGATGACAAGGCAGCAAAAATTTCAAACGTCACGGTGGTCCAGTCGTGAGTAATGACAATATCATCATTTCGCCGTGATAGAAAACGGTATAAGGTATCTCCACTTTTGTCAACTCTTCGTTTTTTTTATTTTGTAAACACGCGGATTTTAATTACGCGTGCCAAAAATGCAGGAGTTAATTACGATTTTTTAACGATAACGTCATCGATTATACGAATTTTTTGCATTCGTGATCCATGAATTTTCAGTTACAATAATGGAATGTTTCGAGGTTTGAATATAGTTTGAATTTATTGGGTTTGATAATTTGTTATAGATTAATTGTTTTAGAAATCAGGAGTTTTTAGTTTTTATATGCATTTTTTATTTTAACTGATTTCGACAGTTTTTTTATTGAAGTAAATTTATAATATTTGTAATTTATTTACGATGTGGTGTTTGGAATAAATAAGACATAACAATATTCCATGAACAGTCTTTGACACTTTAATAAAATGTCATGAGAAAAATCAGGTCTTCTATCAACACGAAAATCAGCTCAAGACTAAACTAATGTCAAATGCGTAAAACTGTAAGAAAGTATCCGAATGGATTACATTACAAAAGGATACTGCACACATGTAACAATAGGCTAGTTAGAAAAAATGGTCAGCTAGAACAGTTGTTGCATTCATCAATATACGCGCAAGCCATGTCATAAAACCTTTCTTTGAGACAAACGTTTAAGCTAGTCGAGTGATTTTCGTACTTGATATTTTGTTTATATTATTTTAGTTCAATAATCTACTATTCGACTATTTCACCTGTTTTTCTTTATTTTTGGATTTAAAGGAAAGTGATAATGCAAAATATAAATACAGTATGATTAGTTACTAACGTTTAGTAATTTTGAAAGCTATATTCTAATGATCGAAACGTGGAGTAAAAGATAAATAGCTGAAGTACTGCGCACATAGAGGCGGGTACAAAATTCGTGAAGAAGCCTTAACTCGGGTGACAAAAGATCACTTGAAATTCTCGCGTCGCTATCCTCGAGAAATGCGGGAGTTGCATCGAAAAGAGTATATAGAATCAGAACTACTTTTCAAAGCTTCTCCTTTTCTCTTCCTTTCTTCGCGCGTGTTCGTCCGACTTTTCGTTCGGCTTGTTTAAATTTCAGGCTTCGCTCAAAAGCCTTGCATTCTTTTCTCTTTCTCGTCTCGTTCTTTTTTACCTCGATGCAATGTCGGAACACGGTGGAAAAACAAAAAACATAAATTTGGAACAACGTATTTTTAGTGAAAGTTTTATGCTGTTAGCTCAAATGTATATATATACACACACATATTTGAGCACATTTTATATATACCTATATATATATGTTTCAAATTCTTAAAGAAAACTTGCGAGACTTGGTTTGTTTTTTATCGCATTTGAAATTAAATACTAAATCTTAACGAGAAGAATTTCTTATCCAAGTGCTTAGCATCGTGTTGCTTCTTTTCTTTCATTCCCTTGAATGGAACATTTTATAATTACAAAGTGTTTTATTTTTATACACTAGCGAGCGCGTTATAATCGTCAAAAATTGTATACATAATTCGTACGAAAATTTAGTGAAACTATTTACAAATAAACAAAGATGTACGAATAACATTGTAAACGGGAAATATTTTTTTTATAAAATAAACAGTGAATTTATCATTTAGCGTATAGAGTCTTAACATCTAGCATAACTTTTGGAAAGGCCGGGAGGATCGAAGCCTCGTGCCAAATCGCGTTGGAATAGCCTAGATTTCGCTACGGGCAGAATAGCGAAATTAGACCACTCCTCTGTCCCCTGGCAGCGGTCGCGTATCCGTCTCCATCTATCTCGCCTGCCTGCTTAGTCAAGAGATGCATCTGGGTCGATTTAAACACGCGGTTGCGCGCGAAATCGAACCCGTTGAAATGAATCCCGGGGTGGGATCTGAGTTAACGAGAAGACCTCCGAGTTCCATGTAACCAGACAGTTTTCGAGAGATATCCGATTGATCACTTTTCAATTGCAACGTGGATACATGTTTCGAATCAAAATATGTTATGACAGTACGTGGAAACTAAATTTTGATAGACAGTCGTGGTTAGTGCGATGAGATGGTTTAAAAAATTATTTCATTGATTTTATTTTGTAAAGTAAACGTATTCTAACTCAACGAATCAACGTTAATATTCTTAGATTTTTAATACCGATGACCATATCGGGTCGACGAATTAGAAATAATTAAAATATCAATAAACACAATTGCTCGTTTATCGAATAAAAGATGCGATAATATTATATAAAAATAACGTTTATACTAAAAATATAAAACATCATTCGTTTAATAAAATAAAAAATGTATTTTAAATTATTAAGAAATTGAATGAAAACCTCCCACACCATAAAAAATACCCATTGAAATATTTATGGAAAAACATTTATAGAGATTTCACAGTTGAATTGTAAACGTACCACCTATAACCCCACTGAATACTACACACTCAAAACGACCCATTGAAAATTTCAGCATATAAACATCGGTCAGATTTTTTTTTGTAAAAATGTAAAAAAAACCGTTGGAAATCCATCTGAAAGATTCACGAAATTCCACGGTACTAAATATAAAACGTTAGCGGTGTACATATATATATATATATACCACTATCACTCGCGGAAAACGAAAACGAAATTTTTTTTGACTTCACCAGTCCGTTACTTTTTACGCGAGAAAGAGAGGATGGACCTTTTATGCGGAAAGTGTCAGCGACCCCTTGCGTCCCCGGCATTAATCGGTCCGCGTGCTTCCGGCTCTTTGTACCTTGGCTAGGAATTCACTACTCGCGCTTTGCTGCTTTTGCGGTGGAACTGTTTGGTCGCTCGCGTGGAAACTCTACGATTTTTAGATACGGCAGCCTATATGTATGTATATTACACCCCATGGTTTCATAACTTTCTCAAGAGCGCACGCGCACCGCAATATCCCTGATAACACCTATTGTTCAAAATATTATTTTTCTAGGTTTGTTTTTCGTTTTTAATGATTCGTACGTTAATTATGAGTCTGAAGTTTTTAAAAATTTTGAAAGATAAAAATGAATGTGTAACGTTAATGATTATTCACGTACTACACAACCAAAAAATAACTATTTTTACGTTTTCTAACTACTCGAGATACGATTCTATCGTGTATACTTAGAAAAATTTTCGGTTAATAATGACGAGAAAATTTGTTCTAAAAAGTATCCAAATGTTGTAGGTACAAATTGTAGTGCCAACGTGGTAAAAATTCTTAAACATACCACGTGTTAAATATGCCCATATTTGGGAAAAATCTAGTATTAATTGGTATTAGAATTTTAGATAAGAATTATACAAACTCGCAAACTATACTACAACATTTTACACAGTACGTTGTATAATTTTTATTAATTTTTTTTCTCGGTGTAGTTAGATTATCGTAATTTTTCTTATATTCTGTACACCTGCGAAAAATGGTACATTAAAAATTACTACATTCTTTAGTATCGTAAAAATAAGAATGTGTATAGTAATTTATAACAAAAATTAGTATGAAACAAAACAATTCAGATAATTTAAGTGTACCCTTACGTTACGATAAAATATAGTAATTTTTACTATATACCATTACTCTGAGTACAGTAATCATTGAAACGTAGATGATAAACAATTTGCAATGTTAATAACAACCACTTAAAGAAGATAAATAAGTGGTAAACTCTAGGAGTAACGTCGATGCCGCTCTCGGTGACACAAGCCACAACAGAATAAAATCAATATAGCGAAGCTGTGTAGTAACATTGGAAAACGAAGCGTCTAGGTGAGTACACCGTTTGAAGACAATGCGTACTCGAAGCGCTCCCTCGTAGCCTCGACCCAATTGAGAGGGAGGCGCGTTCTCGACTACCCTGTAAATACTCGCCCCTGGACCAATGAAACTAGGTCGCTGCGTGCTCAACCATTAGGAGACCTCGTGAAAGGTTTCGCCGAGTTTAAGACACTCCAACGGAATTTAACTTAAATTCACGCTACTTTTTTTGCGTTTGAGACTCTTGCCTATGACCAACTAACACTGCAATTCTCAGTAAGTGTGTGTCTGTACACTTTTTCTCCGCGGTTTATGACCGGAAAAATAACTCGCGGTACGACTTTTTTTTTGGTAATAAGGACTCGTTGCTCGAAATACCCAAAGTCCAATGGTTTTAAACGGTGTAGAGACAAATATAAGTAGTAAAACGTTGAAAAATGTTTAAATTTTGTTGATATTAAATATCGAGAGACAGTTGAGAAGGAAAGGTACGGGTTGAATAACACGTGAATCACTGTAACGATTCTCGCTACAAAACTTTAGATGATTGAGAGCCTTTTAAAAGTATACCAGGTGGTCCTGACTCCGAGAGTGCATTCACAGACGACTGGTTTCCAACGAGATAAACTCGAAGCTTACCGAGAACTCGCGCCGAGATAAGACTCGGGGTCCAAAAAGGGGGATGCGGAAAAATCCCATGGTATATATCCGAATCAGAGTTTCGAGTTCGACAAACCCAATCGAAATATCTGTAGATTAGCCTTTCAACTGGATAATACGATAAGATTACACCAAACATTTTTTTCTCTGAAATATAGGTCTCTCTTTCATTCCTTACGATCGTAAATATAAATCAATGATATTTTTTTTTGAGATTTGGAGATAATACGTTTCAAGTTCGATGTGTACATTTTACGCTTCATCGATCGCAAATTATTCAAAATTAAAGTAAAAAACGTTTATTTATATATAGAATTACTAATTAGGGCGTTGTAGATCAAGTGTTACCTTGAAATCGCAGAGAGTGTATTAAAAAAATAAAATAATAAGTGTCACGCAGTGTATTTGGATTTTGCTGCAAGTAGGACAAGTTTACTTAAAGACGATGGAAAAAAATTTTTTTTTTATTTTTAAATAGCTTTCTCTGTGCCGAGTTACCCGCAAAATTGAGTCAATTTGCGTACAAATACGTTTCGCGCGTAATGCGACATTGGTAACGAGGCGCAATTACAGTTTTTTTCCTAAAGCAAAGTAGTGTACAAATAATACAGTGGCATATACCGAGAAAAATGTCGAAATAACTAAACTAGCTATTATCATAAATAAAAAATAAAAAAATAATAAAAATAATAAAGAAAAATGGAGTTAAGGAAGAAAGAGAGTGATTCTCCGAATCCCAAGAGAGGTGAGAGAAGAGCTCGACGAATATAATTGAATTGAAAAGCCATAAGGTCGAAGGAACAATCGATAAACCGTCAGAAAGAGAGGAGAGCCTATATAACGAATGCATAAACATGATCAGTAGTAGCAGGAGCGCGGAGTAGGCGGTAAAAGGGGATGGACAAACTCTTTCGAGGAACGAATAGCTCGAGGCTGGTGTTGCCGGTGTTACTGCTGCTGTCGCGCGCGCGCGCGAGACAGGAAGTCATGAACTTTCATTGGCTGTGACCTCTTTGCCCGCGGCGCGAAGCGCAATATCGTGACGCCCGTCGTCATCTTCGTCGCCGGTGACCCGTAAGCGCGCGACCGTCTCAAGTGGGTCGCGAGGCTCGGGATTTGAGTTTAACGGGAGCCCCCGTAACTCAAACTATATATACTCGAATTCACTTGTAATTTACGAGCTCGCATCTATCGATGCGTCGATCCACTATCCTCCTCTATGCACACATAAAAAACGCATTAATTGTATAGTATATTTTTTACATATTTTATATCAATTATTTAATAACTTTATGAATTGGGTGCGAATCGAACTGATCTCTTGCAATCAAACTTACTATAGTAGATTATTCCCAAATTTTATTTTATTTATTAAATTACTGTTTAAAGTTTATAAATCTTTTTATAATTTGTCCTTCTTTTTTTCCTTTTAAAATCATTTTTTAATTTTATGTCTCGCGAGTGTTTACCGAAGAGTCCGTTACGCGGACGATAAAAAAAAAGTTGACGTATCTATACGGAAACGTTCGTAATCGCGTCACGTACGCGACGCCGCAAACGATGATATTTGGAGGAATGAACGAGAGGAAGCTCAACGAACGACGCGACGTTGCTTTTACTTGTATTACGAGTGCCGATCACGCCTCTTTATCCTCGTCCGCGACTCTTTTCTATACTTTCATTCGTCTCCTAACAATGTACCCACTTGCATCCCTCGGAAAATCCTTTCGATAATTTCACAATCGTAATTTTACTCGTTTATACACTGAGAAAAGAGATTCTTTGAGTCAAAGAATATTTCTTAATTGTTAAGAAATGTGGATTAGAATACGGCGAAAGGCACATGTCTTAACTATTAAGAATTCAGTGACTTGAATTTTTGGTTAAAAGCGATTATATAATTTTGTCTTAATTAAAACATTCTTTATTAATACGTAATAAATGAAGTATTATTATTAATATAATGCATCATAAGGGTAATCTTTTCACGCTCCGCTAGAGGGAGTCAACGACTTTTTGAACTTCATAGTAAATATTATGCATTAATGATATAAGTATGTCTACCTAATTCTCGTATATTGGCGTAATTAAATATATTTACTAATTTGACTAAACGAATGTGTTCAGTATGATCTGAAAGTATATTCCTTACGTTAATAATAATCTTAACTTTATAAATAAGTTTAAAATTTATATCTATTAGTAAACAATATTAGGTTTCAATTGATTACTTTTTTATTAAGGAATATTTCTTAAGTTGAAATTGCTTTATCTGTGATTTTACTCTAGTAGAAATCATATTCCATTTAATAAGTAATATAGATTCCTTTCTTTCAATACAATAAAAGAAAAGTGGGTAAACATTTTCGATTTCTGTTCTCGCGATGAAACGTTTTTTCCGCTATTAATAACCATGTATTAGAACAAAATCTAATTGTTGTGTTTTATGCTACGTTTAAGTTTATCAACATAGATTGAGTTAAAATCTAGTTACTTATTATTTTTAGTTAATTTGTTATTATATAAATATATGTTTATAAATAAAAAATATATTAAAATCGCATTTATTTTCGTAATTACGGCAAGTGCGATAAAAATGAGTTGTGAATGAAACATATATTTTAAAAGTCGTGGCGTATCTATAGTTGAAATTTCAAGTTTACTGTTAGTAGGATTAGCAAAAATAATGTGAATTTTTGAGATTTTTTCATTATACTTAAATACTAAGGAAATAATGCATAGTAGTTTTTTACTATCTGGTACTAAAATTTACATTTCTACTAAGACATACACGTTCACATTTATTGTTAATCATTTTAAATACATTTTTATCACAATGTTAGTATAGATCCATTTTTAAATGAACGTAGTATTAGTATATATTTCGTGATAATGAACGCATTAAAACTAAACTTTTCTTACCGAAAACTCTGTAAGGTATAATAGGGTTTAATCTCGTGGATAAAAATTTACACTTCCGAAGAAATCTTAAAAATTCAAATTTTATGATGCCGTAAAAGGTGAAATACAAGACATCCGTTGTAATAAAAAAATTTTTTAACCCGAAGCGTTCGGCTCTATAAACGTTGGATCCTCAGTAAATCGAATAAAAATTACTTTAGTTTACATTCACGAAAAGTAATCGTTAAATTACATACACTCAGTTAAACAAAACATTAAAAAATGACCTGGCTGCATAAAGTAATCATAAAAATCTTTAAAAACGTAATTAATAATCGTGTGCTCGTGATAATGCATAAGGGTCGCTTCACATTTTTTTTTCGTGAACGCACGCAACACCACAAGTTTAACGACTAAATAAAAGCGTCGTAAATAATGCGATCGTCGACAGGAGGTCAGCGGGTAAAAATTGAAGGGTGAAAAGACCCTTGAGCATTTAAGACTCCTTAGCCTAATTTACTGTTCTTTCTCTCCTTCTCTTTCTCTTTCTCTCTCTTTCCCTTCCTCTATCCTGTTTCCCTTGACGTTCACGCAAAATTAATTATGTTAGGAGTGGATGCCAGCGAATTGGTAAAGATTAAATTTCAAGTTTAACTTTGTGTAATTTATAGTGCAGTATGTTACAAACTTAGATTAAACGTCCGGATTTTATTATATATTAGCGAATCAAACTGATTTAATTAAATTTTAATCGAATGACGTATACAAATTGAAATTACAATGTTTTAATATATTGTATGTACGTTTCAACATTATATTATTTACACGATTTCCAGTGTACGCGTGCATTAAAATGAAAGAAAATAAATGAAAGAAGAAAAATCCGTCACAAAGGCAAAGGTTTTCCATAAAATATTCAATTACTTAATAATATACATCAACGTTTAAATCGTTGCGATACCCAATTTAAAATATTGCCATTTGAAAAATAGATACACATATTCCGATTTCATTCGTTGCGACACCGTATACCCATTATCCACACGCGCGCGCAAACGTTTGTTCCTTTCCAGTATGGATATATCATGCCGGCGAACAAACAACGTGTACAATCCTCTCTTTCTTTTCCTTTGTGTGTGTATTTATACACACATAAGTAACCAACCTTACGATTAAACGCTCGAAGCGCGACCTGTATTATCAGTGAAGAGGAAGAAAAAAAAAAGTGATTCACGGGAAGGTCGAGCCCTCGGTTGACCTTTCGCGGAGTCTAATCTCGTAAGCGTGAGAGATCGTCAAGGCCATGGTGAAAGAGAACGATTACAGGAGAGCACGCGCCATTGATAATCGCGTGCACGTTGATTTTCGAACAGGAGATTGATCGATTCGTCTGTATGTGCGGTTTTACGTTTCACCTCTCTTACAATAGTAACGTTTTAAACGATTCCACCCGCGCCTACGAATTTGAATTACGAGGAAATTGAATTTTGACGTTCGAGGATGCATTTGATTTCCACTATATCCACACAGACACGTTATACACGTCGCATTTCACTTGCAAAATTATTCGAGATATTTTGCGTTGCACGCGCAGTGAGAGATCGATAAACCACTATATACGTATACCATGCAGACATTACAAATACCAATCGAATGACACTACAATTCGCATTGTGACGTTGAAGGAAAACGAAATATAAAAGTATAAAACGAACGATCATATTGTGGAGCACGAAGAAATGTTACAACTAATTGCAACGTTCTAGTGAACTATTAAAACCCATTGGTCAGCGCGAAATTCCCTTGGGCGATTCAATTTAAGGAAATATGGAAAATTCTTCGAAACGGGGAGAAAGAGTAAAAAAAAAATCCAATGGCCGCCGCAGCTCGTAGCACGCAATTTAAACATTTACGAGCGGATACCGAACATCAATTCCTCACACGCGTATACAATCGAATTATTTTATCTTTTCTTTTCGTTTGCCTATACATCGTATAATTACAACACTCCGCGTTTGTTTATTCCTTTATTCTATCAACGAAAATGTGGTGTACGCGAGCGCGCTCTCGCATATATACATACATACTCGTAATTACGAAATCATTTACGCAAGAATTTTCCACGGCAATTGGCATTATACGAGACCTTTTATTCGGATCTCTCGTGCTACTATAGCACCACGTGGAGACGCTCACCTATAACAAATGACACGTATCCAACGTCGCATTACCAACATATATATATGTATACCCCACATTGAATCATGCACGTTGTAAGTATATTTACGCGGCTATTGGAAAAAAACTAAAAAGAGAGAGAATTATACAATTATATGGTTTGTTAACGGCGTAATGCACTTTACGTTACAGATCGTTACGAAATTACGTATTTGCATTTTAATAATTCGCGGGTGGGGTTTTCAGAAATTCAAAGGAATATATGTATCGTATGTGTAGTTGAAAAAAATATCAAAGATAATAGTGTAGCGAATAAAATTGCGTCATATATATGTATGCGTGTATGGGTGTGTGTGTGTGCATGTATGATATTTGATCCTGGGTAATGTCTTATCTTCCTGCAGGGCAAAAATCTAAACGCGCAATGTGATTGTACGTACACCTTGGTCGCGTAAGACTTTCCATTTTCTCAGATCTACACGTAAATATGAGTTTTATCATTGCGTTACTGTTATTTCATCTATTATTAATTGCCAAAACGTCTATTTGAAAATAAATGATTATTTCATTACATATACATATGTTATTTTAAATGTATTTTAACATTGTGATTCTAATGAGATTATTTAATAAAATCTGAGGTAACTTCAAGATAAACAAAATAATTATGGTTATTGTACATCGAATAAATAGACATTAATATTACAAATTGCCTCTTCATTTTGAGCAACGCGAATCCTACTATATAGAGAAATTAGAAACGAATATTATCAATCATAAATTCAGATACGAATCTGACGTTACATCGCTAAAACGCAACTGTTTTAATACACAATGAAAACGCACAATAGAAAAATGAAAATTCTCGACAGTTCGAACGAACGTTGTTAAGTACTTTATTAAGTAATAGAGTTGCTTTAAACTTTATTATTAAAGGTATAATAATTAATCAAAATAAATGAAAAAATAATCCAAGAACGTATCCCAAAAGTACAAGGGAAACCATCTACTCCGCGATCGTTACACGGTCGTGCGCGCATTATCCATAAGAAGAAAAAAAAATGTCTCCCACTCCCAAAGCGAATCTTAAAGATCTCTATCCTTCGGGACCTCGATAGTATGTGTTCAATTACTTAAACCTCGTAGAGTCCGTTATACGTGAGCGCCGCGGCGCTTTCTAATTGGAACGCCGTGTAGAAACAACGCCCCGTACACCTCAAGGTCAGCTGATATATATATATAATCGTTTGCTCGCAGTGAGAAAAACTGGGTCTGCACCTATTATTTTATGGCTTGCGCTTACGGGGGAATCGAGATATTTTGATGGATAACCTTGTACGATTCTTTAATGTAGATATTTACGCGCGAGCTTGTGTGCGTGTGAACGTGCATGGGGATTGGGGAGCAGGTGTTGGATTTCAAAAAATTTTAACCCAACTTGTTAATAGAATTTTTATTCTACGATGATTTGTACATTCGGTTTACAGGTCTTTAATAATTTTGTGCACCTCGTAAGATTAAATTTCGCGTTATTTTACGCATGGCCGAATGCAGAATTTATAAATTTTTATATTCGTTGTAATTACCGTATTTTAATTAAAATTTAGACATTTTTTTGCATGTATTTACAATATTTATGTATTTTAGATAAATATAAAATTGACGTCTCCCTACAAGTTTAATTTAGTGTAATATTTCTACGACTGCGTTATTGAGTTATTAATGTGATTGTTTCAACTCCAATTTAAAACGTATATAGTGAGTAAGTCCTACGCAACTACGAAAATCACCGGAATTAATTCCCGTTACATCATTTCTAATTTCCTACTCTGTTCCGGCAAACTCCAGGAAAACAGATTCAACCGACGACATCGCACAAATGTTTGAAACGTCGTTCAAGGTCGGTATGCACGACAACGTTGCAGTTACACAATTGACAATCGGCACATTCACACCTCTCGCTTATGACCGACCAAAGCTGCACATGCAGTTGTATACAGATGTATTCGAACATGAAAGAGTGCTGATGAAGATAATTTTTAAAATAAGAAACTTTTCACACCCAAAGTACAAGGAGAAAATGCGGTTTTAGTAAAAGTGACGACACTGTTATTAAGTAATTGAGAGATATACTGGACAAACTATAAAAATTACTGCTTCATAGGAAAATTTACCAGATATATTATAAATATTAATAAATCTATAGTATATTTTTCTACAAAAACAATAGTGATTTTTATAATTTATGTCAAGTCTGCACTCTCTCGATTACTCAATAACATTGCCGTATTTACTAAATCCCTTTGCTCCGTGTAAAAATCAAAGGATTTGAGAAAATGACGATTAAGTTAGCAATTAATGACTGAACAGCAGATACGAATAATCTCGAAATATTCAATTCCTAGTGGGCCACCAATCATAATGTTCCAATTGCAAATGATCACTTCGTTATAATTATTAAAAAAATTATCAACTAAACTGGCTAGCTCGTTTAACCTTCTCCTATGTAAAGACACGTCGAGTCCAATAGCGCGAAGGTCGCAATAGGGATAGTTCGACAAAAGTTAGATACGCTGCAATCTTTTTTGGCCTTTATTTATCGATCTTATCGTCCGGACAATGTGGTTTCCTTATGTCGCTTACACGTATACAGCCGTACGAGATTTATCAGAGAACCTTCAAAAACGTAAGGTTTATTGAATGTACACGTAATACTAAATAATACATTTTATGTTAATTTTTATCCTACAATTGACAGTTTTTTAAAAAAAATTTTATTTTTTCATCGAAAATTTTTTAAAAATGATTATTATATAATTAGCAAATTCATCGATGCGTATCTCATATTGACAAGTAACTCATCGATTTAAAATATAATTTTATTTATTTTTAATATTTTCTTTGTATCTCAAACGTACATTATTTACATTGAGTGAAAATATTTTTTCAAGCCAATGATTTCAACTTATATAACGAAAAAAAGAGTATCGCAAACACGGCAAGGACGTTTATCACAATCGATAATCAGTCAACTGAGGTTGCAGAAAAATCGTTGGATACTTTGCTCACCAATTGAAATCACAGTAAAGCAAAATACAACGATTATTAAGAAATGTACAATTAATAATTAAAAATAACTCGGTAACTAACTCGATGACAATGAGCCAAATTTATTAAACATAAACAAAGTTAAGCGTGCCAATATTTTCATCAGTTTTACATAATAACGATCCTTTTATAGAGTTATAAGTCTAATAAAATTTTGACATTTACAAATTACAACTTTCTAAAATAAATTATGTTTTGTCTAAAAGAAACAGTTAATTTCAAATTGTTGATATAAATAGTAGTAAATGTATTATAAAATGGTAAATACGTTTTTTTTATTATAATCACATTTGAAATTATTTTTCTGTTCAGATCGATTCAAAACAGAATTATCTATGTCGAACAGTAGCAATCCGGTACGCGAGAAGGCTTATAATTTGCACAAAAAAGACGAGTATATACACACACGAATATTGAAGAGCGAGTTGATTAGTGTCTGAGGAAGCAAGGAATTGGCGAGAATCGACCACGTACATATAAGAATCTAGAATTTCAGTCTGGAAACTAATTATTGACCCGATTTTTAACCGTCAATTATCAAACGCCGAGCGTCGTTTTGTAATCGTATAACTAAAAAAAAGGCGCAGAAATTGCCGAGCTCCGAGATTAACGGTCGTTTTCACGTATAAGATGAGAGTTGATTAATAACTGATCGCATATAAATATTTAACGTATAATTTCAAATACCGTGTTGTGTAAGACAACATTTTTATGCTAATTATAAAACTACTTTGTAGAAAATTATTCTATCTGTCCTACTAAAAATTGGAGTATTTTTAATGCTTCGAGATCGAACATAGAAATTTTATACTTTATAACGAGCATTTTCTATAGCTTTATTTTTTAAATTGTTAGAAAATATCTGGATATATCGACTTACCATTTTTAGTGTCTCCTCGGGCCTCAGCAGGTAAAACATCGACTGGAGATGCTGTTGTATGTCGCATCCTGCCGCCGATACTCGCCGGGATGGCCGGGCTCGTTCGTTCGGCGGCAACACCAGTGCCGCGCCTTTTCCTGCGAAGTAACATTCGCTCAGGCTGCAACAATAAAAATATCCTCGTTAATAATCAATATTATTCTATTTATTTATACTATCAAGCGACAATTTTTTAGGAAACATCTTTTTCATCTAAAAATTGCAGTAACAGCACGATAACAATTGTGGCGATTTCGTATAAATATATTATGCCGTTTAAGGTTAATTTTTGTTCAACATCTGATACGTTCCACTCTAAAATTTGTTGAATAAAATATTTTTTTCAATACACCTAAAAAATGTTTGTTTAACACATCAAATATTTATTATCTTCAAATAAATATATTTTAGAAGTATTCGATAAAACATTTTATTTAATTCACTAAATTTTTTTCCAGTGCAGATTTACCGTCACGATAATTTTTATTAGACAATTCTCGACGGAGTTATTAAATAGTCATATTCCATCAAGCGAATAAAACGATCGAATTACAATCGTTAATATCGGTATACATAAAGTTAAACGAACTATTTCTATATAATAAAAGGTATTATACGTGGTATTCGAAGCCACGAAGATCCAATCAAACGAATACAAAATCGAGTTCATACGAGGGGTTAATTAATCGATTGGCGTGGAACGCGGCGCGAGAAATTGGTCGATCACGACGCCAATCGAGAACGACGTCTCGAGTCTCATCATCTAGTTACGAAAAAAAAGGAAGAAAACTAAGCGAAACAGCTTATGATTTATCGTCGCGACCAGTTAATAATGGCAATATCCATTCAGCTGTTCCATTAATCGAGCTACCACATTACAATCAATAAAAATCCAAGTATGATCGGCGCGTGCTTTTAAATTATTAAATATTCTTTACGATTAGCTATTATATTTTAATGGAATCTGCATGCTTAGTAATAAACCATTATTACATCGTGTAAATAATAAAGATCGACAAGTTCTACACATTTGTACTCTAGTATCACACAAAATTTTATTAATATTTGTTTAAATATAATACGTGAAGTACGATGCAAACATTAAAAGTGTAACATATTCGCTTATTACTGACGGCTACTTTTTATTTAATATATATATATATACATTAGTATAAATGAAATCAGTTCTTGGTATCTCAAATTTTTAAAACGTCTTGTTTACTTTTAAGATGACTCACATTGTAAGGTCTTCGATCGTCGTTTTTAATTTTGAAGGATTATAGTTTTATTTTGCCGAGCGAGCATATAATATGTCAAACCAATATGAGAGTTTAATACAATAAGAAATAATCAATTTAATTGCAAACGTTATATTTTCTAACAGTCGATCGAGCCATTTTTTTTAATTTATCGAAAGAATTGAACGCGATAGAATGTTCAAGAGCGTCAAAAGAGATTACGTTAGGAAAACAAATTCTCGAGGGAGAAGTTCGCCTCTAATTTCGTCAGCGCTATTTCCAGAGTAGAGAAAATTTTATAGTGAACCGAATCACGTGCTTGCTTGAATTTTAAACCGTGCCAAACTCCACCTTTAACTGCATTAAAATAAAAAACAAAATGCAATTTTGAAAAATATAAGTGATTAATTAACGTCGACGATTGTTGCGTAAATTAGATGAACTGGTAATAAAATGTATATGCTTATCTTATCGTACATTATATTTTCATACGAAAAGTGTATTTTTAACTACAATGATTTTTCTTTTATCAAATAAATATTTATTATTATAATATTGAGTTTATATATACGATTACGTGCAGTTTGTTATAACAAATTTTAATATTTAAATATTGAATTTAAATTTTCTTTCACCAAAGTGAACGTAAAATATTATAATAAAAACAAAATTGTTTGTAAACAGTTTCAGTGAATTAAAAAAATATTTTGCAATAAATAATGCAAAAATATTTGATATAAATTACTATATACAGTTTCTAGTAATGTAAGTACAGACTAACTAGATCAATAAATTTGGTGCAGTTTGTATTTAAATTTACTAATATTTACAGCACTTGTTAATATATTTTTATGAAACTTTATTGCGTAATATAGTAATTTATTGCATTCGGACACATTGCACTTACATTACCAAACAATATACAGTAACTTTTAAAACAACATATCTGTCCGTGTACATTTTAAAGAATATAATTTGCCCATAGCATTATACTATTGTCGTCGTAAACATTAATTAAAAGTTGAAAAGCTCTTTAAGATTCAACGTCTTTTAAAAAGCATCACGTATTTAATAAAAAGAGAGTACTGTATTTTATTTGTAAAACTATATATAGAGATGGTGTATCCAATTGATGAGTTATCCAGAAGCATAAAATGTAGAAATAAGAAACAAAGGTGGACGTAACGTAGGTAACCTTGAGAACAGCTTAATTGCCCATATCGAGTACATTCACGGAAGATATCAAGCTCGCGCGCGGAGGTTCGGTAAAAAATAAAAGGAAGATATACAAGCATCGAAAGGCGGAACGAACGAACGGATCGCCTTAGGGACAAAGGAACAAATCAATATTTTCAAATTCCAACCTCGTCAGTACGATATAATCCCAACGCCAATGGAATTCCCATTAGACGGTGGAGCTCTATCGGTATGCTAGTCGCACGCTTCTTTTCCTCGATGCGCTGCTGACATTCTTCGATGCACTCGAAGAAAAACCGGTATATACGTGTGTGTGTGTGTGTGTGTGTGGCTGGGTGTACGTGTGTGTATGTAGAACCGCCAAAGCTACGACGGCACATATTGTCCCCCCGCGGACGAAATCGAAATTGCGCACTTGATGAGGGAAAGTCCCAACGATGACGAGTTTATTTGTTTTGGATATACGCTTCCAGTGTTTGGATGCAAGATTAACTACATATATACGCGTATACGTATAGTGTCTGTCTCCCTTTGTGCTTCGTAATCCAAGTAAAATGGTTTGCGGTGAAATGGAAAATGCAAATTGCGAATGCGCGACTCTCGATCGTTGATTTTTTTTTCTTTTCCCTATCTCTCTCTCTCTCTCTCTCTCTCTCTCTCTCTCTCTCTCTCTCTTTCTTTTACCCCCAGTATCCGACTTTCTTTGACTTGATGGATTTTTCTTCACTCTCTAATTCTAATGTACACAGTTTTTTTTAGTGGTTAAAACAATGTATGCATGGTTAAATATACAATGTGTCAAGTTTTCTTCTTGGTGTGGCTAAGATTAATTACTTTGGAAGACGTGTATAGGTAAAAAAAATGGAACGTTTGTTTTCTAGTTGAAGAGCAAAAATTTTATTCATTAGGAACATGTGTAAAACATTGCTATTTTTATAACTACATTTTATAAAACACACGGTTAACTGTTCACGTCTGCCAAATTTTTCAGAGTATCATTAAGCTCCTTATACAAAAATGAATACGCACCGTTACAATAAATTCGTGTACGTATAAACTTGAAAAATTTAATTTCATGATTTTTGGCTTCAATAACGCTAAATTTCAGTTTCACTTAAATCTAATATTGATTGTAATAATAAGTGAGTTCTTTTTATGTTTGTTTGTTTTAGTTTGTGTTATTTAAAAGTGAACATTTTTCACAAGAACAATTCATTAGTAATATGCTGTTTCGTAAATAATAATATAAAATATTTGTTTCTTTAGAATAATGTTAAATAAAATATATTGTATTTAACAGCGATGATGATAAACGAATGTTAATTGTTTTACAGGCGGGGGGCTCCGCCCCACGAGCCCCCCGTCGGGTGCTTCGCCCCCTGGTCCCCACCAGGGGCTCCGCCCCTGGACCCGGTCCCTACTCCACGCCCGTTCCTTATCTTCAACTCTTTATTTATCTACGCTTCTTTATCAGTTTCTTGATACAGGCAATAATTACACCTTTATTTATTTATTATTTATTGCGTACTTTACGAATACTATGTCGAAAAATAATGTTTCAATTTTTGGTCACGCGTACTTTCCCTTTTTCTTTAATTCATAATTTGCAGCCATTTGCATATACACAATTAAAATAATTTTATCACACGTGCCAAAAACATTGAGTTATGTACAAATACCAAAACATTGACACATAGCACATATTTTCTCTTAATTACATCTGCGTTACATATGCGATAAATTAAAAAGTGCATCATCACGTATAAATATACACACACTGCACATCCGTATACGTATGTACAAAATGCCTTAAACACGGTCCCCGATAGTGACAGAGCATTCACTTTTTATTTCGCAACAATAGATATTTTTCTATTTCCTCCCGATGCTTTCTCCGATACGATTTTTTTATGAATTTAATCGTACGAGATCAACGAGAATGTTGTTCCGATAAAATTCATTAACGAAAATACCCGAGTTTAAATTAATTTAAAACTATATACACCGACCAGTTGGCGCGATTAATTAAATGTATAATTGAAATCGACGCACCGAAAATATTTGCATCGATTGAACTTATTGAAATATTATGAATCCGATTTACATTAAGTTTTTATAGAAAAAAAAGGAAAATATATATCATTTATAAACAATGTACTTTACAAAAAAAAGTGAATTAGCTTTCAAAAACAAAAGACCATCGAAGCAGGAACGCATGTAAAAAAATTGAAAGTAAACGATGTAAAGTAATAAAATAGAAACTGACCAAAGTTATTTATCGAAGTAGCATATCTATATCTTAAAGAAAATTAGATTAGCTTAGGGAGAGAGACCGCGACAGGTAGGAATAGAATAAAACAATCTAAAATAGAACCTCGTAAATTACTATACGTATATGGAAAGAATATCGAAGGAAAAATAAAATAAAGAGGATAAAATAAAAAAAAAATCTGGTTTCCCCATTGCCACCCACCAAACGAGTTTTCCCATACAAAACGGCGAGTAAGTTCCTATTCAACCGGCGGACTTCCTGGATCCCGCGCACAGAGAGAAGGAGAAGGAGCATAATTGAATTTCCTTCGATAAGGGAGTTAGAAGAAGAAAGACAGGCTGTGTGTGCGTATGTTACTACTTGGCTAATGCAATAACAGAAGCGCGTTTTACTCTCGACCGTAAAAGAGGTATATAACACGCGGGCGTCCTTGCATTTTCGCGCTCAGCGTTAAAACGTAAATGGGTTGCTGCTGGTGGACGCGCGCGCTTGCCGCGTGTATCTTCTACACGCGCGTTAAACAAGAATGAACGTCTTTGTATGTAAACCCAGCAAAGATCTGTTCCTTATTATCTATCTACCTGATTTTTCTTTCATATAATCTTTCCGATTTTTTGTTCTCTTTGCAAATTAGTTTATTAACATCGTTTAGATTGACATAGTTCACGATTCATTATAATATAAAATAAACTCTCTTGTTGTGCTTTTGGTTTATTGTGTATAGCTAGTGCACGGAAAAAAATTTTTTATTAAAAATTACCATTACACACTACAGAAAAATATTAGCGAATGTAATAAAAAAATTTATTGAGTAATTGTAAATAAGTATTTGTTTAAAATTCGGTGTATTTCTTTTTATTAAAATATTGTTCAGTTTTAATAAATATTATTTTATTTTGTACAAACAATTCTACGATTATTCAATAAAATTTATGAAATTTTTGTAACATATTAGCCGTTAGTAATGAAATTGTACAAAAATTACTTCAGTCTATCATAAATATATTAAATGTATTATAATAGAAATTATAAATTTTCTTTCAAATTTTTCGATTTTGATACTATGTGATTTCATTATTACATGTGTGTAAAGTGTACAATATATAAATGTCGGGCGTGCTCGTTGCTTGATCTATTACAATTAACTACGCGACCGAGGGCATCGAACGTTGGTCAATGCATCGCCGCTTACATATACAACTTTACACTTCCTATGAGTGGTTATTGACTAAGACACGATTGGAAAATTTTTCTCGACCGTTTCCCGGTATCTGACCAATGTACACATTTATCGAGCGAGGGGAATGAAACCAAGCTGTTGACGGGATTTTAAACACCAATTGTTTCATGAATATGCATATTACACACTACGCAAATTATAATTACAGAATAATTAAAGTAATAATTGCGGTGATAAAAAAAAATGTCACAGCGCAATAAATTTTATGACATTGTTAACGAGGTTTATAGCATTTTTAAATATTGCGTAGAGATATAATTAAAATCATTGATGCAACGAGGCAATTAAAGGATTGCCGTAATTTATCCGTTAAGGGACTCGGTTCGTAAAAACTAATAAAAATTATTACTTAGTTTCTAACTATGTAAAGAAATAATAAATAAAAACAGTATTACCGTTAAATTAATTTGTTGTTGCGTCGGTAAATAGTGCTACAAACATTTTTAATATTACAACAATTTCGACAGTCGATGAAAATAAGAAACAAAAAGAATATTTTCTTCGCGTAGAGAAAAAAAAATTGTCCAACGCCAAATAAATTGCAACGAATCTTAAAAACAACAACATCGATTTAAAGGTAAAGAATCCAGCAAAGTGGGACAGGAATTCCACTCATTTCCTCTCTGCACGACCAAACGAAAAAGAGGGAAGGAGAAAAAAAAATTATAACGAGACATCAGGTAAAGCGAGTAGCCGGCGCCGCGCGTCGCTGGTTTGAGAATCAGCTGCGCCCGAGAGTCTTTTCAAAGAAATAATGGCCAGTCTAAAATAAGCGTAAAAGAAAGGAAAGACCGGCTAGGAGGCTTTCATACATACCCGATTGGTCTTGGATTTGTTGGTGCCCCTGGTGCTGACACAAGCCCAGGGGCTTCCGATCTATCCTTCTCCGTTATGAATTCCGAGAGGATTCGCGATGAAATTTTTTTTTTACCTTATACCTTCCTTTCACCCGGTGATTCACTTCGGATTACTTTTTTTACAACGTAGCTGCTATCAATTGCGCAATCCAACGTGCATAAAATTGAAATTTTATTAATTTTTTTAATCAAAAAATTACTATAAAGTTTTTTATTATATCGTTATCTCTTTTGCATAATCTGTTTCTCAACAAATACGCAGAAATCATTGTAATCATCGACTGATTCGGATTGAAAAATTGAAGAAAAAAATCCCCGGTGTGCATTTAATTCGCAGATAAAAAAAAGATTGAAACACCAAAAAAATTATGGAAAGAATAGATGTAAAGCACTCGTAGTGTGGTACTAAAAGTCGAGTTTAAAGATTTTTAAACGAAACGCGGCCGAAATGAGGGTTGGGAAAAGCTGCGGGTCCAGCGTCCAACGAGATACTAAAATTGCGCCTCGCGAGCGAGTTTAAGGTGAGACGAGGAGCGTGGGCGAGAGAGACGCTTTCGTCGCACTCGTCGCTTCCCAACGTAGGATATTATTAGCAAAGAGGAAAGAAAGAGAGGGAGAGAGAGAGAGAGAGAAGGAGAAACTCGACTCTATACGCGATTCGGGGAAACTGTTCGAACTTTGGCAGCTCGAGAGACAAAGGAGTAGACAGCTGAGGATTTGGCCCGTACTCGCGCATGGGAAGCGTGGATAAAATGGTCATAAAAGTTTATTAAGCTTGGCTTCGTGATTTTTCAGAGACAGAGTGAGTAGATGTATACATATATATTCGATCGGTGGAGGTCGACGGGTGGTTTTGACCCGAAGCTGTAGCAAGAAAGTGTCGAGAAACGTCCAAAAGATATTTCCCGTGTATATATACATAATTTTGTAATTTATCGCTTCGAATGAGCGTATTTTACAGCGCCTTTAACTTTGGAATCGATTTATCGGTGGTGCAGTATTTACGTAAGGCAGTTCAATTTTATCGTAAATTTAACGTGTTTCCAATATTTATAATATTCGTCGGTAAACAAAAAATAATGACACGATGCGAATTAATCATCCTTTACATTCCGTATTTCCGTGGCGCGGAAAAATTACATCACTTCTATAAACTCTGCGGCGCGGGCATATAATCAGTAGAATAATTAAAAAAAATAAAAATTAAAGAGAAATATGATCATTTAATATACCAAACCCAACGATCAGCGATTGCTCAAGAATGACTTTCAATTAAGATCGCGAATGTAACAATAAACGATGCGCATCGTGACTGCGTTCATAATCTACGTAAGAGTTATTGTTATCCGATCGTGACGACTCGCCCGGTTTACTAACACTTTCTCAGTTTTGTTTAGTTGCACTTAAGTCTATTTAATACTCATTTCATTTCTCTCTCTCTCTCTCTCTCTCTCTCTCTCTCTCTCTCTCTCTCTCTCTCTCTCTTCGATCGAGTTTGTTTCATTTGCCATCGCAACTGCAATTTTGAACGGACACTTTTTTCTTTCGCTGACGTATCCGATCGTCGTAAACTGTGTTTATTATTGTACGAGAAATTGTCAAATTGTCGAGCACGCGGAATTTTTGTTTTCTTTCAACAATAGTATGTCTGTTTTTTATGACTACGTCATTATCGATTCGGTAAGCTGTTTAACGAAGTAACAATTTTATCGCTGATATGCGCATTCGATTGTGATTACGCGAGCGATTGCGAGCTTTTGTTTACTAGGATCCAATCAATTCGAGTAAATAGTGTATTACGTGAGTCTTACTTTACATATATACGAATTGATGCGAACCTTGTTTTCATTTTCAATAATCATTTTTTTAGATAATTAATTTTTAGTAAGTATTTTATACAATGTATGTTGAATTCTTGATTATTATTTAAGTATAATGAACACTTCAAAATATTTTTTATTACGCATATTTATACATAGTATATAACTCTAACGTTTTGTAGAGAAACGATTTTATTTAGTAAATGATAAATGCGGAAACTAAGCATACTAGCATAAGAACATTTTCATGTGGTTCAGTACTCTCTGGAGATCCTTAATAAGCAGACGTGCCTTAAAGCTAAGTTAAATTTATGACTGTGTTAATTCAATGTTCATTTGTTTATTTAATCATTTTTTTTATTTAATAAATTACGTCCTCAAATCTTCAATATATTTCAAATTAATATGTAGAAGCATCACAAAAATCACACGAGAAAAAGGAAGATTTTCGATGAAGAAACGATGATGGTTTGGCAATTTACTTAAAACTTTAAAAAACAAATGACGCAGCGGTTGTCCTATCTAACATACAATTCGAGTATCGCCAAAATTTCGAATAAAAAAACACGAAGCGAAGCCGGAAATCGCTCAGTGATGTCACGATTTATAAAATAAAAAAGAAATCCTCGATCGATAATGGGACGGTTTCTCTCTCTCCTTCTCTCTCTCTCTCTGTTTGTTTGGGAGCTCATACTTTGTTGCAGCAATCCTAGCTCCTGTGGGCTCACCCTGGTTTAATTAATATATTTAGTGCAATCTACCTTGAGCCGACGGGAGCGATTAAAAAATCACACTTTATAAACGTCAACAAAGCGAGTATCATCTCCATTTTTGTGACAACTTGAACCAACTATTACCAGTTTTGACGGTAGCCAGCTGTTTGTCAACTTTTTTGCTGTCTGCCCTGATGCCTGTGTCGTGGATTCTGCTGTAACGTTTTGTGACACCGAGAGTGACAGATTAAGTGTGCTTGTGCTGTTAATTGCGTATTAGTGACTGCGTAATATTAGTGACTGCGTTCTATTAATATTAAGTGCGATTGATTAGTGTTAAATTACTTTTGACGGCCTTTCGTATGACTTTAAATTTAGTTTACTTAAGCTTTAATACATAATTGGCCTAGTTAAATTATTATATTTTCTCTCTAGTTATTAATTTCTTACAATTTATAGGTTATGCCAACACGTGGCAAAATATTTTAAGCGAGATACTTAAGTATCGTCTCGGCCGTAATTAAAGAGTTTACTCGCTAGATGGCGTTTCGAGTATGATTTTTTGATAAATTATAGTAGATTACGTCTCGCATGTGTTAGATAGGTGAAATGGTATATTACAGTTCTCTTTCTCTCTCTCGCACTCATACACTTCAGGCCAACGGTGCTATTTATTTATTTTAAAATTCGACTTGTAATAATATTACGCACCTTTTGTAAAAACTCATAGTATTTTAGATTTTGTTTTAAAATTTTTCTTTGTATTTGCATTTTTCAATATTTGTATGTATTTTTATTGTAATTTTCGAAAAAGCTAAATGAGCGGGAATCATGCTTTGAGGAAAATTAAATGCAGTAGATGCGCAACTAATATCTCTACTATTTTGAGAGTCTGTAATTTATGCGGGAAAACGTTTCATCCAGGCTGTGTTGTCTATTTTCTATTAAATAAGCCAGCTGATTTATGCTGCAAGTTGAATTTGACTGAACCAATTAATAGGTCAGAATATCTACTTGAACAAAGTACGAGTATCGCTGCTGTTTCCTCCATTAATGCACGTCATTCAACTTTCGACGCAGTACGAGGGCTGAATGATAACGTTTATGTCGAAAAATCTGAAGTTTTAAGTAATAATACCGATAACTCTGATATTAGTTCTAACGCGACTAAAAATTCATATTTAGCTGAGATGGAGTTACCGGCAAATTGGAATGCTTTAAATGAGTCAGACAAATTGACACTTATGTTTGTGGAAGCCCGGCAGCATGCTAGTGATTTTAATTCGCGTTTGGATTCTATTAAAAGTGATTTGAGCACTCATGTAAATCGTATGGATGAACTTGTAAAAGAGAACACTGTATTGCGTGCCGAGGTAAATCAACTTAAGGAATTATATGCGAAAGCAACTCCGAATTCGCTTATTAAGGTCACGGGTATCCCGTTAAATTGTGAGACTCCTTTGGATACTTTAGCCCGTCAAATTCTATCTGTTTTAAAATTGGAAAATCTTATTAATTTTATTGTGGATACTCGTCCACTATATCCTAACACAAATGGTGGTTCAGTAATATCTGACTCTGCTATGGATGTTTCTACTAACGTTTCTCGCAGTACTCAGCGACCTCTTAATAATTCCACCAAATCGTTTTTAATAAGGTTTATATCTGCGGAAGTTAGGAATTATGTCCTTGAAACCAAGCGTAAGTTCGGAATTATTAAATATGGTAGTCTTGTAAATGATGCAGGTAACCTATCAAATAAAAAAATTGATGTTTTTGAAATGTTGCCGCCTGCTATCCATGAACTGCGTTTGTTGGCAAAAAATAGAGCAGAAACCTTAAATTTCAAGTATGTTTGGACTCGTGACAGTAAGGTCTATATGCGTAAAGATGATAAGTCTGAGAGAGTGCTCATTGCTTCTGAGGCAGATTTAGATAACCTAAAATGACTAGCTGATCATATAAGTAGTTCTAGAGCGCCAGGAGACCACTCCGCTTTGCGTGTTGCTCAAGTAAATGCAAATTCGATTATGGATCACCATGCTGACCTCGAATCTCTTTTATTTTCTGAAAATATCGATATTTTATCTATTTCGGAAACGTGGCTGACTCCAAATCGTTCAAATTCAATATTTAATATTCCGAATTATACCCTGATTCGAAATGATCGTGGTCTGCCGTCAACTACGGGTAAGCGTGAATATTTACAAGGTGGGGGTGTCGGGTGCTATGTCCGAAACAATATTTCTTTTAGAGTCCTTGAAGATCCGCAAATAATGAACATCAATGAGACTGAGTACATTATGCTGGAGTTGAATGTTGCTAGTAATAAGATTTTATTTGTTTCTGTTTATCGTAGGCCTAAAGGCAATGTTTTAACTAAACTTTTTAATTGTATACAGAATCGTTTGCATATCTATAAAAATGTTATTATTGCTGGAGATTTAAATTCGAATTTATTGTCTGACGATTATTACGGTGTGCATTTGAAAGAGTTAATAATAGAAAATGGGTTTTATTTGGTTCCCTTTAATGCTACTCATCATAGAGACAGCTCTGATACTTGGTTGGATGTTATACTGGTTGACTCTGCACATAAGGTTCGTTCAATCAAACAGTCGCTAAGCCCGTTTATAAACGGGCATGACTATATTTTAATTGATTATACATTAGATTATAAGTTTGAAAACGCTAAGATCTGTACGTATCGTGATTTCAGTAACTTCTCTCCTGCGATTTTTACCGAATATATTTCTGATAAATTGTTCTCTATGCGCAATCTACCAACAGAATCATGGACTGTTGATTCTTATTTAGATTCTTTGCGTACACTCTTGATAACAACTCTGGATGTAACAGCTCCCTTTGTTACTCGCCGTATTCGTCCACACTCTACTCCATGGATGTCTAAAGAGCTCAGGAATATGTGTAAGGTTAGGAATAGTTTATATAAATTAGCTAAGAGACGTGGAAGTTCTGAACTGTTGGCAGAATATAAATCGATGCGACGGGATGTAAAACGGCAAATAAAGGCAGCTCGCGAAAAATTTTTTAGTCAAACATTGTCACTGATTTCTGATCAAGCCCAAAGCTGGAGATTTTTACGTAGACTGGGAATTGTCAGGGAATCTTTTAATTCCCCATTAAAATTCTTTTCATCAGATGATCTACTCCAGCACTATACTCTGGTAACAAATCGACACCCATCTTGTACCTCAGAGCAGTTGATTGAGATCCATAATTTGCCATCTAATTCAGAGCATCCAGTGTTTACTTTTCAGCCTGTTACTCAGGATCAAGTTTCTCGTGCTTTGGCCCACTGTCTCCCAAAAGCAAAAAGTCGTAGCTCAGATGGTCTTTCTCTAGTCTATTTTAAAGATATCTTTTCAATAATCGTTCCCTGTTTTACTGACTTGTTTAATTTATCAATAACTACGAAGCAATACCCAACTATTTGGAAACGTGCTTCAATTATTCCACTAAGTAAAGTAAATAAACCACAGTCACCATCGGATACAAGACCAATCGCCAACCTTCCCCATTTTGCTAAAGTTCTTGATAGATTAATTACTCTGCAAGTAATTGAATATCTTGAGAGTAATAGTCTCTTATCTCCGTATCAGTCTGGTTTTCGAGCTATGTACAGTACCCAGACAGCATTATTAAAAATCACTGAGGATATCCGGTATGCGATGGAGAGGGGTATGGTGACGGTCCTAATCCTATTTGATTTTAAAAAGGCTTTTGACACAATTAGTCATACAGAATTACTTAAAACTCTTAAACATTTTAATTTTGATAATAGTGTTATTGACTGGTTTTTTTCTTATTTGGTTGGACGTGCTCAATCTGTTGTTGATCTAAATGGTGAATTGTCTATGTTTGTCAGCACATCTTCGGGTGTTCCCCAGGGCTCGACACCAGGCCCAGTTCTTTTCTTAATGTGTATAAATTCAATCATGAATGTGCTAGAGAACTCTAGGGGAATGTTGTTTGCGGACGATTTACAACTATATATTCATTGCAAGCCTTCGGAATGCAATGAATCGATTTCAAAGTTGATTAGTGATGGCTCCAGGGTGGTGGATTGGGCACGTTTGCATGGACTTGATATTAATTTTAATAAGACGCAGGCTCTTATTATAGGCTCTGCTCAACAGCATAGGTTTATAAATAAGGAACTATTTTCTCCGATCATTATTGATGGCCATGAAATTGAAATAGTAAGCTCTGTACGCAATTTGGGTCTCATTATCACTGAAAATCTTCATTGGAACTCACAAGTAAATAAGATATCCTCATCGGTACATGGTGTCCTTCATAAATTACGTAACAAAGGAAATTTTCTGTCACAACCTATGCGCAAAAAATTAGTTGAAATGTTAATTATACCGCACTTTGATTATGTTAGTTTAGTATTTAATGACCTGCCTGATTATTTAAATGTAAAATTGCAACGTCTTATGAATGTATGTGTGCGTTATATTTATCGTTTGAAGAAGGATACTAAACTCGATGCGTTTTATAGTAAATTAGGTTGGTTATCGGTTGATAAAAGACGTAAATATTTCTTAGGTCTGTTAACGTACCAGATTTTAACTAATGGAAGACCAGATTATTTGCTTGAGTTACTTCCACCTCCCAGTTGCGATGTCAGACGTTCGAATCGACTGCAATACTCGTGCTTTCAACGTCCTCAGGCCCATACTAATACGTATCAGAGGTCTTTCACCATTCAAGCGATGGACTTTTGGGATTCATTGCCATCAGTGATAAGACTTAGCTCGACCATTTTGATATTTAAGAGACGTTTGTATGAGTATCTTAGCAATGATGATGGCGCAAATTGATAATAGAAATTTAAGACTATATTGTGATACATGCGTAATTTAATTACTATATAATTTTTTTTCTTGTTTCTATTTTTACATTACAAATTCTGAACACTTGTTCATGTTTTATACTTATATTTTATTAGTTTTTATTTGTTTTTATTTTTAAATAGCGAATTGTTGTTATTATTTTTATTTATAAAATATTGTAAAATTGTTTTTCCTTGCCTTAAGGTTAATTAATTTCCTAGGCATTAATAAATACTTTTTCAATCAATCAATCTCTTTCTCTCGGGTTATGAGCGAGTGCGCTTCTCTTTTAAGCGCTTCTGTCACGTATCGTCGTCGCGGAAATATTGCAGCTACAGCAGCAGCAGCAGCAGCCCCGCAGTGTGCATTTGCATGCAACAGTGCTCGAGCGCAATGTTATCGCTTCTGGGAACGACGCGGCGCATTGTAACGCGAATTGACGATATATACCTTTAGGTACATACACGTGCGCGCGCGATTGTCAATATGAAAGTTTTATAAGCGAAAACGAGCTTTCGTAAAGGAAAAAAAAAGAACCATTCTCTCTCTCTCTCTCTTTCTGCAAAGTTAAGTACCTCGAGATTATCCTTGAGTGTTTCTTATTTAATAATCCTTTATTTTATTTCAATCGACACGGACGCATCGTCTTCTCCTCGTCTTTTCGAATTATACTGATAAGCATTTCGTATTATAGAGAATCATTCGAATATGTTTATATATTACACGCGGTTTCATTACTCATACACGCGTTTATTCGCGACTCTAGCTCCGAGTTTGTATTTCCTTTGTCGGTGTGTGGTATTTACAATGACATCGATCGAAACATATATAATGATGTTTATTAAACACTATTTCTAAGAAACTCGAATGAATATTTATTACTTGCTTTTATTGTTACGGTTTCAAGCAGTGGAATGCCTCGCTGCAATTGACATTCGATTATGTATAGCATCAGTGTTATAAAACAGTAATTGAAAAGTTATTTCTACATTTATATACGTTACAAACGGGCGTATTATATAAATAATATTAATCGGGTGTATAAGCACGTACTCGCATCAGTTTTTCTAACTGAACAAGTTTACACAAAGGAAAACCAAAAGAAAAATTAATATTTTATTATGATTGCAATCGTGCAGCTGCATTAATGCGATGTGTAAACCTACAACGTTGCGAATGAAATTATATTTCGTAAATTACAATAAAAGATTGTAAATTCTAAATAAATGTAATTAGAAATTGTTTACAAAATCATTTTTAATCACTTTTAAATATACGCGAGTGAAACAAATGTGCTTTACGAAGATCGATTAAATTAAATTTGCTAAGGAAATATTTTTCTCAAATTATCTTTAAAAAATATTAAAATTGATTTATATTTATTTAACGATGCTTAAATGTTTAATTACCAGTCGTATTTAATGTTGAAATGTTTAGTAATTCACGAAAATGAATTTTCCACTCTACCAAGTTTAAACATCGATTTAACATATTTTTCTTCTTATTGGTTGAACGTGACAAATAAATTGTTCGTAATTGAAAAGAAAAATTCATTGTATTCTATAAATATGCCGATAAATACATCACCCATCATCTCGAGAAACAAAAATTCTATAAATAACTCGGGACGAACAATTAGCCAGTTAGCAACAACGTCCTCATTTGTTCGAGTATAAAAATTTCCCGCAGAAAAATGGAAAAAGACAAGAAGCAAAGAGAAGAGACTAAAAATACTCTCTCGGCGCATCCGCGTTCCAGAGAGTCAGAGGTATATATATATATATAGATATATACGCACGCACAATTGCGAGTGCCAGTCAACTTCTTCGTCACCATTATCTCGCGAGTTATTGTAACTAAACGGACAAAATAGGAAGGCCTTACGCAAGTATACCGACCGCATCAAGGGTAACGAAAGCACGACGCTTCCGATAAAAAGATTCTGCCATTCTTGCTTGTGTATGGATAAAAAAAAGTGAAAGAGACGTCAATTTTCTCCGTTGCATTTATCGATCTGAAAACCGTTATAGACACTTTGTACGTACTCGTTCAATCGCTGCTTTGATGATAGGGAATCAACGTTTCTGTATACGATTGTTTAATTCGATCTTTCTCACTTTTATAACTCTTGCGGACGTAATGTTGTTTCATTGTACGTCAATGCGAAATAAATATCATTAGAGATATTTTATAGTAGTCTATAATTTCAGTTAAATATTAGATGCACTGTTAAAAATATTCTATCAAAAAATTATTATATATTCCTTAGTATAATAAGGGTACATACTGCAGGTTTAACAAAATTAGTGTATAAGTTTTATAGTAAAATTTACAAAAATTGTATAAAAAATTAACATAATTTTATTAACTTTTTTGTATTATGGAAGTCTGTACATCCATTGTTAAACAACACAGTAACTTTTAACACACCATTTTTTTTGCGTATTAAAGTGAAAAAGTTTTAACAACTTCATGCTCAATATAAAAAAGACATATATTTTTTAAAAACATTAATTTAAACTTTGTTGTAACTTACTTTTATATTGAAAACTTAATTTTACGGACACGATCGATAGAAACGTTTGAATTCAGTAAATGCAATTATTCGAGTAAACAGTGCTCGCGTTATTACGCGAGTGTTATTTCCGGTACGTTAAACTCGATACTATAAAATTCGTATAAACTACCAGACAATTAATGGGATTTCCCAAACGAGATCTTTTTTTCTTTTTCTTTTTCTAATCGCATCTGCATTTTTATTGTAGATTAAGGACCGGTCGTCGATTAATCTTATCTTACTTCATCCGTAAATTAACTCGTAAATTCTCTCGAATGAACCTTTGAAACAACTATCCGTAAATTTATCTTATACCGTGTAAATAAATAATGAATTGAAGATGCAATAGGTAACATTTCAAACTATGCGATTTAGGAAGGTCATGCGATACCTATACGACTCGAAACATTTAGAATACTTATGTTCTACATTATAAAGTTGTAATTAAAAATTAAACGTTATTTTATCGAGGGACAAATAATTTTAGGTAAAAAAATGTAAAATCGATAACGCGCAGATTCATTTTTATTGCGAATATCGGAAACTCATTTGTCCCGCTTTTTTTTTTAACGTAACAGCCGTTCGATATCGATGATAAAAAAATTAGTTCGATTAACACAGATTATTAACAAATGAATTTTTAAAAATTAAAAAGAACACTTTTTAACTGTACTTCCATATTTTATTTAAATAATATTTATCATCCGAAAATGTTAAAATTTATATTTCTTATTTTATACCGTCAGGGTGAATAAAAAGAGACGATTCGTAAAAGTTATCGCAACATAAAATGTAATTTACAGCAAAACATTAACAAGTCCAGGGTGGATAAGAATAGCGAAATAATGTTTGTGTACGTGCGCGCACACGTACACACACACACGTACACGTGTATAAAGTTAAATAGAGGTGCGCCTGTTCTTTCACGCGCATGGCATTTAGTATTGAAGTGCTATTTATTCTTAAATCAATTGATAGCACTCTAAGGTCTAAGCGAAAGTCACGCTTTCTGATTTATAAAGCTGGAAGGAAGAAAAAAAAATTACGAGCAGGTAAAACATTCTTCCCCGTGAATGCACAGTTTCTAAATTTTATCCTTTGTATTTATAAAGTGTTTATTAAAGAAAACAATTAATGGATACAGAACCGCGAGTGTTCAACAACGTTGATTGATTTATTCCTAGTTGTCAAATTTATATTTCGTTCGAACAGTAATATCGTTTTTATATATCATTTACAACGACGAAATTGAGTATAAATTTATATGTAATAGTTTTCTTAGTAATCTTTTACAACCGTACACCGCATAAAACTTTAATCAAGTTCAATGAAATTCTTCGCTTAGCGCACGCTCGCGCGCGTAAAAGTCAAGTACATAATGGGATATATATACACGTATATATGTATATACCGCGAGTGTGCGCGAAAAGTGAATCGTCTCTGAAGAGATACCGTTTTCCGAATCGGTCAACGGTAACCCGTGGCGAAATGTGATTAAGTCACGTGCAAATTGGTCGATCATTTTTTCACTTAAGTTTGATTACAAAGCGCTCCCATCACTCCCGGAATTAGTTGCAACGTTTCGTAATTCCACTGGAAACTTAAACTCTTCTCCTACTTCTTCTTTTTTCTTTTTAATTTTCGTTTCACTCATCTCGATTTACTTCCTATATTCGCAGGATTAAATAAGATATTAAATTCTCTCTTTTTATCTACGTCTGGTTTATGCAACGAGCAATTTGTTATCGAAATCGTAAATATGTTTGATTAAGCAGTGCATTACAATTTGTTGAAAGAAAAGGGGTTCGATAGATTGACGTAACATGTGAAACAGATGGATTTAGCCTAATGTAAAACAATCGTCTGGAATACACAAAAAGAAAATGTCGATCTAACACGAGACAGCTATTAAATAACCTCGATCTATACGATGAAAAATGTGTTTAATTAAAAATCAAGTACCACGAGAAAGAATGCGCATTATACACGTATATATAAACAAGACGTCGTAAACGGAATACTCAAGTTAATAAGTATATAAGAACCCATTGGACTCAATTCGTCGTTACGTAACGATAACGAGAAAGACAAACTCACTCAGAGAAAATAACTCTTCCACGGTGAGGCAATAAATAAAGTAATGTCGAAACAAGACGAATTTCTATCAACTGTTTAAAAGAAATGAAAAAAAAAAAAACAAAATGTGAAATAATCTCGTTTCCAAGCACGTGAGAACAGCCAATTGTCGAATTAGGTCCTGTAAGGAGGGGAGCTGTACAGCATTGTCCGTTACAATCGAGAGTAGCGACGTTGCTTTCAGTCGATTCCCACGTCAAGCGTATTGAGCGGGACCCTCACAATGAGCTTCGGACTGCAGTTGTAAGAGAAAAAAAAAATATATATATATATAAGAGGCGCGAGCCGTGCGTATCGACGCGTGCGGGCAAGGCTACCGCTTCTTTTTTTTCTTGCCGCGCGCGTATATACATAAATGCGTTTGTTACGATCGAAAGTGAATGGGTATTTTCTTTTTCTTTTCTTTCTTCAAACGACAATGGCTGTGTGATATCGGCAAGGTTGACCGACGAGAGGGTTTGATTTGTTGAGTTTCGTGAATTTTAAATGCTGCACGTCTCGATCAGCTGATTCTTAACGCGGTCAGAAATTAACGTTTTGCGTACAATTAGTGTACAGTTTTTGTGTATTTTATAAGAAAATTTAATAGAAATATATTTTTATAATAAATATTGATCAAATTTACGGTACACTCTTCAATTTTTCTTCCAAACAAACTACTACTACTTTTCAATAAAATATTTTTCTCGCGTAGAGATACCGTTGAAGCAAACGTTGTACACTCGCACTTTTAAAAATTATAGAGAAAAAATTGAAAACGAAGAGTGAATGACATTGTTATCTCGTATACGCAATCCGCGTGTTCGACACGTGTGTTCATATAAGAAGTAGTTTGTATAATTAGTAGCTCGTGTAACGGTTTCAAGTTTATATGCACCTACTTGTCGTCTTGCGTAAAAGTACTTATATATTGTATATTGTATTCCTCGAGATTGTTTTTCCCTTCTTTTTGTATATTTTGTAATATGACGTACATTTCATTAGCACGCGCATATACGCATACACACGTTCGTTCATTCTTTTCGTGTTAGTATAGAATGGGGATTGACCGTAACGTAAACCGTAAAGGATGATGATATTTTATTTCAAATATTATAATTATAACATATTGACAAATATTTTATATCGACAAACTTGCAATGTTGATGTAATGTTAAAAAAAAAAAAGATTTTATAATCATCTATGTACTTGTCATAATATTAACAAATAAATATCAATAACATTTCATTTTTAAACACTTATTCGTGGTACATCAGTATAAGAAATTACAGATAAACTGAGAATTCTTTTAATTGCCGTTGTTAATTTTTATTAATCATGTGATTTACCGTTGGTCAAATTTTTAAATTGTACCATCGTGACGTTATTACGGTAAGGACTAATAGCATAAATCAAATGAGTAAATGAAAAAATTATTAATTTTTATCATGTTTTACAATGATTCTAAGGTCAAGAAAATAAAAAAAATTGATACCTAAAATTAGTTAATATTTCCAAAAATAAATATTTTTCAAAATTACGCAAAAACCTAATTGGAACAGCGTGTTCTGCTTCACGTATCGAATGAGGTGTGTACAAAGATTGTACGTATAAATTCTCGAGAGAAAAAATACAATGTGCATCGAAGACGTGTGTACCTCCCTCCTTTTTGTAGTCGAGAAATGTGAGTCACAGAAAAAACAACCGGCCCAGCGGAATTAGAATACAATCGGTTTGAATCTCATGTGAAATGTGATACAATTATGTGAAACGTTACCGACACTTTTGCGCTTCTTGAGGAAGTAGCTGTCATTCCGAGGAAGAAAAAAGCTGGTGTTACGAGAAACAACAATCGACGATGAATTTAATAAACCGTGAGGTTGGTTCGCAATCATTTCTTTTATATCGTTTATCTAATTAAATATGTAGCGTAGACTTCAAATCATTTGTCACTATATATAGAGCCGTGTATTTTATTTCACTATATAATGCCTTGAGAACTTTGAATCTTATTATATCTTTCTTCTTGCGCAATTTTATGCGTTATGTATACGTGTCAATTGTAACAATTTTTTTTTATCAACTACTTTTTTTATCGCAATTATTTATTCCAATTACATACTTACGAACCTCTTGGCTTTTTATAATCTTTCTTTCGATACAATAACTTTACATTCGAAACGTGAGTTAATGAAATTCTAGCATTCCATTGTGAAATTTTCTTAATTACATTGGAACTATTTTCTAACAAATCGATTCGCAATTTATGACAAGAACGTAACAAAAAAAAACTAACTTACTCTTGAGTTTAAACCTTTAAATAGGACAACGATAAAAATAATTTCACTTTCACATACCTACCTTGTACGAGCGCGAAAAAAAGAAAAATGTGAAACACGTTAAAAGGAAATCTCGATAAGCAGGTATCCTAAATTTTCAATAGACAACAATGAAATATGCCTATTACGTAAATAATAAAGGGTAATAATTCAATTTCAGTTGGGAGCGTTAAATCTTGAAAGAAGATCGGTCCAAGGAAGTTAACCGATAAACCACCACACCGCGTTAAAATAATCGCCGACAGTTGGGTTATAAGATGAACTAAGCGAAAAATTGAAACGACTATAACGAGGCTGCTCGCGTCGATTGTTTCACTTACGGTTAATACGCCCACATCGTGAAACTACACACAACGCCCGAGGTTCGCAAATTTCGCCTCCTAATACCATCGGTTATTTTATCCGGTTCTTTACACGTGTGTCTGTCTGTCTGCCTGTCTGTCTGTCTCCTATGTGTGTGTGTGTGTGTTTGTACAGTTTCGACTTTCTCCAATGTAAGGTCGAGCGTAGACGCCCCGAAGTATCTGTGCCTAGGTCAACGTTTATACGACCACTACGCGATTTATCAATGGTGATTAGCGAGCCGTTTATCGCGCTCGACGTTACTGCAATTAGCCTCCGAAATCGCGATCTCTTTCTCTTTTCGATCATTATTATTTTCTTCGCCAGTGTTTTCTTATATGACTGTTATTTTATTTGTCGTTGGGTTAAGTATATCCTCGATAGAAAATTCATTGGACACGAGTTATCTCGATATCTGTTAGAGATATAAAATTAGCTAGACCAATGTGGAAATTATTTAAATGAGGCCTAGGTTTTTATCTTTTTTGTCTACTTTCTAGGTGTCAAAATAGAGATTTTATTGAATTTTATTTGTTATTGTCTGCGCGTAGTGCACGCGAAAGTGTGATAAATAATAAACGATTAATCATGTTAGTTTAAAAAAAATAATCAATCACCGTGATTTCACATCTGACACATGTATATTCATTTGTAAATGCATGACGATAAATATACAAAATTTTCGGAAAAGTTGGGAGTATATTGCTAGTCAAATGGAGCATTCAATCGGTATGGGGTCCGAATCGAATTAGAGAAAAACTAAGAGACCAACATCGAAAGATAGATTTTACGCTCTCGTGTAACGTCATTTCCACGCGAAATAACAAATCCGACGTCTGGCGTGCGCGCGCGAGCCGAATTCTCTCCCCCTAAAGCGATTTACTCGCTTCCGAGCCGAAAGATTTCGAAGGGTCGACCTCCGCCGAGACAATTTTTTTTGTTTGATCTCGACAGACGGAGGAAGCCCGTGCATTCCGGAGGAAATAAAAGTGAAATATTATTTCTTCCGAGGAGGGAAAGAAAAAAAAGAAGAAAATCTTGTCTACGCCGAAACGATATAAAGCACAGTTTCGATAGTTACTTAAATGAAGTTTACTTGTGCAAATCTTCTTGGTCAATCAGCTGATAAGCGGAAACCTATATGTCGAGGCAATTACTTTTAATTACTATATATTCTTTTCTGTGATTTGACAAAATTAATTATAAGATTATTGATCATCAAAATTTTTTTAACAATATACGATAATTAATGATTTATTGATTAAATTGAACAATGACAAAATTATCCATCTTGCAATCATTATTACCCTCGATATATTTTAGTCCAATATGCCGCAATACCTTCGTTTCTGTATCCGTCACGTAAAATAAAAATAACGAGTCTAAAACAATAGAACATTATAAAATGAGTAAATCTACGATCAATCTATAGTAAATAACATAACCGCAAATGAAAGCCAATAATCACGATTGATATACCCTAATTCGTTTAATAAAAAGCAGCTCTAGAAAAATAAAATCAGAAAAAGGAGGAGCGAGTGGACGTAAAAAAAAAATCGCAGCAGCCAGGGAATCGTGTTCCATTCCCTGACTAGGAGCGGCCAGAACTGAAATTAGCAGCAAGCGGGAGGAGGATTGATGGGGAGGCATCGCGATTTCACAGACTCGAATAAAATTCGCGCATCGTGATCTCGATGTAACGTTATATTTCCAACAAAGAGGTCGCGGTCATTTTCACGCGTTTGACCTGCACCAGAGCTAAAACTTATTTTTGTCCTCTTTTTACATTGCGATCGTTTCTTTATAATTAAATACGACATATTGTTTAACGTGCGCGGAGCAATATTTTTATCTATTTTAACAATCAGCTCGAGCAACAAATATAGATTTTATCCATTATTCTCTCGATTACCCAAGAATGGATTTGATTAAAATTAGATAGTTAACCAAATAATTAATTACCAATATCCTATATCGAATTAGGTCAATCAAATCGATATTACCTCAACAGATTTTGCGCAAGTCAACGGAATATTCGATAACAACGAAGAACTCACCTGTAACAAACAAAAAACATAAAATGCATTAATTTACAATTAAATTATATTATTTTTTTTGTCATAATAGTGTATTAATAGTTTACGTATAATGAAAAGGCTTGTATACAGAAAATTATTGTAAAAGATCAGCGGTGTTTACTTGACTACGCAACACCAGAAAATACACGTGTTACTAAGGAACAAAGAACGTAATCCCCATGTAAATCACATTTCGATGTAACAAAACCTCGATCAACCTCGAAGTAAATTACAACCGCAATCCCCGTAGAAAATACGCAGATACGCGCGCGCGCGTGTACAAAAGATCGAATGTGCGCGCCGAAAAATTTACGGCGTAGTAGACCGAGTTTCGGTGTATCAGGGTATAACCCTCGTGTAACGATCGATATCATCTTTTGTCTTGGGTGTGTATATCCATACGGACGTGTCAAGGCCGATCTCGTGGCGAGCAAGATTTAAAGCATCGCAGATCGTGATGACGAACGAACGAACGAACGAACGAACGGAGTCTCTCTCGGTTCTCGGGATGTAATTGCATCTTTGTACGGGAGTTGCGGATTGGTTACGCGTTTCGTTCCGAAAATCAAGAGGATTTTTCGCATATCTTGGTAAACGGTGGTGGAGCAGGAGGAATAAAACGAAAAAAAAGGCTTTCGCATTCCCGCATCACGTCGAGAGGGAACTATCGGTCGTAAAGCTTCATGGTGTTTTGCATAAAAGTGACTTAGGTACGCTCCGTACCCTCGCTGTGGGCGTGCATTACGTAAGGTACCCTGGGGCAGGAGACTCCCCTGCAAGCTATAGCGTATAGCGTTTTACCTAAGCCTTCGGCAAGGTCCGAAATCAATAAAGTCTCGGTTTTCCCTCTACGAGCCACTTCCACGAGACGGTGCATTCCACTTTTGGTGCACCAACCCACATGTATATTTATATATGACTTTTCGGTGATCATTGCCTTTGGCTACGAGATGGCTATATAGTACTTTTAACATTTTTTGTTTTTTTATGCGATTTTTTTTACATCGTCAAGACTTTTTTATGCTTCTATTCTATTATTTTTACTCGTAGATGCGGAAAGTACATCATTATAATTAAAAAATCGTTCTTATACGCTAAGAGGAATATAGTAAAGATCATTGACAGTTATGAAATTATATAAATTAAATAAAAAGTATCTATGGTATAAATTATTATCTAGCAATATTCGAGTAATTTTTACTTAACGTTCTCCACACGTATATACCTAGATATTTTAGATTTATGAAGATGCGACCAAAGAAAATGTTAAATTTACTGTATACTTTGATACAATTTGCTGTACTATTATTGATAAAATTATTTGTAATGATTAAATGTCTATTTACTAAATAACACTAGATGTTATTAAATTTTGTTTTAACTAAATTGATTGTTTAAAGTTCCTAAGAAGTTCTACATTTTTTAACAAAAATTATTTTAATATTTAATTGTTGGTTTTAATTGTTTACTTTGACCTCAACTGATTACACCTGGTCCAATAATATTGCCTTTTGATATACTGTGATAACGTTGAAATATTTCAATTTTTCATAGATATTTTATTTTTGTTATTATTTTAATATCTAGTAGATTTTTCTTAGTAAATATTGATATGAGTAGCTATTTAAAGATAGTATATTAGAAATATCCCTTGCACATCATTATCCATCCACCCGTAGGAAATCCATCGCTTACGATCGATGTGGAAGTCAGCCTTTACATAGTTAGAGAAACTGCAACAGAAGATACGATACGATTCCATCAGTTCTAAAAGCTTCACCTGCCTGCTTGGTATGTTGGTATAAGGGCTTGCGAGTCTCGACGGGGAGAGAAGCGACCAGAGGGATTGGGACGACCTAACTGAAAAACGGAAGGAAAACGGTAAAAGAAAAGAGGCGCACTGGAAAAACGGGGAGGAGTGGTAACTCTAACGATACGGTAAATGGAAAAAGCAGAAACGAAAGACGAAAATGTGAGGAAGCGAACGGAAGAGCAATTGATCGATTGGCCTTTCAATTTTCCTTCGCGCAAAATTGTAAAGATTCAGAAATTGTGAAGTAAACGTCACGTGCTACTTTGGAACAATTTCGTTTAAAAGTTTTATACCACCTTTTTTTACCACGTACATGTATATTCAGTGCTGAAGTTCAATGCGTTACGAAAATAATAAAATACCTCGCAAAAACCAAATTGAATTGATACTTCCACAAAAATTTCCTTTATCTATATATCAAACGAAAAATTCAGGTATACAATCAAGAAGAATAGATTCCGTAAAGAAAACGTCTCGAAAAAATAAGATTATAAGATATATAAACGGATCTTTACAAAAAAAAGTAGAAGCGCATGTTAAAGAGAAGATGAATTGGAAAAATATAAATGAACTACCGAGCCGGTCGTCGTAGCCCGACAGGTTAAATGTGCCGGAACTGTACCGCATCGAAAGACGTTTACGAGTTGCGTGTCCGATCTCTTTCTTTATCGCTCTTTCTCTCCTTACACTCGAGTCTTCCCTCCTATTTTTTTTTCTTCTCGACTCGTACTTCCTTGACGCGTGTCTCATCAGTGATATTCACGTATTTCAAGTTTATTCTTTTTTTACGCGAATTAATATCGAGCGAACTTTGATAAAAGTTGGAAACTTTTTGACATTACTTGTATTACCTTTCCATTTGAATTTAAATCGTAAGTTTAAAACGTTTCGTCGAATAAATCACGTCAAGTCTCGAATTAAGATATTGAGTTAATTAATCGAGTTCGTTTGTAGTAAGATAATTTTAATTTATTTATATTAATCGAATGATATAATAAACTTTAACACATTAGCAAACATATTTTTATACCTGTGTATATTTCGTTATTAATTTAATAAAATTTTCTCTTCCAAGAAAATGCATAATAAGAAGTAATTTTATAAAAGTTACGCTCAATCGATTTAATTCTATACCGTACATGCATATACAATTCATTAAATCAATGCATTCCACTGACATGTATTATAATTTCTAATGAGAATTTGCGAACTTAGCATTTGCTATCTTACAATTACGTTTCGCGGAGTATCCGCACAAGAGCTATCAAAACCAATTATACATTTTTACGCATTCGAATTGTTAATTGTGATTTCATTCGCATTTGTTAAAAATGTAATTTATTAATACGTCTAATTAAATTTCATACTTAATCAAATAAGTTGAGAAAAAAAAGCATTTTCTGTAGATCTTGTAAATAAAATAATTTCTCATAACGTTCACGATTGCGTCAATATTGTAAACAATTTAGAATTTATTATTATCAATCCGATAAAAGTTTATAAAATCAGCATTTAATAAATAATTGTACATCGATACTTTTACTCATTTTAATAAAATTTCCATACATTATTAACGTAGAAAAATGTTTCTAAATGACAGTTGCACGTACTGTTTATTAATATACAGAAGTAGATATTAATTCGAATAAAATCTATATTGATTCGAGGTAGATTCTAAGAATAGAATAAACCAGCATATACCAAAATCCCAAAAGTATAAAAATATACATTAATGGTGATTCAAGGGTAGAGCTGTATAGGTATTACATTTATGTATATGTATGTTATAGATGTGTAGCCTAGAGTGCAACGATTCATGAGAGGGGGGCAGTGACATATCGATCAACTTGGCGCCAAAGTGGCTGAGTCTCGTGCGACCTTTATGTTATAGTGCACACTCCTAAGCCCCCGTATATACGTAGGCACATTTATACGGGTATACGAGTGTGCGTGTGTGTGTGTGTGTGTGTAACGAGAAACAGGAAGAGAGTATATGTATGTATAGGTAAAGAGGAATTCGAACTGAAACTTCTAGTGAATCCCCACACGCGAGCTGTGTACGTATATGTACAGTCTAATCAACGGGTCAATATTCCGCTTGCGTTTTTTCTATTTGACTAACATTCGTATTAATCGGCTGCGTGTGACTACTTTTCATAATTATTCGTACTAATTCAATATACTCTAACTTGACGCCGAGTTGTTTAATCGACGACTGAAAATTATGTAGAATTAATTGACAATTAATGTAGTTAAAAGTGATTTTGAATATAAAAAACTTAATGTTTATAAACTTGAATAAAAGCACTTATTTAATTAGAAATATGTATTTCCTTCTACAAAAAAGTAATTTTTCTCAATTTTCGTATTAAAGAAAAATAGTAACTAAATAAATAATCATTAAAATTTGAAAATATGACCTACAATGTATTTTACACAAAAGTTACTTTAAAATATTGTCAAAAATACCACTAGTTAAAATTTATATTTTATATAAAAATTAAAAAAAAACTTTAAAAAAATAATGATCCATAATGATGAAGAGAAATATGACAATTGTTTCCATAAATCATTTAAATATGCTTTTCAGTATTAGCGGCTTTTTTTCAATGTAAAAATAGATAGCATAAAACGACAAAACTTTAGTTATCGAGCGTAACGAAAAGTGCTACCCTTTCGTAAGTAAATTATTAACAATATTAATTAAAACAAATTACCATAAACTCCATGAGCCTTTCAAAAAAAGTCAAATACACCATGCACGTATATACATATACATATATATATACACACACACACAGAGGCATAAGAAAGTTGGAATGCAATTTCGAAACTTGTTCTGGCACCCCTAAAGGTGAACGTGTAACAATTAGCGGAGGGCAGATGCGCCACGATCTCGAGCCTGATCATCCCACAAGTTCGACTTTGCCGTGTTTAGTTCTCGTGTTGCGGTCGCTCGTCGCTACGGCAACGAGGTGTCTAAGCCTCGCGTTCTAATCAATGCGCGACGAAAAATTGGTGTTTTTTTTTTTCAAACCCGAACAAAAAAAAGGATGTAACAAAATTAAGGCAAGACACACAAAGTTTTTGCACCCGTGTCGAATCGCTCTAGCTTTCACTTCGAATCAAAGTGAAAGTTTGGCGTCAGAGATCGATTTTTCATCGCGGTTTCGTAATTGTTTTAGCGCGCGCAATTATTTTATTTTATACCGCGAGCGCGATAAATCATCGGCCAAGTTTTGCTTTATTGCTCGAACCAAGGGAAGGAAGGGGGGGGGGGAATGGTGCACGTGTGAGTATAAGGTATTCTTGATTTCTTGGTGGTATATAATTGATGGATTTAAATATATCTTGCAACACGTTGTGCATAATCGACGACAAGAAATAAAATTGCTGTATAGACTTTTGAATTGCGCTCTCGATGATATATATTATATTGTTTTACGTTTATACGCGTTACGCTCGTTCTTTCGTGTGCTCGATTATTAAATACGTCACTTGAAATAAATAATCTTTGTATTGATTAAAACTTATAAATACATACCTTCGTTTTGTTGCCACAGAAAGAAAATTCATTTAATACAAACTACAACTATTTTAATAAAGTTTATATTCTCTCTCTTTCTGTTATGTACATAGACGTTAAATTGCATCGTCGTTTATAACGTTGCGCAAAATTACGACGATTCCCAGTTGTTTTGAATGAGAAGCGTCCGCAGCTTATCTTGCCGCGATTAGTTTAAACCGTTTCATCGCATGCTCCGTACAGTGTTTCATAAAATCACGAGCGAGAAAATCGAGAAAAAAAAGGGATTTCGAGGTCGAGATCGATATGCAATGGAAGTACTCTTATGAAATGTATATCTTGCAGTCGTTTTATTTCCATTGCGTAAGCGAGAGCGTAAACGTCACAGTTGTCTAGCTACGTTGACATTGAACTTCTTAAATTTTCACATTTTTCGACGAGTTGATTATATTATCAGCGAAATATATCCACTAATTTAAATAAAACCTCGAATATATCTTTTTTTTTTAGATTTCATTATAATTTTCTAATTTCATAATTGTATAATTATTGAGAAATGTAAATATTCGTGAATTGATTTTATCTTCGATGTATATATGTGCCATAATTGAGCATATAATTTTTTTTAGTGGCTACGTTATTTTCATTTATGTGTTTATAATTGAGCAATGCAAACGTTTAAAAGATTTTAGAATGTGCGCATCGTCAATGGAATTGTTAAAAAAAATGTATGTACGAAACAGTATTCGAAATACGATTATGTATTACATAGCTTAAGAAAAAAGAAAAATGTACGGTATGACTAACCGGTCTCTAAACGGTCTCTTAATCACGAACGTCAAAATTTACAGATAACTCCTTAGCTCATCTCCCTTCTCTCTTACGCCGTCTTTTTTTTCCTATCCCTCTTTCTCTCTCTCTCTCTCCCTCCCCTCTCCGTTGAGTTCGTGTCTGTTAAATACCCGCCAATTAAGCTACGGCAAGTTTTAATTATCCTTCGGCTCATCCAAGAATCGAGCATCTCTCGCTCTCTCTCTCGCCAAGCTCTAAAGGCAGAAACAAACGCACCGAAAGAGAAAGATAGAAGGAAGAGTTTGTTGACCCTCGCGAGATGCTTCAAGACCGAACCCCTATATATCTACACTTTCCTCTCTCTCTTTCTTTCATATACGAGAGTCGACAAGAGAGAGAGGGAGAGAGAGAGAGAGATAAATATTCATAAAGTCGAAGCAATGGAATGCCCGATGATCACACGCGCGTGTGTGTGTTTATATACATATATATATATATTGGTGGGGAACTACACCGAAGGCTCCTCACGATTTTTGTTAATGTGGATATGGTTTAGTGGAGCGATCAAAAGGGAATTGGGATTCGAGTGACGAGTTTGCGAAACGACTGGCAATTTCGTACGTGACGATCGTTTCTTTTCGGTATCTTGTGCGTGATAAGCACTTCTTTTTTCTTTCTCTCTCTCTCTCTCTCTCTCGTCGATTTCCGTTTTTCGAGTAAACCATCCGTTTTTATTGCATTTCAAAGAGAAAGTAAAATCATTTTTTGAGATAAAAAAGACTTTTGTATGTACTTTTAATTAATTACAGATTACTTATCAGTTATATTTAAACAACTTTTGAAATGATTACAGCCTAAAAATAAATTGGTAATTATTGATTAATTTAATACATAAAAAGTAAATAAAATCGCGTAAAATAATTATTACAAAAAAGTATTGGATAGAAACAATTATTTCGTTATATACATAAATTACAAATTCACACTTTCACTTCCCAGTATTCTACAATGTTATTAACATTCCTTTTTTTGAACTTGAAAATATATAGGTCAAAGATCTCGACGAATTGCTGAAATCGAAAAATTCCACGTCAAGAAATAAAAAAATTTGGCAAATCACTTACTCGGTTAATAAGACAAAGAGCCGACGTATTCGGGGAAAGGAAAAAAAATCGAAGATTCAACGTATACAAAAATCGGGTTCTGAAATACGCGCATATGCATATTCCTCTTTTCGCTTTTGAGTGCGTAATTGCTTCGGGTGCAGCGTTCAACCAGTTTACGAGTCCGCGGCAACAGCAGCTGCCGCATCAGCTGACAGTCGAGCCAAAGAAAGAGACGAGTGCAACACCGCCAAGAAGGACCCTTGGAGAAAAATGTGCGCTCGCATATACACCTATGGGAAGTACGAACCTCTTTCTTTTTCCTTTGTTCTATACTTTCGTTATTTAGCACCGATGATAATATAAGAATGTTATACGTTGTTACAGCACAGGTGAGTGATTTTTACATTAGACCCTATATTGATTTTGAATTAGCAAAATTGATATACATCAGTATATGTGTAGTTTTTCTTAACTGTATTCTTTTAGTTATCAGTATCGAAAAATTTCAGTACGCTAAATAAACTGTTTTATTAAAAATTACTACATTGGATCGTATCGTTGCGAGATATTTCACTTGTCACCATTTTCAGAATATTTTATAGCAAGTCTTAATCAAGTTTATTCTATGAATTGTGAAAATCCAAGTATATCACTCCTAAAAAATTATACTATACTACTCCGAAGATAAACATTAAGACGAAGATTACCTAATATTTTTGGCTCGATATGTAATTGATATGAAACCTTGTGTTTTTCTAAACTACACGATGAAGTTACCTTGACAAATCCCTAAACAACATTGTTTTTTTTTTACGTTACGCTTTCTGATGAGCTCGCAACTTTTTTAAGAGATAAAAAGAAGCATTAAAAATTTACAGCGTCTTCAGATTTGAGATATTACGACTAATGATATTCAAACAAGAAATGTTAATCAATTTTATGTATAATATTAAATACGTCGATATAAACTTAAATGACCATAAAAAAAGATTACGTATACATATTATTAACGATTACCAACGAGCAAAGTAAAATACCGCAACCTCGACGAAATAAACCCAACGCGTAAATAATCTACATCGATAATCGCAAACCTATAGCGGGATACAGACATACGGTAATGAAATTTCATTAGGTTCGCATAAAATTCTCCGCATCTAAATACAACAAAGACAATACAGCGTTTTAGTGTAAAGAAGAATTTTCTATACGATTCGATTATTTCCCTCGACGAAGGTGCTGCTACTTACCGTCGAGTTCGTTGCTCTTTTTTTTATGGCCTTGGGTAATCATCGAGGACCGAGCGCAGTGAACTGGTTAACCGACTCGACTGATAAGAGACGACCCGACGAGATTAGCTTCTCCTTGTTTTCGATGCGAGTGACAAAAGAAAAAAGGACACGGACGTTCGACGAGGTGATGACCGTCGAGGTTACTTTTACGGCAATCGGATATTTTCGAGGACTAAGTTTCTCACGCAGTACCGAGTACAAAAGTAAATCTTGGTACGAAGATAATAGAATAATTGTCGTTTGTTTCATTGTATATGGATATCGCAATAATGGCTATTTTCAACTTACGCATAAAAATTGAAATTTGTTGTAAGATCGTAAAAAAAAAAGTTAGTGTTTTACAACAGTAACAATATTAAAGGCATTTTATTATATTCCTCGACCATACTTTACATAAAACTTTAATTACATTTCTCGAATGAATAAAACATTAAACGATCAAAATTCATACGTAAATCGTTAAACTTACTGCTTATTTGATTATTAAACGAAGAATAAAAATAAAAAAACAGTAACACCGAGGAGCGCAATATAGTAAATTGAAATTTGCTGTAGTTGGGAGAAGACGCACTTGAAACTGCAATATCACAAATTGTACCCGTGACAGCAACAATTATGAACTTGAGAGTCATAATTGTATTAAGAATGTATTGCAACTACTACCAGAGGGCTATCATTAAATTACAAATAGCTATTCATTTTTTTTCTCCATATATGCCATTAAAACTCGACCGTCACTTGATAAAACACCAAACGAATAGGATTTTCTTTTGTAAAATAACGAGAAATACCTTGGTCGATATATGTCCTCGATGTAAAAACATATTTAAAAGAAAAGATAGATAGCGATAATGATTAAGAGGTAATGAAATGCAATTCCTTACTATCACGCGTAAAACACAATGGATTAAGAGAAAAAAACCGATATTCCTTCGCGAAAAGTTGATAAGAAATTATCGATATTAGAGGATATATACACGTATTGATTCATACTGTTTGCGTCACGGGTAGTAATAAAAGAGGTAGAATATCAAATTCTAGATTTACAGAGAGAAAAAAAAACACCCTGTGAAAATGTTAGTCACGGGAAAAAAAAGCAATTATGATTCTTCGTAGCTTTTTCTCATAGAATATATACACAAGCACGCACTCGGTAGGAAAAAAAGCATCAACCTGTTCGGAGAGGCACACACGTGCTCTATCGCGCAGGAAGGAAAGAGGAAAAAAAAGTAGACACGCGTTGAAATCGAGTACGGTTTCTCGCTCTTTGAGAAAGAAAGAGAAAGAAAGAGAGAAAGATAGACCGTTGGGTCCGAAGGACACTCGGAAACCGGAGCCTGAGTTTCTTGGCTCTGCGGCGTTGCCACGTGCTCCCTCCTTCTCTCCCACTCTCCCTCTCTCCCTCTTTCACTCCCTCCCTCTCTCACTCTCTCTCTCTCTCTCTCTCTTGCTTCGTTCACCGGTGTGGCGGTCGAAAACTGGACCGAAAGTCTACACGGTGAGGATGAAGCCAGCAGTCTAATTCGCGAAATTTCGTCCTACTCCCTCGTGTGACGGTAGATTTTTATCAAAGTATATAATATAGATGTAAATATAAAGATATTCCCGACGAATTGTCAACGTATTTTCTGTATTACAAGCAAATTATCCAATAGAAAAACATAATCTAAGAAGTAACCGTCATTAGCCACGCATCATTAAGCGTATACATATACACATTTTCCTCTCAGGGTATCTCGGACAATGATAATAATTAATGACGTTCATTAATATCTGACCAAAGAAGATTTTTTTGTAGATATAGTATATATAAAAACGAAGAAATCGCGTCGAATTAAATTCCAAGGGAAGATAGGGTGTACGACAATAAAGATTTTAAAGCCACGGCGAAGGAAGCAGGAAGCGAGAGCTCGCTCGCGAGAGCACTAGAAAAGTAATAAAATCGATGCCTCGAGAGAGGAAGAGGAGAGAGAAAGAGAGGGAGAGAGAGGGAGCGAGAGATCTGTAAGTACCGAGTGGTACAAGGCTAGGACGAGTCTCACCCAAGCCTGAGAACCACTGGAAGGGTCGGGTATTCCCCTCCGCTCGGTCGATGCCCACTTTTTATTTAAGCCCAAGAGAGAGAAAGAAAGAGAGATACGTACACGCACCAACTCTGCTGGTGTATTCGGGCAGGTACCGAGAGAAAAGAAAACGAAAGAGGAACCACCCTTCGGCCACTAGTATTTACCCCCCTCCTTCAACCAGCTGAGGGTCACCAATTCGCTTTTTCATTCTCGCTGTGTGTATTTGTACGATTGATCCGATGAATTTTTGGGTATTTTTGACGTGCTGGAAACGTCATGACATATAGTACACGATTTTGACAACTACAGTTACTACTTTGCAAAATCAATACGAAATGTTAAAAGTACATTGCGAGGATGAAACGTTTGTCGTCCGGTTTTAAATCCTGAAAGATCAAACGCACAGATGGTGTAAGTGTATGAAGCTTAACCCGTTGCTTACAAACCTTTTGTCACTCGTGCAAATATCAATCCATCAGCATTTGTCCTATGCGCTCGTAGCAACTCGATGAATTAATTTAAAACCTTTAAGGACAAAATTAATCGTACGCAACGCACAGCATGCTAGATAGAAATACACAAAACGCTTTTTCCAATGATATCCACGACGGTCAATTATTACACCACGAGCAAGAAAACACACCCATATATTCTGATGAATCAGCTGTTGCTACTGAATCATGTAAAAGTCTGCTACTACTTGAAAGAAGCAGCTCGAAAAGTTTTGCTCCTAACTCCCCTAACGCGTGTCATTAAAGTCGTCGACAACAACGGAAGATATCTTTCCTCGAAGGATATTTTCTCTTGTCCAAGACGCTTGGGTATATATATAAATATAATAAAAGAAGATTAACCCAGCTCGATCGAGTATACATCGGATATATTCGCATAGTGCACGGCTCGTCTAACTTGCCCGAGAGTTATTGTAATACGCGTCATGCGTGCGTTGCACTGATGCAATCCGAAATCGCTTCGGGCGATGATGAAGCGCACACCACGTACAGGAAAAGATTTTTATGGTGTTGAGTTTCATTTCGTTCGCTCGATAATATGGTAATGCGTGGACGCGATTTGTTTTGACCAACGAGTATGCAAAATGTCTGTTTGTAAGAAACTGTGATCTTTCAAACAACGTAATAATGATTTTACGTGACGTTTAAGAAATTTGGAGGAATTTTCCATTTAAAGTAAAATATATATTTATTCCGGGATTAATATTCATTGACTCTTAGGGAGTCTAACAGATAATGGACGATCGAAACGTACTATTTCTTATTTGTTCAGAGAAGAGTACATTTTAGGGAATGACATTTAAATGTATTTGACAAAGTAACGTTGGTTTAAAGTTAATACGTTTTATTTAAATCTACCAAATATTTATTTATTTGAATTTTTAAGTGCAAAATTATCTTATTTAACAATAAAGATTGCACTCTTACCCTTAGTTCCTATTAGTTGAATTAATTATATTAATGCATTGTCTTTGTAAGATAATGCAATGGTACGTATATTTTTGCTTTTAACAATAGTAAAAATAATAAATAAATATTTTTTTGTACAAGTAAATTTTTTCTTTGTATTCAAGTAATCAAAGAGCTCGTCCATTAGTGACATTGAATGTTCCATCAGCTAATATAAAAAGTTATATTTATACTAATTTTCAATAATCAATAAATATATAATTATGTATTACATTCTTATTCAATTACGAAGTTTGTTTCTAATGTATAGGAACTGATGCGTTTTAAATCGCTCTTGTAGAATGATAGCATCGATACAATTTTCCGCTTCGCTTATGTAAATTCATATTTACATTCAAAACGATAAAAAAGGATCATTAATAATCACTGTTTTCAATAATATCATGCTTTAACCGAAAAAAAACTTAGCAAATAAGAAAATTAACCACAATTTTTTCGACTACGTTTTTTTTTTTCTCTTTCAGTTGTGTTTTGAAACTATACCGGATATTAGCCAACTCGGGTAAAATGTCTCACTTTTCGAGCAAGAATAAACTGCAGTTTTTAGTTACTTATTACGCTGTTCTTGTACACGATGAAATTATTCAATGATCTATACAGCGTATGAAAGAAAAAACGCAAACCGTATTAAATATTACACAAGTGTCGCGTAACGATAACAATGTCTTGTTACCTGAATTAATTTTCGTCGATTCATAGTCTATTAATTGTCGAGGATCGATTTCCATTATCCTTGCGCCAAAGTGTTCGTATAGATTTTTGCGCGCGTATATCGATGCCGAGCTGTGTTTCATTCGGCGACCCCAATTCCGCTGGGTTAAAAAGATTATAAGGTTGAATTTAGCATACGCCCTAGATGTTTCGAGAGGAGGTTGACAAATTGACAAGTTACAATTTCATCCCAAGCCGCAGAATTATTATATCCTTTGATTTTGAGGAGATCGACGTATATAAAATTCGGAACGAGGTGACTCGATGGTTTAACGATCCTTCGGAAACCCAACCTTCACCGATGGTGAGACTGATCGCTATTGTTTCATTTTTTTTCTAATTTCGATACAGATACACCGGATTTAATCGTTACGATCTATAGCGATTACTATTTTTTAATAATCATCTCGCGTATTGTTGAAATTTATTGTCGCGAATAAATTCAACACGGCAGAATTTCACGAATTAGTAATTGGCAGTATTATTAAATAAACGTTGATTTTATGTAGACGTAACGATCGTCAAACTTTTCGATCTTTCACCTTTACAATGAAATTTTTCGAACATCGAGATCGCGGACATTTGCATTTAATTATGCAAATCGCGCGATATCGTAAATCCTCATTAATTATTCAGGTTTCGTATTTATTTATAAATATAGCGCAAGTATATATACACGATAGTACACCGCAATATAATAAAAGTCGATTCTTTTGAATATTTGAATATCATATTTTCTTCTATATAGGTAAGAGATATTGCACTTTAAATTACTTTTTAATAGAACGTTATGTCGATACCACGATTAATAGTAGACAACTTCTTAGTAATTAATATCGTAAACTCAATTTTATTACACATTCGGTGTAGTGTGCGCGATACAAGAAAGTAAATATAGACGTAAATATCATCGAGATACGTATATATATATGTGTGTGTGAGGGTGTATGTGTGTGTGTGTGAGTGTACAATCGATCAATATCGTTAGAACAATCGCGCAAGTCTAGCTGGCTGAGGTAATAATCGAGAATCTTTAGTAAAATGTGAAAACAAACCTGATGTACTGTATGTAACCGTGCCTGGCGTCCTCGAAGAGGAAGCCCGGGTTCCGCATTTCGATCTTCTCGAAGACCATTTAATATCTTAGGGTTCGCCGCTGATGGGCTCACGTTCGCGAGAAAATAACCAACGTCGTCATCGTCGTCGTCGTCATCATCATTACCACCATCATCATCATCATCATCATCATCGTCGTCGTCGTCATCTTCATTTTGCTGTCTCCCCCACCCCCCCAGTATTCGTTTCCTACAATCTTGACCGATCGGAGAGCATCATCCCGGTATCCCAAGACCGGCGATTGACCTCATCGCGGAGCCGCCTCCACGTGGAGAGTCTCTCTCTCTCTCTTGCTCTCGCTCTCGCCTGCTCTCTCGGTGTCCGACACTCCGCGGGGATTACTCTCCTCCGTCCCCCTTCCCCCCCGTTCCCGTCACTCTCGAACGAGTTCACACACAGAGGCCCTGATTCAAGCACAACACTCTCGGAAAGCGCGCGCGCTCGCGCTTTTAATACGCGTGTATCTCTATATGTGCGGATATATAGGTATACACCTATACGTATATATATCTATATGTATGTATGTATATATAGGTACGTATATAGGTATAGGTACAGGTATAGGAATACGTAAACGAATAAGACACAGCGCTTAACCGGCGTTTGTTGCGGCTCGGGCAACGAGCGCTGGCCGACTGAGGAACAAACGAGAGCCGCACCAGCGCCCCGGTACCGGCGTACCAGCCCCCACCATTCCCGACAGCTGCGCGGTCGTTCGCTCCCGCTTTTCTTTCCCTCTATACACACGCACGCACGCACGCACACCGCACACACACACACGCGCACGCACGCACACACGTATACCTGTGCACTTTGCCGGTCTCTCTCTCTCTCTCTCTCTCTCTCTCTCTGTACGTGCATATACACACACACACACATTTGTATCTCCACGGAAGATGTAGCTCCTGTTTTTATGCACTTTTTTAACGATCCCTGAATTGGCTCTTGGGGTCCTCTCGATTAATCCTTCGTTTTTACTTCCTCGCGAGGGGAGAGGTGTGAGAATCGCACCGGATCGCATACCTTCCACTGAGTAAATATTTTATCTAGTCTGGTGCCGTCCTGTGATCTACGCTCGAGAAATAGTTCCTCTATTTCATATCACTATTCTGCAAATATACGTTATTCACCGTATATTTTAAATTGCGTGATTTGTACCGTGATGTATTACCAGAGAGATGTATGTTCAGGGTTATATACTACTTCGTGACATTTTGCTTAACGAGTGTAATGACAATTATAGGAATCTGACATTTTGACCATGATAGACTTCTTTCCAAACAGGTGTTCGTCTCTCTAAAAACGTCTATTTTTGTGCAAATTGTTATCCAGAACGTTTAAACACTTTATACGAAACATTCCTGTCCGAGCGCAAATGATGTCTTTCATATCAATGTCTGTATATCCTAATAATGTTTCTACGTAATATCAAAGTTAATTAATTTTATTAAAAAAGCAACGACTATTCGACTTTTATGAATACGTATTAGTATATCTATATGTATACAGCGATAGGTAAGGGGAACAGAAATTTTGATGAAAAAGGTAGACAGAAGGGTTTCGAGGTAGAATCACCGGATGCTGCGGGACCCTCATTTTGCATTTTATTTTATGTATTTTTTCTCCCTTTTTCGCCTTTGTTCGAGAGATGATGTTTCTCAATGTACAGTTGGAAGATCTTGATTTTGGACCATATTATATGCGTCTTCCTTTTAATTGGGTAGACGATCGTACGATTAAAATAAATAATAAAAAATCATTAATTTAAAGTTGCCCTATTTCAAAGATATTTTTTACTTCGGGAATCTACAGTTGTTTCGTCAACACCTAACACTATCAATAAATCATTCTTAAAATAAAAATGTCTCATTAAAAACTTACTGGATAACATGACGAAAATCGATTATAACCAGTACTCGTAACTCACCTGTAACGACACAAAAAAATTATAATTTAATAAGATGGTACCTTCGGTACGTTAAAATAAAAATAATTTTTCATTTAATAGACAGAAATGATCGAAAAATAAAATTTTTGTATTTAATATTATAAGAAAAAAATGGAACTCGTTATATTTACTGTACAAATTGTTTCAGTTACCTAATATTACCACTGTATAATCATTAATAAATAACTCGTCATACGTTACAATGTTGTATAACGTAATCGAAATTCGTATCAAACGATATATTCGTACCTCGTAACTATTAATTTCAAAATTTTATCTGCATGTTCATTATGAATTTTTCATCAGGTACAGTTTTGTTTTAATGATAGGTTTGGCAAAAGAAAAATAACACGTTACACACCAGACGTTATCTTTATAATAAAGAGATTTAGCAATTCTCGTTGATAAACTCCCAGTATAGGTATGTATATACGTTTATACGTGAAATAAAAAATAATAATTGTAACCTCTAGAACGATATTCGTTACGCTACGCGCTTCAAAGATTCCAAGTGCAACGAAACATCTTTGTATACACGCATACATACGCGTACCGTACGTAATGCAGGTTTTTTCGTTCTTATACGTTTAAAATTGGCAATTATTTAATTATTTTTAGAAAATGGAAAATTCGCATGGGAAAATAAGAGTGCGTATGCGTATATGTGATTGAACTTTATTACGTATTATCAACTTCAAATTTTGGTTTCGGCTGCTTCTTCTGCTTCTTCTTCTTCTTCTTCTTCGGGTACGAAAAATTATTCAATTATCCAAAATGATATACTTTCTAGCAATTAATAATTGCGGGATGTACATTTATATATGTGTAAGACTCGGTTGAGAGAGACATTTAAGTGTACGAGAATTTCGAAGTTCATCATTACGCAGATTAATATACCACTTTCCAAAAAAGAGTTTATTCCGTAAATAACAAAAGTAAAATTGCCATCGCTTTTTTTTTAACGATATATCATTTTGTTTTTCGCACACAGGTGGTATGTGAAAGTCTCATTAAGATTGAAAATTGTATTAAATTTGTTGTCAATTTTGGAAACGACGATCGATTAATATAAGAAATAATATATAATTTATCGAATAAATTTTAATGTAACCATACGTGTATTACAGTTGTTTAAATAAAATAAGCAACGATGCAAAATCGAATGTAAAGAATCGTATAGGATATAGAGTATACACCAAAGTAAATAATAATCGAACTCGTTTGAATATATGAGACTGGTTCGAAAAGCAGAAAGTTAACTTGATGAATTGTCTCTAGGAATTCGGTGCACAAAGCATATTCAAAACGCCAGGGAGTCTCGAGGAACATTTACATTTGGTATGTGGGATCCGGAATTAACTTTCGGTAGACCAGAGAGTAAAAGATTCAAAAGGAGGGATGCTATTTGTGCCGAACTGGGTGAATCATTGGTAGAGGAGAATCGAGCTCTCGACGCCTTGCGAATAAATAACCTGATGCGCCCGCCGAGCATCATGAAAGCGGAGACGAGTGAGAATGAGAATTCTGATCAGGGATTCTTCTGTTTGTCGAAAAAAATCTTTATTCGTCTGTACAATGATAAGGATTTACCTAGAAGCTAGAAATATTTTTAAGCAATATCTTAACTTTGTCAAGGAAGCATACATTGAAAGTGAAGATTTTAAAAGAATATTTCTTAATTATCAATACATCATGTATGCCCTGTAAGAGATAAATACTTATATACAAATAAATGAATGGTGACTTTATAGTCATTCATTGATAAAAAAGGTTGAACCAATTATCAGGATTAAAAATTCATTAGACACAGACAGTTCTCTCAGTGTTTCTACAAACTTCTTTTCTCGAAAACAAAAGATATTTTTTTAAATATAGATCAAAAAAATTTTTTTATTATTCTTATATAAATAAATGCTATAATTAAATACATGACATTTACGCATTAATAAACTATTTTTTATCCATATTAACGTAAGTAATCGAAAATATTCGCATAATTACAGTGTTCGACCATCAAATAATTAAAATATAATTGAAATCTGTTTGAACGAGTGAATTGATGGTGACAGACTAATCAAAAGTAAAAGAGCTATCTCCATTGATAAAAGTTGATATTAATCTATCGAACAACTAGATTAATCGGTCAATTCGCAATACTAAGTTGTAAAATTGTTTCGTAATACCTACTACTAAATATTTATTCAATTAGTTCGAAATGGTTGTGTATATACACAGAGACACCTCTCGTTGCAATACTGTGCAATGAAATGGCTAGAAAAGCAACGTGTACGTGTATGAGTGGATGGAAGAACCAGAGAAAGAAGATACATACAGAGAGAAAGCGAAAGATCGTTGCCGCGTTCGGAGAGGTGCGCGAGAGGAGGAACCAGTTTCTCAAATACAACCCGAGAGTCAACTACAAACACTCGTACACGTACACGTACACACAGAGACGCACCCGTACGTCTGACAGGATTATGGTATATATACGTGTATTATACATACACACGCAAGGTGGAGAACATTTTCGTCTAAAGAGTATATTGTGTATACACCGATCAATCGCTCTCCTTTGCATACTCTTCTTCCGCGTAGAATATATTTTCGCTATCGTCTTCGTCTTCGTCTTCTTCGTCGTCGTCTTTTGTCCGAAGTATTAAATGAACATCCCGCGACTGTATGTAGGATAAAATAAAATGGTTTAATTTTCCACCAGGAAATGTACTGCGGGATATTCGTTCCCTGACTGCATCAAAGATAATTGTGATTTAGTACCAAGAAATTGCATTTGGTACAAAGAGACTTTTCGTTACGTGTGTATTGTACACCTTTAAAGAAAATCACGGGAAAATCAAATTACCGAGAGTGTCAAGAATATTTATGCGCCTTTTCCGTTTTCAGGCCCATAGACACACTTTCACGTTGATTCGGTGATCAGTTTCGCGCGGATATTTCGTACGTATATATGTGTGTATATATATATATATATACGTGTACTGTACGCGAGAGAGGGAAAGGAGGAGACGTTTTATTTAACTTTTCGCGTCTTATATGGTAGCGCGTGCAAACGCGGACTCGTTAAGTCTTTATGGGATTCTATTAGAACCGTAATTTTGACGTTTACGTTGCATTGTCACGAATCATTATTCTACGCGTTTCAAACGGTATAAATCCTACGGGTGCTGACAATTAATTTTTCCGGGGTACAACGTGTGCCAACTTGACGTGTTTCGTTAGCCTTAAGGAAAGTGAATTTTATAATGGACACTCTGCGATGTATAATGATACAAGATATCCAATACCAAAAAGTGAAAACGCTTGATAATAAAATATTATAAGATTCTATTTTGACGCGTACGAATAAACCTCAATCTCCGTTCACACAAAGAAATATTTTAACAATTAATTTTACCGAGACAATAGTGAACTTATACAAAGTCATAATATTCGTAAGGAAAGCATCACCATTACACCGTGCTGTCACGATAATTTTTAGCTCACTGACAATCGTCATTATACGGTTACTTTTATATAAGATTATTTTTGCATTTTAATTCCAGTGGACGTTTTTGTTTAACTTTACACAAAATCTGACGCGAGCGCGTTAATGAAACTGAAGTTAGCAGCCAGATAGATTTATCAACGGTTCTCAACAAAATCTTTTCTTTATATTTATCCCTTTTAAACGATACTAAATAACAAACAAGACATGCAAACACATAACATAAAATTTTAGAAAATTCCATGAAATTTTTTTAAATACAATTTATGATAAATCTATCTGGCTGCTGCTATCTGGCTGTTAACTTCAGTTTCATAGCGCGTTAATACACGTTAATCGGTACACATAACTACGAACGAATTCAAGTAGAAAATGCACTCGACACCGTGGACGCTGGACTTTTGGCGTTTTGCAGAACACGCAACGTAAAACATTATTTTCCGATAACACACACACATACTCACACAGAGGAGTATAAGCGTCGAGTTTGCTCACAATTTAAATAATTTATCGCACCTGCGCGATGTAAAATTTCATGGCAATTTGTACCACGTTGTTCACGCGCACAGATAAATTTCATACGAAAACCTCTTCCTCTCCCTCCTTTCAGACGAAAGAAAAAAAAAGTAATATCTTAGCATATTTTATAAAGACGTTAAAATAATCCCGCGGCGCACTATCAAGACGTTATCCCTCGGTCAAAGGAGTAACAGGGCAATTTGGACCAAGCGAAACCATAAATCTCGGGCAATTACACGCGCGGTGGTAAAAGGCGTTGAAAAAAAAATGAAAATAAAAAGAAAGACAACGCGAGCCAAAAGATTCGCGACTTATAAATCAAAGCGTGATGCGATTTTAGCTCGGGTCTATAATAATTCATTGGACGAGGAGAAGATTAACAAGGAAAAGGGGGACGATATGATTTCATAAAGTTAAAATGAAACGAAACTTGGCCTTGAAATTGACTTTTCGCATCGTTTGCGAAAATTGGGTGATACGGAGAACAAAAAAAATGTCAAGATAACGCAAAACGGATGTGCGAACAAACTCAAGGTCGGTCAAGGGACTCTGCGAGTTGTGTCTATACGTGTGTGTATATACTATGCGTCTAAATGCTCAGGGGATGTGGGTATAGACGTTGTAGGGAAAGAGGGAAAAACGAAGATGCAGCGTGGGAACGGGAGTAATAGCGATGATCCTTCCCGGAGAAAAGGATTTGCGGGAAAATTTATTGGTCGCATAGGAATTTACATTGGGAATATTGCATACACAATTTCCTTAAATAACTACGTTTAATAATTTACACGGGCACAATTTATTCCCGTTTTATAAAAATATAAAGTGGACTCGCATTTTTAAACCGAGCCACCAAATATGTGTATTAACATATATATATAACTGTTCGAACTAAAGGTATAAAACCCCCGAAAGGATTTCGCTTTTATTCGTACGAGATGAAATCGTGCGATCACCGCGAGGCAAAACTAAACCACGTTAACCCATGCGTCCATTTGAATCAGAAAGAACGACATTACCACGCTATTGTGATCACTTTCCACCATAGAAAGTCCAAGATACTTTTTTATCTCTCGACTTTTCTCGATTTTGGTGAATCAACGGCTTTTTATATAAAGAAAATAAAAACACGCGACTCATTGTCTATAAACTCATTAAAAAAAAACGAGAGGAGAAAATTACAACTGTACAGTCACTATATTCTTTCCAAATGTGTAATAACGCACGCGAATGTAAATGAAACAAAACATTTGAATAATAAACTCTGAGAAAATGTTTTTAACGTACGCCGTGCAACCGCAATTGAAATATTTAAGAAAGCAATTGATATTTATTATAGAGTAATAATGCAGCTTGGAAAGTATTGAATGACGTAATAGTAGAACCATAAAACGTTACAGCATTTGAATATTATAAACTTTATTGTTCTCTTAGGGGAATTATAGTTTAATGCAATCTAAATACCGAGAAACCCGATGAAATTAAAATTACAAGTGAGAAGGTAAGAGAACAGCGTGATATAAAATACTTATACGCGTTTCATTAAAATGTATTTTAGTATTGATTAACAAAAAAAGAAATAATAGTATAATTCTTTGAAACGATTGACTCTACTGGTGGAAAGTTCACTTTACATTACTAAATTACTTTTACTCCGTTCTTTAACGACTTCCTCTCGTTTTACAATATAATTTCTTAATTAAAAAAAAAAGAAACTAATTAAATAATTATGCTATTAAACTTTTTAGTATTATCGATGACTTCCTAGATAGGATAAGTTTACTTTCGTTCAACAAAATTTTACCGTGACAAAGACTCTACGGATTGATATCTTTTGGTATAGTCAATTCCTACATTTTCAACATTAAAATATGTAGTTATTTTAAAAATTTAAGTTCTGATTATACACATTAATTTTAATGTATGATTCGTTTAACTGGCGTAAATAAAATTCATGATTATAGACAATTTGTTAATAAATTCAGAAGATATTCGTTTGAAATATGAAATTAAATATCTATAAGTACTTAAAACACGTAAAAGAAGATAATAGCAACTTTTTAAAAAATCTGTTCTTAATAAAAATTGAATACATATAATTTAATACACGATCGATGGTTTGACGAAAAAAAACAGTTATAAAAAATTAATCTACGTTGCTTGGCAAAGCTTGGAACATGACTGTAAAGATTATTTAAACAAAATATTACATAATAAATATAAAAAATATTTATATATATAAAATATTTTTCGATTTCCTCGTCAATCATGCTAGAAATAGCCCCGCAATAAAAAATTTTTTTGGAAAACACACTGAATTTGCATAAAATTTACTCCTCCTTTTTAACCCCTAGACATAAAGGAAAAAAGCAAACACGACAACGGTCAAAGCGCGACTCTCTCGATCCATCCTCGGACCCTGATGCTCGCCGACGCAGGCGAAATCTAATTTGAGCCACGTACCTACACGCTGCCTTTGTTTGCGATACCTCGTAAGCTTTCGTTAAACAAAGACTTCCCAATGAGCCCCTCGAATTTTAGTTTAACGTTCTTCTTACACGATATACGTACCCACGAGAACGGGGCGGAGGGGGAGGAAGGGAGGAGAAAAGGTCTTTTTAATCAGGTCATGCGGTTTTCTACGGCGGCGGTTCTTTTGAGAAAGCTTTTTTCGATTTTTCACAGTTTCTCTCACTCGAGTAGTTTTGGTTGCTTTTTTTCTTCGTCGGCGTCTGAGTTAAGATGTAAAGAGTCGTGTCTACGGTGTCTCTCATGCGAGGTATACCAAAAAACAATATGTTACGCAGTATACGAGCATGAATATTAATACAGATGTGCAATAAATTTAAAATACATATACCTTCGTAAAAGGATCCTTTTTTTCGAATAGGATGTATATTAAATTAAACATTGCATTTTTGATACGCGCAGTCGTAAATTTTTCTACCTCGGCGTATTTTAACATTTTAATGAATAATCTCGTAAAACTTTTCAAACAAATATTATACTTGTCTTTTAAAATTCACCGAAAATATTTTTTTATTTTATTTTTCAAATGTACACGATTTTTTTATAATTATAAGACTATTACTATCGGTATATATATATATATATGTGTGTGTGTGTGTGTGTACACTATTATTTTTATATACGTACGGCATATAAACCTGCAAAAAAACAAATTAAACCGAAACTTTCGTAACAATTTGTGATACGATACGAATCAAACCAAGATAAAAATCTCGTTCATTTTTTTTATTACGGTTATATATACTGTAACACTGTTAAGTCACACAGTTGCAACACTAAGCAGTCGTTGCATTCCATTTTTTCCATTTTTGAAAAAAAGTTATGTCATTAAAAGTTCCTTTTCCTATAGTGCACATTAAAACGATTCAAAAATTTATTCCAAAATTATAACGGTCTATAGTAAAATTTAATCAATCTGACATAATTATGTCTGAAACAATATTTATCATCATTCGACTTTCAATCGACTATTGCACTATCAAATTCGTTAAATAATTTCCCTCGATGTAAAAACCACTCAGACTATCGGAATTTTTCTTCGTCACTCAATTATTCAAATACAATTAATTTTTTAAATTGCCAAAACTCCTCGGTGCCGAGTAACCCTCGAGCAAAGATTCCATCAGCATAATTTTCTGACGGAATCAATTTTATTTCTATTCGCCAACGCGATAAATAATTCCCTTCCTTTTTCTCGAGTGTTAGAAAAAGGTCACAAGTATACGTCAAATCGTGCTTTATCACTTTCAGCACGGCGTTTAATGCATTCCGCAGTTTGCCGAACGAGAAAATAAAAAAGTGACTAAAAGAATAAAAAAAAGTCGTCGAGTGAAAGATAAGTCGGTTGGAAAAGGAACGAAAAGAATAAAAATGAGAGAAACTGAGAGTACGGAAGGATAAAAAAAAGATCGATCGCCTAGGTTTATTATGTCGTGATCGATAGTTGTAAATATTTCAGTATTACATAGGTCACAGTTAAGTATATAATTTATCAATAATAAAGTTTCTCTTAGACAATAAAACTTCGTCGCGCGGGATAAAATTTTAATAATGAAAGCGGTTATTTATTTTCGTGCGATTGCAGGAAAGTGTAACGAGTACGCGACTATGTCGTTAAATCCGATCATTAAAATAAAAACAAAGTGATGAAGTAAGAATGGAAACGACGAATAATTCTCGTTATAGTTTCTCAGATACTTTACGTTTATAAAATATATTCACCAGTTTCCTTTCAAACATATGATATATTAGATAACTAAACATAAAGTAAAATATTTTATTTAATTAAATCTTTAAGAGTTTATGTAAACTATCCGAGTTAAAAGACAATTACAGACACTGAAACGATTGACTTTCCAGAACAAATAAAAAAACTGTCAATTACGTGACGCATTTAAATTAAAATTGCATAATATTTGAGTGAGGTCTAAACGTTATTAACACTAAAAGTTAATCATTTAAGAATGAAATTTAGCTATTAAATTTTATGCAAATTGTTTAAACCATTATTCTCGATCATTTCACCTAAGCTTTCTAATATTGCTCAACAAGAAATCAATAATAAATGTATACAATTTAATAGATAAAAAATTTATTGTTCTTGTACCAACTAATAAAAATTTATTCCAGTATAGATTTTAGTAACAATAGCAAAAAAAATATATAAATACGAAATTAATAATTCAATTTAAACGAAATAAAATTTCAGTAAAATATAACTTTCTACTTTTACTTCATTTTTTTTCTTGTAAAAAGTAAATATTGATCCTTCGAAATTTCCTAAAGCGCATAATCGAGTTTTCATTAATAAAGAAATTAACACATAAGTTAACTTTAATAAATAAATAAATTTACGCGAAACTGTTGAATTACGTGCATCATGATGAAAATAAGAATTAATCTGCACAATATAAACATACTTATCATTCTTACAAACGAGTTCAACACCAACTTTTTAATTGAAATAAAAAAAGAACAAGAAGTTTGTATGCAAAAACACATGGGAATTCCCTTACAATCACGAGCATAAAAGGCATAAGAACAGACACGATAAGAGGGTGAAATGACAGAAAAGGATAAAAGAATATAAGGTCGAAAGTGTACAGAAAGGTATACATGTATATATAGGCACGATACGCATGCAAACGAGGAACGCAATCGTAGAGAGCGAGTTAAAGTTCCCTCGACGCGCGTGTAAGCGCAATCAGCGCAACGTCGTCGTCATCACCGCGTGGACGATAAATCGCGTCGTTAATTACGTTATAGCGTAGAGGGCATATCCACGATTATGTACAGCGCACCGGACACCGCGTGTACTTTCTCATTTCTATTATCATTCGAACGATTATTATCGGATCCTCTCATCCGTGTGATACCGAACTCGATCGTTTTATATATACATATATATCTGATACACTATGGATTTTGATTTTATTACGCTGCCGGTGCTTCCTTTTTCAAGATTTCTCCGCAACTTTAATTTCTGGAGATACATTATCAATAGAATTTTTATTTTTTATTTTGATTGAAATATGGTCAAAGAGATGGAATTAAAGGTTTTGAATATATACACTTGCGTGTGCAAAAGTTCTGGTAAAAAGAAAATTTTTAACATTCAAGTCTTACATCTCCTTCCAAAACTTTTAATTCTAAAAAAATCCAACGCTATTTTATATCTCGAGTGTTTTGTTCAAAAAGGTTAAAAATTGCGTTTTTTAGATTAAAAATATGAACAATTAGTTTTCTAATTAATTTTAAAACTGAATAAACGGTTTCATTTCTTGAATCACTAATTGGATTTGAAATACCTTAAGTGAAAAAAATGCGTATTTGTATCCGTCTTAAAATATACTTGGCATTATCTATTTTTATAGTTAGTCATTTAGAAATTATATTTATTATATTTTTCGTAAAAAGAAGTACTTTTTAAAGTATAATACTTCATAATTATATCCACTGCAGATAGAAAGTCTAATGAGAAAAAAATTTGTTTTTCATTTGCTTTTGCAAGTTAATTATAAGAGTGTACTAAGAAATAATATAAGAAAAAAGTTTTTTTAATTTCCTACAATTAAGAATTTTTTAAAAAATTTAAATTTACTGTAAATAATACAAATTCTTGATAGAGATGTTAAACAATTAATATTGACTGATTTTTTTTATATATGTATATGTCTGTATCTGCGTGTGTGTATATATATATATAAAATATTCTTTTGCAAACAAAACCTCGTCCTTGCAGAGTTTTAAAGGGCAGTTAAAAGGCAATTTATGAACATGTTTTAGTATCAGGCGTATAACTATAACAAAAAGATATTGTGTTTTATTGCAATTTTATTGCGTAAATTATAGACAAGGAAGACCGACAGTCAAGGTCTGTTGACATTCTAAACCAGAAAATCAACGCACGTGATGAAATTCGCACTATGGTTAGAAACACCTGGTGCACCGGTAATCGAGCATTGAACGATGACTCAACGTCAATGGAATAAATAGATCATTCTTATATTAGAATAATAACAATATTTATCACCTAGTTAAATTTATTAGATACGTCTATTTCTACTGTCCTATCCAGATAATCTGTGTATATTATTATTAATTACTCGAATAAAATTCACGATGGACAATAAATTTCGTCGCAAACGCAAATTTATCAAAAGACAAACTTTTACTCTTTACGATCTGACGTGTAAAAATGATGAAATTATTAAGACGAGTTATCGATTCCGCGGCAAATACTAAATTGTTTTATTTTTCTTAATTTTAATTCGCGATGTGTACTCTTGCAAAATAAAATAAGCAAAAGGTAGACGCGGACTTGGTTAATCTGCTAGCATCTCCATAAGTATAAAGAAATATTACCCACGAAATATGAAAAATAAAAAGATATATGTATATGTATAATGTACGGAGAGGACGAAACGGTAAGTTCATCGCGAGAAAACCTGGAAACACACGTAATCCGCAAACGGCGTGAAAAGATCAGAAAAGATAAAGCTTCACCGCAGCCTCGCGTGAGGTTTCGCGTGGATATCGCTCGACGATGATCGCGACACTTTCTTTTTCGTCGCGTAGTCTCGACGCGCATTTTCAGGCCAAAGTTCGGGCTCTCGCTTTCGCCGCCTTTCGCGTTTCATAAAATGCTAAACAGCGAAAAAGATGTTTCCGCTTGATGCACTTCGGCGAGACCGGTAGCGCCAATTTTACTTTATTTTTTCCTCTCTTTTTCAATCTGACGGGGGACGTTTTAGGGTTAGTTAAACGAATCTAGTGTATACGATCGAATAGAAAGTATCCATCGTTGATGAAGATTTAAATGTTGGAATTTAGTAAATTTATTTATTTATTTATTTATTTTCATTTTATTAATAATTGATGAATTACGTACATATATTAGAAACATGTTTAGTAAAATATAGACTAAATGCTACAGTGAAGGAGAGATAAGCCATCTGATTAAGAAAAAAATTACTATTACACTTAACTAAATTTATATCAATTTATCCTATTACTTCTACTAAATTTGGCCATCAAATGTATTATTTTTTCTTATTCAGAGTGCTCTGTCCCTCCTTTACCATACACTTTAATAAATTTTAACAAAATGTATCCCTGAGTATAATTATTAATTTTTACATAAAATTTATTTACAATTCACGTAAGTAATTATAAACTTTTGTTACTTCAAATTATGATTAAAATGAGTCGTTCGTATGAAAATTACAAATCTTTCAAAAACTCGTAACTGAATCGAGACTTCCATCGGGTAAACTCGGCAGATTTGCACAAAGAAAGTACTTTTATTCATAACCAACGCAAAATAAAAATAAAGAAGCGGGAAAATGTACGCATCCGAACTCGTCAAGTACCTTCCTAGAAAGTAGCCAATTACCTCGTTTCCGTTTTGTTTACAATAAGACCGTTAATAAGCGACGAAGCTGCCCGTCAGCTCGTGACATCGGCACATCCCGAGTTCACTTGATCAAAGTATATAAATCCCCCAGTACTTACTATTTACGAACCGTAGGTGTGTGCGTGTACGTGCACACACACACACACACACACGTGCAACATAATTTTACGCCAGTCAAATAGTCTCTTGCAACGTTGCACACGAAATTCGTGCATGACTTTCTTTGTTGCGGTCAAGATAATTTTTTTTCTCTCTTTTCTTCTATTTTGTAAAACCTCGATTGGAAGTCAATTAGTCGCGGGTTTAGAGTGTATGTATGTGTGTGTATATAGGTAGATATGACGTGTTTGAGTATAATCGGGTCTCTACCGTGTAATTCGTGCGGGGCACGGTTGGTGGTTAAGAAAATTCTACTTGCGATTTTGAGGAAATTACGGGTGAAAGGTGGAAAATAGAGAGCCGTACATTTTTTTTCGAATCTAGAACATACGTTCTTTTTTTTTTATAAATTGTGTGAGCAATTTGTTTTTTAGTCGCGATGATGGTTTTTGCGACATGCTCTAATTTTTAATAATCTGTCGTCATTTGGTTCAATTACCTTTGAATTGATAGTATTGTTGTTAGTGGTTTCATTCATCGTTTTTAAAATATTCAATTGATGCAGTATATTGTCTATTGTTACATTTATAAAATGGGTAGTTAGCTTCTTTCATGTTACTAGATTCAAGTTTAATAATACAACTGTCGAGTTAAATTACAATGGATATTATATCAAATTTTAATTTTTCACTTTAAAATTTTACAACAAAATTAGATTAAACGGTGTAGTTCCTATTGAAATTTTTGTGAATCAAAGGTTATACCTAAATACACGAAGACAAAAATTCTTGTAACAGTATACGCAGTAAATGTGGGACATATCAGCTGTTCGGAAAAAATTAACCTAGAAAGTCATAATATTTATAAGAAAATCGTTGCAGTTTTTACCGTACTGTCACGGTAATTTTTAAGTTAATGATCGTACCCTCTAGGTTTACCGTGCTTTCATAGTAACTTTTAAAAGAAAATTGTCTTGGTTTACGTATTAAAAATGTATTGAAATTTCCACGCTACATGACAAAAAAAACAACTTGCGTACATTATTTATATTTTTAATTTCTATTACTTTATTACCAAACAATGTACGCCGTCAATTCCAAGTATCAATATTAAAAAGAGTGCAGAGTTAAAGACACCGGAATAAGTTGACTGTGGATTACAATGAAACGAGTCGCGTCGAAAATGACAAACCCGCGGGTAAAAAGAAAAGGAAAAAGTGAAAGTTAGGGAATCCTCTCTCGGGTGGAAGAAACAAAAGAACCCTTATGCGCACCTTGGTAAAAAGAAAGTCGCATCGCGCGCGCGCTCGCGGGTGTCTTGATTACACGGGACTAGTGCTGGTATACGGCATTGTCGCGAGGTGGTTTCCGCGTGCGCAAACACGCGCGAGAACAAACACCGATCGTTCATCCTGTCCAAGCCGAGAGAGGCCGATGCGCCTTTTGACGCGAGTTTTAGAAACAATGCCGACTCGAACCCCACCGTCGTTGGTTCTTCTTTTTTTTTTCTTAATAGGTTACACTGTACCTCAGCAAACACCGAGTAATTCACAAAGCGATTACGACGGTATTCAAGGTGAGATAACGCATCTTCCGAAACTTTCTAACGCGCCTGGTGTTCGCATCCATTTTTTTTTCTTTACACAAATCTGAGGTTATTTTAAGGCAACGCGCTTGTCATTCGGTTGGTTTTTTTTTCTTTACGCAACGTACCCTTTTCGTTTCGTCTCTTGCGAATGAAAATCTTTTGTCTTCTGCTTGTACACCGAGTCAGAGTGTTTTGTGTATACACGTAATTAATTATCAAGACTTACCCCGATCACCCACGGTAGATACAGTCTTTACCGTTTTGTAAGTGCTAAGCAAATGTTAACGTACCTGCAACACAAGAAACAAAAATTTAATTAATTTTATTATTATTATATATAGTTGTCTTAATGCAATATTGTTAAAATAATTTATATAATTATTTATTTAGTTGTTTTTACAAGTAGCAAAAATGTAGATGAATAAAAATCATTATTTAAAAAATTGTCACTTGTCATTCGGTGATATTCTCACGTATTATTTACTCATCCTTACGAACGTATGGTTATTACACAAAAAATTGTGTATTTTAAGTCGACTAAGAGATTTCTAACGCCTTTAAAAATAAAACACAGTTTTTTAAATGTTATAAAAATTTAAAGTAATATGCGCTTATTTTTTGAAACGGTGTTTATTTTTTTCAAAAAAACGTCGATTGCACATTTTCACAAAACTACTGCTACCGCATAAAATAGTAAGTCACGCGAGATAAAGAAATTAAACCACTTTGGTACTTTTCTATTGATATATCATCTTTTTTTTATAATAAGTAATAACGAGGACTGAATCTTGCGACGTACGCGTACAAGGAGGTTAAACACAACTGGTTGCTAACAAACATCTCGTAACCAAGTTGACAAAACAACTATATTCGTTTGTTTTATTCAATGTTAATAGTGTATAGTTATATTTATTTATATTTCGATATTGGTTAAAAATGATAATAGTGTTTAAACTTATAAATAAGTGTTACGAGATTTTGAAAACTTTCGATGAAAAGTAATATATAATAAAATTAAGTAATATTTCTTCCTACACTTGTAGTTTGTAGACACAAAAAACTTTTATTGAATTTCATAATACATTTAATTGCAAATAAGTACATAACAATATTCAATTGAAATAAATAAATAAGTACTTGGTCGACTTGAAAAAATTAAAAATTGAATCTATAAACTCAATAGTTCTTCTCTATAGACGAATAGTTAATGCGCGTAACATCCTCTCAAGGTCAATTATCAAACCCCTAGAACAAAATTGCTACTCGTTACGCAATGATCAACCTTTAATAGATAAAATTTCCGATTCTAATACTGCATCAATCTATTCCTCGCGATAAAAATAAATAATCCAATTCTTGAATCAGATCAATTGACTGTTAACCAATCTATATATGTACATGATGATATTTGGCAATGCGCGAAAAATGAGACTCCTGGTACACACATACACATACACGAGGAGAGAAAGAAAAAAGCGCAAGAGAAGCTTTGGAATCGTGTAACCTCATAGTACGTGGAAACCCATACGTGGTACAAGGAAGAGTTTAAAATGAACGACCGAGTCGAGATTTGAATGCACACGAAGCAAATCGTGTATTACACGCTCGAGATATGCGCGGTGCGAGTCACGCAATATCGAAGAGGGTTAGTTATATGTACCTATATATATTTCTCTTTCTTCTTTTCTTACGCTGTATCTATATGTAGAGAGAGAGAGGGAGAGAGAGAGAGGTCTCGAGCATGTAAATACACTTTGGACCGGTGTATACCTGTGTCTGTATATACGTGCATGTGTATGTGTATATATATATACATAAAGGGTAAGAGGAAAAATCAGAACGATTATGAACATCGAGAGCGGATTTACGACGTAGAACCAAGTTTCGTAGAAAGTTCAACAACTTGGTTTATTAGCTACTCGTAGGAGAGACGACAGAACCAACTCGGTGATGAAGTTTCAAACTGGATCGTTCTATGGTTTATTGCGGCATTCGTATAACTTTCTTCATCCTCCTCCAATCTTTGATTTTCCGCGAAATTAATATATTTCCAGAGTTCACGCATTTAAAAATTTGGATTCCCGGCTATAATGTATAAATCTCCAAACAAACCCTCGGTAACGAATAACGTGAAACGCGAATTACGTAACAATAGGAAGTTAAAAATGAAAAGTCCTCGACGTTTCGTAATTTTAGAGAATCTCGCAAGATCGGCAAAAAGGCTCGGTTCATTTTTAACCAGGACAATATTAATTAGCATTTTTTGCCACCGAAAACTAAGAAGTCGAATGAACAAAAACAAAAGGCACCAGCAAAGTCTAACCAGAGCCACTTTAAAAGAAACGTCCAACATTTATTGCCAAAGAAATCGAGCGCTCGATTTCTTTTCGAGAACGTAAAAGGGCGATGATGCAATTGGTGTGCCTTGCCTCCCCTCCCCGCCATTGGAAAAGCCACCTGATGAAATAGCTCGATAAGAAGCGCGAGATCTCAATCGCCGAAACTTTTACTTTACCTCACCCCGATTTAATTTCCATCGAGCACGAGCCGAGCCCTGTAAGATTTGAGAAAGAAAAAAACGAAATAAAATAAAAAAAAGGTGTATATAGGCTTGGCCGGCACTTCCGGCAACGCGAAAGTCAAACGGTTTGATGGCGTGATCGATGAACCGCAGTTGCATGAAAGACTCGAAATACTGTTAGGCTAACTGTGAAATCATGCCTATTCAACCGCGATAACGTAATCCACTGTGCGCGCCACACCATCGGCGACTTCCTTGCAAAATGCCTAGATTCTCTCTCTTTTTTTTCTTTCTCCTTGCCTCTCTCTCTCTCTCTCTCTCTTTTTGCAACGATCGAGCTATCGAAGAGAGGGAATGGCTCTTGTAAAACGCGAGGGGGGCTTCGCATCCTCGATTTTAATACCCGTCGGGATTCGTTGTCGCTATCTAAACAGGCTCTATACTCCATTCGTGTAAATATATTTTACGATTATTTGATCAATTTTATTGCGTCATTTCCTGTTATATCACGGCGTATTTATGGAAAAATCTTAATAAATGCTACATTTAATCTTTATTTATTTAATCGATACTGCGCGCGCGCGCGCGCCCGCAACTACAGGAATTTTAATGTTATTTTATATTGTTGTTTTCGTTATTATTTATCGTTTCGCAATTTGTACCCAACGGGACAGAATTATTGTAACGTATTACCTGAAATTATTTACGATAAGTGTCCGCGACGTACGATATTAAAATCAATATTTGTACAACGTATGCACAAATGGAGAACGCATTTAGTCGAGAGCGCAAAGTATTTTTCAGATGACTTATCTCCAAGTTAAACAAATATGTGATTTCTCACATCTCTTAACAATGCGCGTAAAATACCTTTTATTTAAATTGACGATCCATGTTTATGCATGAACCACGCCGGCCGTACCTATATACAACACTTTTACATACATTTTCTAATATTCATTGATTCATTCGTCATCTCTTTGTTATATTTACTGCTTACGTATTGAAAGAAAACTCTTTTATTATTTATAGAAGTTTTTTTTATTACCTATGGTAAATAAAAAAAACAACAAAGTAAATTATCATTTCCAATAGACAACAATTTATAATGCGTAAATGGAGAAATGCCAGAATGCACAAATATAGTCTGGCAATGAATCTGGCAATGGACGTTATCTCAGATTTTTTATTTTTTTATCTAAAGCGTAGAAAAAACTTTTGACCTTATCCAAGAGTTTAAGATTAACTTTTGAAAATTACAACAAAAAATATTAGTTTGTCGATAAAGTCTAGAATTTTCCTAGAAACTACTACAAAAATGTTTAAAATGTAATTGCCGAACTAGACACTTCAAAAATAATTTCTTTTTTCCTCTTGATACCGAAATTATCTAATTCATTTAAAAAATACATTTATAACTATGATACTGAATTTAAACATATTTCGATGCGAAAGGCTATCGAAAATACCCTGATTATGAAAAGATCGTAAATATAACATGTTTATATATATATACGTGCATAAAAACCTAGCGGATAGTAAAAATAATTGCTTGATTTCGAAGCGTTCAACAGCCCCGAGAGCAATCTCCAAACCGCGTTATTTTATTGCCCGACGGAAGTTTTTAGTAATGAGTTCCAAACTGACTATTATACTATTTTTATATTATCGTTTGTAATTAATGAAACCGTTCGAAATCAAATGTTTTTAGACGGTGTACGTAAGCGTTTTCAGTTTTATCGCTCAAAGATAATAATAATAATTCGTTTGATTCAAGTTCCTACGGGACTGTATAGAATCGATTAAATTTTATATATAAAAAGCAAAAAAAATCTAATTTTATGCGATACGAGAAAAAGTATAGCGGATATCTAAAGTACAACACGAGGAAATGCGAAAATTAAGTGCTGATAAAAGAAAGTGTTGTAATGTTTTTTGGCGAATTTAAATTTCACGTGGTAAGAATAATTGTACCTTGTGCATTGAAAAAGGGTATTTCTTTACTATAGATGAACATATTTGTTTAAACGCTGATGGAACTCGGATGGTTACTGCAAATACGCCGAAAATACTGACAAAGATTACATTTGTACTAATGGAAAATAACATTGTGCATTTAATTTCTTTATAATGAAAATCTATAAGTATACAGTAAAAAATATTAAATCGAGATTACGAAAATAATCTGGTATATTTTCAAATTCCGTTGTTAAAATATATTCATACATTTGTACAAAGTGTGAGTAACAACTATATAGCAATCTAGGTTGTGCATGTAACACGATAGGTTATTATTTTTTTATTGCTACTTCTCGAATAGCTTCATTTTGATTTTAGATAACAAAATTGAAAAAACTTGAAAGCATCGTTTCTACCATAACACCCAAGAATTTAAAAATTTTTTATGGAATCAGTTACGCAAGTTTAATAAATTTTGACAAAATTTCAAATTTTGCAAGCGATTAATCAAATTTACTGATAATTTAAATAAACAGATAATACACGCTGTTATATCAATTAAAATAACAAATGATTGATGAGAATGAATATTTCTTAATTACGAAGAAATAATTCATTACAAAATGCATCAAATTAAGTGTTGATATGTAAGCTTCGCTTATTACAAACTCATCGCTCGGACGTACAATACGATTGAAACAAATATTTGTCTACGTTTAGAAAAAGATAATAACGACAACGCCCATCTTTACGAGATCCGTTTGCAAGTGTTTGATAAATCCACACTACTAGCCATTCATTCAAGTAAGTGAAAAAAAAGCACACAGCTCATTTGCACGGTCAATTCGGAATAACAAAGAATGTAGAACACGCGCATGCAAAGTTTCACGAAGATATCATCTTTTTTTCTCTCTCTCTCTTTCTCTATCACGAATGTAGCGCAAGCTTTTGGAGGTGTCCATTAAAAGGATGAATTTTCACGACACGATAACCGTGACCCAGTTTCCTCTCCTCGATGTTTTAAAGAAAACGACTTTTCATACACGTTGATGTATCTCGATTATCTTTCTAGTTTGCTCGGGTGAAAAGCGACGAAGCTCGCGGCAGACAGTGTGGCAACGTCTACGACATAGACTCGTACAAGGATTACCATACCAGACTGGACGACTGCGGTTTCCGTATGAATAATTCAATAGCTACGCGCTCTTTTGAAACTCGAGGGAAAATATATACATATACATATATATATATATACACATGGAAGAGGGGTAATGAGTAGGTACCGCATAATTTCTGTTCGATCGATACGCCAGTTCGTACTTTTTTTATAGAACGTGAAAACGTTTGTACAAATTTTAATTTTCGCTCGTTTAGAAAAAATGCTAAAACTAAAAAAAATGCGTATAACCGAAGTTCAACGATTTCAAAGTGCAGTATAGGAAAAACAAATAAAAGTTAATTGAGATATTGTGCACGTGTTATATACAGGTAAAGTTCATTATACGATAGGGTATTAAGTAAGATACAAAAATCTGTTAGTAATTTTAGCAAAGCGAGATATCAAATGGATCAGTATAGAAGCGTTTCCGTTTCGCGTTCACTCGCTCGTTACAGAACAAATCGATTCCGTGATCTCCGTTTTGGTGTTGCGCAACCCGAGTAACAGTTGTTAATAATTGTCACGCTATTCGCGACCTTCAACGTGTAATGAAGAGAAACTAAAGCTCGTTAGGAAAAGATTGCTAACAAATCCGATGCAATGATAGTTCGGTGAATGGTTAATAGTCAATTATGCCGTCACATCGATCCTCTATCAATACAATGGAAAATCTCATTATTATTTTAAAAACACGATGAAAATAGGACTTACTAATAAGATTGTTTCTCCACCGATTGTCTATGTATATATATACTACAAAATTCGCGTAACAATGCCTTTCAGCCCATCGTGTTCTAGTTTTTCTGTTAAATATATATATGTATCCTATTTTCAATTTATCAACAGTGTATTAAACACGTTAATTATGTATTATCGAATGTCAATAAATACTAACTTTCTCACTTTAATAAGATAATCAATTTATTCCCATTAGCATTGTAAAATTTAATTTTTCCAATGCAGCTCGTGATGAGTACCCAGCCGAAGATGAAAACGTCGTTATATCGAAATTAAATTGAACCAAGTTTCATTCGTTTTAGTTCGATGAAAATTACGTCAATCTAATCAAGAAGACTAGTTAGTCAAATTTAATTTCGTTACGTCAACATATATAGTACGACACTGTGTTTAAAATCCAATAATGTAGTCAATCGTAGAAATTTAGATTACAATGTAAAAGATGTTACATAATACATTATTTTTGGCGTAAAATAAAATAAAATAGTCGATAAAATAAATTAAATGTAGTTCAAGTAAAATAATAGAAACACATAATGTATAATACAGTAAAATGTATGTTTGAAAAAAATCTATTTATAAAAGTGTGTAAATTATACTTGTATATTCATTTGTCACACAAACTCCACTGTAATTTCTCACTTATTTGTTAAATTATTCAAATGAAAAATTGTTTTTGATTACATTGATTACACTGTGCAAAACCATACCCCTGTAAATTACTCTCGCCCGAATTTTTAATACGATACACGGAAAGTTAAGTTTCATAAAAAATATACCTAAATAAAAATTGTAGTGTCCATCATGGTAAAAATACTGAAACAAAACACGTGGTTGAAGTGTCAACCTCTGAGTAAAAAGATTATCCAGTATGATCAAATATTACCAATCCGATCCTCATTTGTTACATAAAATTCCAAATAATAATATACACCTCCACATTAATCCGTAATAAGTTTTTATGTCTCCGTGTACTAATCATAACATAATGTAAAAAAAAAAGAAGTGACAATAATATCGAAGAGACGTACCGATCGTTGAACCGCCTCGGGAAAATGAAGACAGCACATCCTTGTGAAACGATATGGATATCCAAAGTAAATAACGAATGCACCAATATATCGCAAGTCACAGGATCACGTGTACAAAGTGCACAACGAGAGCAAGAGCTCGTAGGTACGTGTTCATTCGCGAAACGCACCGAGCGGATAAGCCGCTTTCGGCCAAGATGGAATCATTAATATCAACGGTGTCGGTCTCGCGACGAATTGCTACGATCGACGAGAGTAAAACTCCCTAGAGAACGGATTAATATGGCGAGAGTATACCAGGGAAAGGCCACTCACCGAGGTAAGGAGAGAAAAAAAAAAAGAACGTCCGCCCCGCACGCAACGAGACAATTGGAATTCAGGTTGCTCTGTGCAAGCGAATATTTTATTCGATTAGCCTCGAGTGGTATCGAACGAAAGCGAAATCGGCTTCTAACGCCTTTGAAAAACGTCACGTTCTAACGTACCGAATTAACGACCTTTTCGAATAATTTAGATATTTTAACGACGGTATTTCTATTTCTTATTACCGATTCTCACTTTCATCGACTTTTCTAGAGTAATTTTACCTACCGATTATCTAAATTATCGTTACTTTTAATTTTTAAACCTTCGCTGCGTGATCGTTCGTTTATACCAATTAATTCAAATTCACTATCACTTGAATTGTGTGCAATACAATTTCTAATAAAATGTTCTCTATACCATTTGAAACTCGAAGAGAGAAAAACATTTTGCCCTTGATGCAATTTTATTTTTACATCGTGCCGGTAAGTGGCTGCCTCGGTTATTTTCACACCTGAACGTCCAAATTTTGTTTTGCATACGTACATATGAAGCTCCTTTGGTTCAACGGGCACATGTGTAATTATTACACGAAAATACTTTAATTGCAGCGTGGTTAATTTTATATAATAGTATATAATAACCGAGTCAGAATATGTATACATATTTTCTGTAGACTTAAAAATATCAAGTTTAACTGTCAGATTTGAGGAACAGTTCAAACATACATTTTCTTTTTAAACGATCAACTAAAATATTTAAAGGACATAATGAAACTTGAGAAATGGGATGTTGATAATACATTCAAAATTTGACTTATTAGTTTTGACAATCGATAAAATTATTTGTTAAACAAATATAATAAAAATCTTATTTTTGAAATAGATAAAGGTTATGACGATTAGAACAATGTAGTAAAATTTCAACTATGATATTGGTTTCAAAATGAAATTTAGAATACAAGTTTTACGGTGATGAGATAGCTCTATATAGTTTATCATTTTCAATAAATAATGTAATTTTTATTATGTTTGTATTTTGTTCTGCATGAAAATAAAAAGTACACTATATTCAAATTCCGCATGTACAATCGTAAAAAATACATTCAATTTTATTGTATACATAAATAATTTTGATTTACAAAATAATTAATAAAAATCATTATAAAGATTCATTATAAATTATATTTAAAAAAATTGATAATTAATATTTGTTTACAACAATGCAATTACTATAAATCGTAGAAACAATTAATTAAATAAACCAATTAGTACAAATTGAATACGCGAAATATTTTAACAAATACCCATATTTCAAAACAAATATATGCATCACGAGATACACTTTCTAAGTTTCTTTTCATTTATACATCTAATATTTTATTTAAATCAGGAAGAGCAGCAGAATTTCACCAAGATTGCAGTGACAAGTTACTTAAACCACGTATAATCATTCTTCTCCTTGGTATTTTAAAATAACAGCATATTTTCACCGAAAGGAAAAATTATAATTCGTTTCTCCCTTATGCGTTGAAAATTCTTACCGTATTATCATAATTCTACAGTAACAATTAAAATATATCGTGTGTCGCTTATTAATAAACTATCGCGACGTATTCGATTTGTGGACCTTATTGACTGCATTTCCTTACCAGCAAGAAAACAGGCATATGCTCATTACACGCGACACGTCGAATTTAAAACGCGCGGAAATTCAATATCGATCATCGATCTACACACGTACGGGGTAACAGTTGTGGCAAGTGCTATTACAAATCGTTCATAAACACGAGATTTTATGGTAAACCGAGTGTATATTATCTTATAATTTCTTTTGAATATTGTTATATGCCAACGGGAGAAAAAGAGAGAGGTGAAAGAGGATGAGCAAACAGTTTTCGTAAAATGTATTCCACGTTTTATATTAACGTTTTGTGGGCGAGCTTGAGTTTAACTATAAACGCGATGGTGCATATAGTTATATGGTGTATCGATCGCATTAAAATGTCTATAAACATACTACTTTACGATATTTACCACGAGATTCTTATAATTTTCGAATACTATAACGCTGATTAACCTAAACCGTTTAAGATGAAAACTGCATATGTGTGTATATGCGATCGATAAATTTTCGACACGGTAAATAAATGTTATTTATTGTAATAAAGTGTAAAATGAGGTACCGTTTTCCAGTATGTACGATGGAATCCTATAAGGTCGAGCTATCTATAAACTGTATTTCAACTTTACTTTTAGACAGACTTTGTAAATATTTGTTCTGAAAATAACTATACGGGTACCGTTTTACTTTCTCGTTTAAATATATTAAGATTTTCCATTGTGTACTCTTCTTTAAATCAATCCAAAATAATGTGCTAAATTCGGAATGGAATTCTTTTCGAAGAATATTCAACACTTTAATTACCAGGAGGATATACATTGGATACACGTGTTTTTACTTATTTTTTCTAAATACTGTCATTAAATCTGTATTTGTCTAATAAACAATAATATTTAAACTTTTAAAAATTTTAATTAAGATAATTAATTTTTTTTATAAATTTATAACTGCAATAAATATAAATGGCAGCATTCGGCGAAAATTGTATTATTAAAAGTATTTGAATTCTAAAACAAAATACATGTTCTAAAGTACTTATCAGGGAAAAATTACTAAACAGTATGGTAAAAATTATGAAAACAAGCGGATATCGGTATTTTACCCATAACATTTGCGTAATTTCTATTAAATTTTTATCTCTTCTAGTATTCATAATTGGAGATCCCAATTTTACTCTAAATTTGATCATAGCGTGAATTTTTTGGTGCGACATTTAGAATTATAAACATTTTTAAAATCTGACTTTACCTTCCTAATTAGCGACCTGAAAAACCTGTGTGCAATATTTCGCAGTGAAAATTGAATGAAAGTATTACTTGCACAACTCAAAAGGTTAAAGATAAAACGAAAATCGCCACGCATCAATAATTTTATCGTAAAGATTTACTTAAATCCACATCCACATTTATTTATTCAGACATTTTAAACATCGAATTATGCATTTGTACGCGAATAGAAAAAACGGAGAACCAGTGAAAACTAAAATGCAAAGAAGATCCGATTTCTATGAGTACCATAATAAAAAGTTTTCTCTCGAAATGAAAAAGAAAGTCACGGATTCTCTCTCGGGTTTTGGTAAACAAATCGAGCGCTCCCCTTCTTATACAACGATCAAAAAACTTAAAGAACCCAAAGGTGTTAGTTCGAGTCTATTTAGCAAACCCAATTGCCCATTCAAGCCTGCAACGAAGCTCTTCCCTTCTATCACCTTTTTGCGTGTACCTCGCCGACTTGGTACACTCGACGAGTAAAATGCAATTTTCACAACGGGCGATCCCTTGACGATAGCGACGACAACATCGACAAAGACAACGGCTGCTTTCTTGCTTATTTTCAAACCGCAATCTCATTTGCATTTGTCATTATACCCGTACACATTTTGTCCTACCTACGTTATTTCGATTATTTTTGCGCGTAAACGTTGAAGAAAATCTTGTCCTAATAAGGGTAAAAATTAATGAATTTAAATACTAATTTTTATTATCAATTATTATTATTTTTTAAATAAATATCAAGTTTTGTATAACGAATTACTGTACGATTCAAGTACAGTAATAATTCTGCAATAAATTATGCGTTCAAATTTAAATAAATCAATAATATTAGTGAAGAAATGACAATTATAGCTGAGAAAGTGATAATTATAATTTTAGTAGAGCCAGTAATAATTGTAGTTAAAGCAATTACACCTTTTGAAGTTACAATCGTTACAAGACCACTCGTAATACTTTTTCAGCGAAGGATAAAGAGCAATGTCACAAAAATAAAATTAATTTCTACTAATTTTCAAACGATTTTGTATCAAAAACATAGAGAATACCGTAGAGACAAAAGAGACTTTTTTGCATGAAGAAGGAGGCTGGTGAAAGTACAATTTACAAGAAATATAAAGCTAGTTTGTAAAATGTTGTTAACAATCAAAGACACATATTATCTTATTATTATCTCTTGTCGAATTCAAAGCACAATAAAACCTTTTTTCTCCTAGGAACTGTGTCCATATTCAACCAAAAATCTTCAATAAATCTATAATTAAGTAATGGCTAAAAAAATGATTTCGGTTAATTTCAATCTACTTAATTCAATTCCGATTCAAGAATACAATAAAATAAATTTTCAATTTAAATTGAAATATTTAAAAGTGCAAATGATAATCAAATACAAATTAAACTTTAACGCGATTACAAAATGATTGAAACTAAGGACTCTTTATACACCATGTATGATACGAAAACATAATCATTTGAATATTACATCATATTCAAGGTTTCGAGTAAGTTATTACGTAGACGCGTTGCAATTAATTAATTCCTGAGCGTAATCCGAGGAAATTCATGTCCAAATTCTGAAAGTAAGTGAAACAAGCCAACGTAGCGTAACAGTGACCTTAAACATTATTTCATTAAGTCGTATACTTGTTATAATTTACATATAAAAGTTGAAGCAACTTTTTCATTGAATCAATCTTTGTTTCTTGATGTTAACGAGAAAACTTTCAATGCGTTTATTTTCTTTTATTGTTCAAGAATAAAGTTACTCGTATAGAGTTTTAGAGGTTTCGTTTAAAATTAATTAGATTATTAAAGGTCAACAAATTTTTAATACAATTCAAGCCCGAGTCAAGATTGTTTTATTTTTTAAAATTTCGAATTCATTTTAAAATTTTTGTGAGTTATTATTGAAAGTGTTAAAATGTTTTATTTTGAATACAAAAATATATCGAATAATCTTATATTCGAAATAATTTTTGTTTATGAATGTTGTGAACGTTTTACAGGGATATATCTATCTTTAAAAACTCGAAAAATATATTACAATTATAGACCCAATAATCTGAAAAATTTATACTTGATAATTCAATGGCATAATAAAGCTCCCAGAAGGGGTTTTTTCAAGTAATTAATTTTAAATAAATTAATAAAATAATAACAGTATAAATCATCTGGAGATAAATGATATTAAAATAATTTATAGACGACATTCTTAGTAAATAAAAGATGGTTACAGAAAGATTTTGAAAATAATAGTAAAGTTACCTTTAATTAAAAAATTTATTTTATTATTAAAATAACTAAAATTAATTTTTTATACGTATCGCAACAAAGTTTTAATTATTCTTCGTATATTTTTGAGTAATTAAGAAAATACGTACATAGAAACAGGGAGAATTAAATCCCCCCCCCTCGAGTTCTCATCATCCGAACGTCTCTAGCACCGATATATCTAAAGTATATACACAAGGAAAATCAATTGCCGAGGACGTTTATCGAGACACAAGTCCCTTTCCAACGACGATTCCCAGGCCGGTAAGCTCAAACCCTTGATCGGAGATCGCAATTAACGATAATTGCTCTATCGAGTTCCCGCCGAGCTTACTATACACACACACAGACTGAATCTTCACTACTTTAAGACGTTCTCAAATAAAAATAAATAATAAATTTCCATTTTATTTCGAAAAATCTGCACTTCTCATTTATTACTCAAGCATTAAACTTAATTAAAATATACCCTCCATAAAAATACGAATAATTTACTGGACACTTGTGAATCATTGATATTACAAAAGATGCTACTCTATCTAACGCATTAAGTAAGAAAAAAAAAAACCAGATATAGAACTTTCTTAACGTTACATTGTAGCACAGGAAGTACCTTAATTGCCCCCCTCCTTGTAAATCGCGTAATTATTGTATAGGATTTCCGCGAAAAACCTTTTTATATTTCTCCGTCGGCAGGAAAGAAATGGAACAAGCCAGGAAATAGTTTTGGCGCGCGAAATTAATCATTTATCGCTGTTAGGTAAATTACCTGGAAATCTTGGACGCTGGCTTTCCCCTCGAGGCACCTTAAATCGTTATGCAATTACGGTTCCTTTACGAATCAATTGTATAATTCGGATATCCTTACGGAAGCTATTTATTTGGATCTAAATGTGTCCGATCGTTACACGCGTGGTTTTTTAATCAAGTCAAACTGCGCGCGCTCGATTAAGTAAATTTGAAAATTTACTTAACGCGCGGCGTGGAAACGGCGTGTGGTTTTAAATTATGTAAAAAAAAGATAAAAATAAACGATGAAATTATAATGGTTTCTTTGTTACTTAAATGATTGCATGTGTTCTCGAATAACATTTGCATCTTTATTGTCATAATATTTTAATTGAATTATTATATCAATTTCTAGTTTATTCAATGATACTTGCTGCATTATTTATCGTTTTCAATTAATTTTTAAACGTTGCGTATTAAAATGTTTTTATTAGATGGTAATGTAAACGAACTTGTCGTTGAAGGAACATCTACCTTTTTTCTTCTCCTTTTTTCATGTATAAAAATAGACGTCCGAGTTGAATTTGATACATTACTTCTAATAGGCAACGATAATTGCAATTCGAGCATAAAGATATTTCGACAGACGTTATAGTTTCGAAAGCCGTACATTTCGAATGTAACGGGTCAACGATAATAACAACAAGAACAACATCGTGTTGCGTTCATTTCGTTATAGCCACTAAATTTATCGATTCTTTTTCCCGGCGCAATAAAAGTTTTATATTTAACATAAACGATCGTTCGCAAAAAAAAGGAATATGAAAGAAAACCCATTAGGTCGTAGGAAAAAAAAGTGAATCATAAACAAACGTCTCGGCAAGTTTTAAAACCGAAGTTAATAACGAATTTCTTTTTTCCCCTCCATTCTTCTTCGGTTGAGATTTCACCAGCACTATTCCGCGAATCGATCCGAAGCGACAAATCTAACGAATGGTTTTTTGCTACCGATCGTAATGATTTTTAAAACCGAGGGTAACCGAGTCGAGAGTTGTCGTTAAACTTAAAACTTAGTCGTTCGAAAACGTTTCCCTAGCACTTCCTGACTGATCCTTAATTCGACCTGATCATCGCGGTTCAGTAATCCAGTCTACCGTACCATTACGAGCTGCCGCGTTGCAAAATCGTAGAAAGTTATCCGCGAGCGGGTGGACCCCCTGCTGAGAGGTACAGAGAGGTGGGAGGAGGATAGAACCACTGAAGACGCTTCCTGGGGACGTCTATATAGGATCATTTTTCCTATTATCCGTTTGGACGACGATTTCACTTGCAGGATGCACAACTAAAAAATTAGTCGAAACGATTTTACCATGGTTTCGTAGATGATACTTTCACACTTTCCTGACTCTCGAGGACGAGTGACTTGTGTGTTTCGTTTTTTTTGGAAATCACAATACTTTTCTTCTTATTCCTTTTTTTTGTCGAAGGAATTAAGGCAATGTGGCGGACGTTTTACATGGATTTACTTTTAAAAACCAGAAAATTTAAACAGTATTATGCAACTAAAAATCTAAAAAATTTCGTATGGGATGCTACAGAGCGCGTTTTTTCAAATAATTAATTATATATTTATAGATAATTCACAATAACAAACTTTGTGACTATTATTTAAAAAAATTAAATTATTTGGAAATATAAAATATATTGAAGATAATTTACAGATGATATTTAGATATCAGGTCGAAAAACGTAACAGAGAGATTTTTTTGAAAAAGTGTGAACGAACCGTCAATTGATTATTAATAGTATTACAACTCTCGACCCTTATGGGAATATCGGACTCTAAAATATAGCAAGTTTCTTTATTTCTTTCAACGAAATGAGAATTAATTTTAAAAAATGGACAATGTCGTGCCCGTACGCTTGTTTTAAATAATATCTATGCATATTTGTAAATCTTTTATTTAAGAATTTCAATATAATTTTTGGGTTGTATAGTACTTTTTTCGATTGGAAATTACCAACACAGCATTGTTCACCTAATAATGATTAAAAAAAAGTACTTTTTCTTAAGAAATCAATTTGTCTGGTCTTTTTAAATGTTCAAAACTTTCTTGGTGAATTTTTTCAGATTTTTATATCACTATTTGAAGAAAATTTTTGGGTTTAAAAGGGTAGTTCTAGTAACTTGGGCTCGACATCGCGTTAAAGGGATCTAACAATCGAGTAGCTGAGATTTATATACAAAAATTAAAAAATTATGACCAATATATGAAACTAAAAATCTTTCGAATTAAACTTAATTTAAACTATTAATTAATATAATTTTCTACCCAAATATATTAGCTACAAATTTACTATTAGCCCAAATATTACAATTATATTCTTTCCTTTATTAATAATCTACCTCAGTTAAAATTTGAAGCAAAACTATAAGCAATTTTATGTGATATTCGAGGTCGGTAACGTAGGGAGGATAAATCTTGGCTTTGGCACCCCGTTAAAAGTAAAGAAAAGAAAACTATGTTCGACATTTTACCAGCATTTATAATTTATGGTAACCAACAATTCTTAGTTCTCCGTGTGCACTTTAAAACAGAGGTAAATGTGAAATTAAAAAAAAAGAATAATTTGAAGGCTTTCACATGATATCGCGTGCAGAAGGTCGGTGCACACCCAAGAGCTGCAAATCTAGACGGACCAATTAGCAGTACTAGGTTTGCAGTAGCCAAAAGAATCTCACGGAAATGCGTAGTAATCTTCTTCTCCCTCTTGCGAAATTGACTTTCTTTCTTGACAATGACGGGGCGTTACTTTAATTGTATTATTATGGCAGGGTTAAATCAAACGAACGAGGAAGTCGATTGTCTTTTTAACTTGAATGCTCTTTTACGTCGCTTGGTAAAACAAAGCGGGTCTCGAGATGTTATTGCTTAAGTAATTATAGAACAAGAAAAAAAAATTAACTTTATTATCTAAGATGTCTATAATGAAAATCATGGAAAGTGACAACGTCACTCTGCGGAAGCTGCGTACTCTATAGAAAAAAAAAACTTTCTTTTACTACATGAATTTATGTTTATTCCACAATTATTAATTTGCAATGTTTCTTAATCGCTAATACGCTATGAATATAATTTTATTCTTTGAAATATTAGATCTTATCATATTAAAATTAATGTTGTCGATTTTTATGAGTTATACGTTAAGTTATGTAAAAATGCTTTAACTTTTAACATATGATTATTTTATTAAATTTTTAAAAATTATTCAAAAAAATTTTATGCTTGTGTCTTTGTAATTATGTTTAACATGTTTTTTATGGTATAGTTTAAAACAATTTTTTAAGTTAAAATTACCGAGTAATCAAATTTGTGTTAAAATGTAAAATTATATTTATTTATATTTTGTATTAAAGAGGTACCAAAGTCAACTCTAATCCTCCCTTTTTTATCAACCGAGCTAAACAAAAAATTCAATTATAATTTATAAAATAATATATTTGAAAAAGTTGGAGAAGACTTTGATTAAAAACGAATGACCTTCGTGCAAAATTTGAGTTCAAAATACAACCGGATTACCGAGAACCATCCCTTACCAAGAAATGTTGATTATTGATTATTATTACATCCGCTTCATATTTTTGATAAGGGATGATTCTCGGAAACCTGATTATATTTTAACTTCAAATTTTGCACTGAGGTCAATCGTTTGTAAACAAAGATGCCTCATTTTGTATACTTTTTCAAATATTATCATATGTTATTAATTATTACCTAATTTATGTATACCAACAGTTCATTCCTAAATCCTTAGAAAGTATATGAATATTTCGTAATCACGATAAAAAGTGTTTTTTCATTACTAAAAATTAAAACTTTAAGTGTCCACCCTTATTTTCTATCTGCACTATTATAACCTTAATACCGGAAAAACATATTCTAAACATCGAAAAATTGGTGGTATTGCAAGTATCTAAAATTTCAGTATATCCGGAACCAGATTTCTATTCAATATTTAAAATGTTGCATTTCGGATTACCCAATTTACGCTTTACAAGATTAATCTAAATAATTCCCAGTAAAACATTTAAAACATTCTTTCTTTTTCCCTCATTGCGCATAAATAGCTCATTAATGATATAAAAGAATTTAATTAACCGACAAAAAAAATATATATATACATATTTACGTTCCTATAATATACACTGCACGTATTCCAAGAGGAATAATAAATAAATATATAAAACACACCCAATGTATATCCAATATTGGACTCATTTTGTAAATACCATGCGTTTACCTACCTTAAAGTATTTAATCTAAGAATCACTATCTCATCCCTACGATCTTCGCAGAGTTCGTAAAGATAATGATGTTCGGGAAGTACGGATAAGAGCGAATTACTCGCTAAGTAATGGGGAAATATTTGTTTTCGAACTTAATGCTACTGGTTGGAAATGGCCTAATAGCTTAGTAATGTCCTTGTTGATCGCTTATCCAAAATTATACTCCAACTTTTCATTTCGCGCCGAATGGTCGTTAAATTAAATTTTACCGTAAAATTTATATTAACCATTGCGAAATTCAGCTTGTGTCTTGATATATCCTTTGAAAATTGAGATCGTTAATTCGCGTAAGGTTTTATCTATATTAGATCGAGTCTTAAATACCGTATTTACGAGTTCGAGAGGTAATTTAAAAAAATAAATAATATCGCCTTATTACGAAATACTAGAAAGTGTAAATTGAACTTTCATAATCGTTTGATATTGCAGTTATAGTTCCTTAATGTTTAGATAAAAAAAGTGTTTATAAATGCTATATTTTATTTATGCTTAGTACCTGTATTAAATAATGTATACTAATATTTCAGTCGAGCACTTAATTAAAGTAAGTTGTACAATTAGGTAACAATTTACGATTTTACTAAATAAATATATAAACTTTACCTTTTGACGTAAGTCCGGGATGCTTCATCGTCGTCTGTCGGTCCGCCCGCACCGGAATCCTGAAACATAATATATTTTTATACAATGTTTCACGCAAACAAATGAATTTTTAATTTAAACCTCTAAAGTCCAAAAAAATCTCTTAATTTGGAGGTCAATATTAACCAACAACGTAATATATTATTTATATATTTTATATCAACTCGACATTTTTCCGGCTAAAAATCAGATACCTCGTTTGCAGCAGAATTTCTATTAGGGAAGTAGTTTGGAAAATATCGGATGCAAATTTCTAAATTTCCTGATGGTCGATCAAACCATGCTCGCGACTCGTTGACATGGCGGAAGTAAATACAAAACAAGCACCTGCATCACCTGACAAATGAGTGTAAAAAGAAAAAAATTTCGCATCGAACTTACATCAATCACGGTAGATCGATTTTGCGCGTTACATCCCTTCATAATTCAACGTGAGCAAATTAACATTTCAACCTCATCTCCGGCTCTCGATTTGTTTATGAATAAACATATCGTAAATCGATTGGTGTAACAATACTATTTTCCATGGCAAATGTGGCACACGAATCGAATTTGTAATAAATCATTTATAATAGTACATGCCCTTACTTAGAGTTGTCGAGAGAGAGAGAGAGAGAGAGAGAGAGAGAGAGAGAGAGAGAGAGAGAGAGAGAGAGAGAGAGAGAGAAATTGCTCATCTCTAATTTAATAGAGATGAGAAGATGATGTGTTCTACAATTAGTAATGAATCATCACTTAACAATGACACCTTTTAACTTACGATCGTAAAGGTAATACACGCGTTTCAATACATTTTAGTATTTATGTATTAAAATGATAAATTACAATTTGTGTATCAACAAATTATCAATTGTGTACAACAAGATCTATATAACTTTGTACTGAAAAAATTGAGAGAATTTATAAAAAATACTTTATTGGTTATACTTTTAAAAAAATATTTGTTCAAAACTAAGAAATATTTATATTTGTTTCAAGTAAATATTTATTTTGAAGGGTTCACGAAAATATTTTGTTGAATGAATTCAATTTTCTCAGTGTAACATATCATTTACCATCCATCGATATACAAAACTTTAATAATAAAGTTTACTTAAATATTAATACTTTCATCCTTTATTAGGATTTGATTAATAAATACATATTAATTTATTTCTTTTTGTTCATTTTTATATTTATTTATATTTTTTTATATTTTATATGAAATTTAGACATGTAAGTTTCAATGCTGAAAGAATGTTTGCCAAAGATATAGCGTAATGTAAAATATTATAGTAACAATAATTGTAAAGAAGAAAATACATGTAATATAAGCGTTTTTGAAGGGTAAATGAAGTTTCGAGCATGTAACTAGCCAATCTGCATTTCTGGGCCAGTAAGGCAGAATTAAAGTACTTATCAATAAATAAAAATAATAAAATTTACCACAGATTGTATTATTATTTGCTACATATTGTATTCTATTAATTTATCTCTTAGGCAGAATTATCGATTGATTTTAACGAGCCCAATATAAATATAAATTTATCTGTACTGCAATATAATATTTTTTATGATTTGTCAAGGTCGTCGCTCCTCTCCTTAATAACTCGTAATTTTTAATATAAAGTGTTTCTCTGTGTACAAGTACAAACATCACTGCAAAAAGCAATAATTGATTTGGTAAACGATCATAAAATTGTTATACACATATATTCTTCCCTGCAGCGCGTACGTTACAACAACGAGCTATTGTGAAAAGGTAACAATTAACTTTCGTCTAGCACTTGATAAATTAACCGCGCGTCAAGAGTGCATTAGATTGCGCGAGAGACGGAAGTGATGGGAAAACACTTCTAGAGAAACAGTAACGCCTAGCAATTAATCCATTTGAATTCAATAACAACGAGAGAACGCCGATCTTTAATTAAATTTATTATTATACTTGCGAGACTTTCAATTTCACCAGCGATATATTAATAGCTGTTATACAAACCCTCCGTGGTAAATACATTTTCATTGTTAAATTACATTGTTTTGTTTTTTAGATATATATATATACGCGTAGGCGAGAATGTCATGTCTCCTTATAATGGAAAAATTATTAATTTTTCTTCCATTTTAGTATTTGACATTGTCGTAGCATTTTATTTTATTTTTTGCGGTATATCGAACGGTTAATTAAGTGGTTGCAAATTTGTGTCTGTCTGTTGTATGTATATGTTTATGATTATAAGTTAATCAGTCAAGACCGAGAATTTATATAGAAATATTGTATCGCATAATCAATTGTGAATAGTATACAATTTACGTGACTACAAAATATTGATTATACTGTAAGGGTTTTATAATAGACATTAGACAATTGTTAGATTCGGAAAATAGTTAATTATTGTTAAAGGTGCTGATGATGCAAAAATTGATGTACTAAAGACCCTATTGGTCATTGCAATGGATATTTCTTTTTATTAAAAATCGCTACGATACAATTTCGGTTTTTTGATACACTGACAAAAAATTTAGCGGCTTAAATAGAATATTTTATCCAATAGCTTTGATCAAATATTTGTTAGGGATTAGTTAATAATTATACTAGGAATCAGTTAATAATTTACTAGATTGAAATACATTTCTTTATATTAAAATTTTTTTGTTTCAAATAAAATATGTTATTCGATAAACTCATTTTTTTAGTGTAGTATAAGATGCCGAAAGTTTTTTTCAAGTATAAACTGCAATATTAAATAATAAACACATTTAGTCACAATAATACAATTTTGAATACTACTAAATAACAGGTTCAAGAAAACGTTTTTAAATTTTAAAACAAAAAATAATTAATGAAATGACTGAGAACCACCCATACATCCCCATACATATCGAGTAAATACTCGATATACACATAATTGATTAAAAAATGCCCAATTGAAACGATCTAAATCCATCTCTCGAGAAAATATTGAATCTTCGTCGTCACTCGAGAAGAAAAAAAAAACAATCTAACCATCTCCTTAAACACAAAGCTCTCTTTATATAATAGGTCTACTGGTAATTTGTACAAGTGTTACACAATAAGATGAAAGAGACTAGATAGACTATAAATTTCCAGAGTCTCGCCGGTATATACGTGTACATACATATATTCTCGCAGAGTCATCCAGTACGAGAGGCAAGGCTTCAAAATCAATAACTTATTTCGCTCCCTTCACCCCTCCTCGACCGAAAAAAAAGAACGTTTCTCACCCCATCCTACATACACGTACGTAATAAGCCAACGAAACAAAAAGGAGAAAAAAAATGCCGCACGCGCGTATAAGTGCACTCGGTTTAATACGCGAAACGTTTAGTTGGGGTGCGTCGACCCCTATACACGCATCCCTCTTTTGTGCTCTCCTGATAAGAATACTAGACCAGATAAGACTGCGCGTGCGCGGGTTAAAACGTGAGTCATCGACACGCCAAAGCGGATTATACGAATCGGAGAGAAAGAGAGAGAGGAAAAGGAAGAATAAATATTTGTCCATATATAGGGTTTTTAGTTTTAGTGGTTAGAATAGTGGTTGGGCAAACTTAACTTTTGGAGATTATACGTAGAAAATTGAACGAAGCAATACAATTACGATGCTTTCGGTCTATTATCCTGATGTGCACGTGTAATACGATATATTTTCTATTTGCGATTATATAGGTATTAGTCACTCGGAACTATTATTGTTGGGTTTGTAATTATTAATAAGTGATAATGTAACTGGATAGATAATACTCTTGTTTATTATTTCCCAATGATAAACTGTAGATACGAGTTCTCTTTTTTTCACTTTTACGTGTAACAGATACTTCCTCGACTTTTTATATACGAGGAAGCAATATATTTATAACATTTTCTTAATCTACCACTTTATTTATAAACCTTATAGAAACTTTAAAGAATCTAGAGCATATGCATCAAGATTGAACTTCATAAAATATGTATAAAGTATAAAATTTCTGCGATGAATAATCCTTATTCCCTTTATCCAGTATAATCAATATATTAAAAGAGAGATGAAGTGAGAGGGAAAGAGTAATATACACCATAAATTATTGAAAATAAAATTCAATCAGAGGCAGAGCACTTGGAACGCATTGTCATTAATCTTTTAGTAGTAGTGTATTTCTCTTCATTACTATCCTATCCTCGTTCGTCCTCCCTATCTTCGTTTTAATCCAAGTTTATCTATAGTCGAACCCAGTGTAGATGTAACCCCTTATTCTCGATAGCGTTGCTTCTCTACCCCTTTAATTGCTAGAAAGTGCCTGATGAGTCTTTCTTTCCCACCCATTGTGAGAGATCGATATTTCAAATATTCATTATAAATACATCAAACGGTTAAACTAAATTAATTTTCGTATGAATCAGTTTATTTAAAATGGTCCATTTTACTATGATAATAGGTTTTTTTTTCACTATCATTTCCAATTTGACATGACCTCTCATTTATTTTAATTCAGTTTTCAATGTTTGCGGGGCATTGAAAACTTTAAAATCAGAATTTACTACAACGTTGGATCAGTCATCCGAATAGTCATTCAAAAGGCGCGACAGCGCCTGACGCAAGTATAAAAATGCGTAAGCCATATTTTAATTATTTATCGTTTTAATAATCTTATTAAAGTTTTATACGATTTTATAATATCGGAATTAAATTTACCAAGGACTTTTTTAGTAGCTTTTTCTTTTGGTTTGACTTCACTTAATAAACGCCATTTTTATACGGTCAAAAATTACATCGAAAATTGACAAGTAACATACGATAGCAGTTTCGACTTCATAAAACGTTTCACCACAAGAAAAACACTAAAAATCATTTTTTTATTTACTTTCATTCAAAATGCCTATTTCGTTAAGAAACAGAATCCTTTTCTATACCAAAATATCAGGCAAACATTGAAATATCATTCACACCAATTTGATATTTAATTTTAAAGTATAACGAATATACGTATACGTAGAGAGGCAATCAGAATATCCAGTAAAAGTTGGAGGGTATATAGACGAAAGGGGGAAACTCGTCGTTTGTTATTACAGAGTAAGAGAGCGAGAGAGAACTGGAGAGAGAGAGAGAGACCCCTCTCTTTTCTACATCGTGGGCGAAGAAGAGGCGAGTCGGTCTTCGGGCCTGTTTCGCTTCGAGCGGAGAAGGATTACCATGTCGAGAATACCTAATTGCACAGGCTGCGGAGACGAGGCTACGTCGTTAAACGAACGAGACGATAACACAATTAGTTAGACGGCTGCGGTACTACTACTACCAGATCCCTGGAAAAAAGCCAAACCGTATATACATACGTACACGTACACCCTATTTTTTTCGTCTATACGCTTTTTTCTCATCGTCCATGCGGCTCGTTGGACATTCACTTTGATTTTATTTGTCAAAAGCTTTTGTCTTTCGCTGCGTTCACGTTGTTTTAAGGCGTTTCGCCTCAAACTTTCACGCAAATTGTGAATTTAAGTTCATTTCGGGTTTACTTTTTTCTTCTCTCGTTTACTCTTACAAGTGCATTTTTTATATAGAAGTATTTTAATTTTTTATACAAAATTAATTTGAGATAACGGTAATTTAATAAACATGAGAATAACCAATGCAAACTTTGTGAAATCACGTAGATAAATGTATCGTAATAGTGTAAAAAATATACGACATTTATTATAATCGAAGTATCGAAGAACAATCGCGTAATAAATAATTGACTAACAAGATCGAATAGAGCAAAAAATATTTCATTACCTTCCACACGATCAATTTTTGCATAACGAGCGTAGTATAGAAAAATTGTCAATTCTCATTCATTTTTCGATTAACCGAGTGTGTATATATATATACATACACATTTTGCGTGGCGTAACCCAAGACGACCAACCACGCGAGATTCCGTAATTCTGTTGTAATCTATACCCAATTTACTTCCTTGTCTCAAAAGTGTAATTATCACTGAGGGATCAAATTAGTCAACCGATGCAATTACGCGTTCAATCGCTTGAAAATGCTATTGGCTCTTTCTTTTTTTTTTTGCTCAATTTTATTAGCACGTGAACAAAAAATTACGCCACACACCGTACATACGTTCATATATTTTATTCAAGCCGTTTACCCGCGAGCTTCGTATACATCGATATATCGGAAAACGAAAGCAGACAGCTTTGTGCTCGGTTATTTAGAAAAAGAAAATTTCAGTATTCACGGTTACAGTCACGCTAGCTGCTGTGACGTACATCTACTTTTTTCCATAATAGTTTTTTTAGAAAATTTTTAAAATCCATATCGTAACCTTGTAAAAGTTTATGATCGTCTAAAAATATGAAGGATGCACATTTATACATAGACTGAGGTGATAAAAATATCAATAAGTCGTTGGATTCACTTCGCTATCTCCTTTTAATGCGTATACCTATATATATATATGCAGTATATACGTACCAGTAATGCACGGTGTATGAAATAAAAGTTTTTTAATAGATAGTCAAGTATGTTCTACTTGATATTTTTAATATTCTTACGTGGAACTTTTTACAATGAATAAAGTGGATCGAAGTTGTTTATTAATTATATTTAAAGAGAATGTTCAAATTTATAATTAATTTTATTTTTAAAGTCAAATACGTAAATATTTTTTAATATTTATAATAATAATTTAAATGTCGTTTTTTGGGCTATTGTTAATACATGATTTTTAGTTAATATCGTAGAGAAAAAGTTGTTTATTTAATTTTAATAAAACGATTATTTAAACAAAAAAGCTCTGTTATCATTTTTGGCACATTTTAAACATTCTTCGTGTTTTTTTTCTGATTTTTAATTTCGTAGTTTAAACGTATAATTATTGAATTGAATAATGTAAATTCCTATAATCTGTCAACATAATAACGTATTGTTCTATGAACTCACATTTTTACAAGACGTACGTTATTAATTGCTCGACTGGTCGAACAAAAAATAAATCGTAAAAAAAGGAAAATCCTTCTGGTTCGACCGTCCGTAAATCGAAAAGAAGACAAATCTAATCGAATAGAACTATAATATCTCACGATGGTACAAACAGGATAATATAAAATTTACAGCCTCTCGGGAGAGGAAACGCGACTCTCGCAACAATTCGTAAGGTACACGTAAGAAAAGGAACGATCGAGATAGATCCTTAAGTAAAGAAAAAGGAAAAGGTTAAGAAAATCGAAGAATCTCGTTTTTCGAGCGGGTGCAACGTGCGAACGAAGGAGCAGTTAATCGGTACGAAGGAGATACCAGGTTATTTGCCGGTGGATTATTGAGCCTCCAGAAAACGTATTGCGCTAGGTACGCGCATAAAATAGCCATGGGCCATTAGCGTCGTGGCCGTACAATTTTCCAGTCTCGGCCGTGCCCGCGCCGCGCCAAAGCCACTCAAAATAGAACCTTTCGCGCTCGCGCTCTCTACCTCTCTCTCTCTCTTTCTCTCTCGACTCTCTCGCCCTGAAAAGAAGATCGCGCAAATGTACGTGAGATCGTTGCAAACTTTGCTTTTTCGTAGAAAATCGCGCAAGAAAACGGGCCGAGGGCCCGGGGCACGCGAACCTTATTTATTTTTTTTCCCTCATTGCACACTTGTAATTAAACACGTGCAGCTGAACATTTTTTAATACTTATTATGATACTCTAAAAGAGGTATGCAACACGATACACGCCAAAATTATCTAGTTTTAAGAGAAATTATGATTGATACACGGAGAAAAAAAAATGGTGTAACAAATATACTATTAGGATATTGAATAATCGAGAAATGAACTTGACAGTTATTATAAAAACTACTGTATGGTTTTACAAAAAAAATTGACTACAAATTTATTAATATTTACTGTTTTATATTTACTAATAAATAATAATTAATACTAATATTTGCTATATATATATATATATATATATATATATATATATATCTGTTAAATTTTCCCAAAACTTTGCAACAGTAATTTTCACCATTTGTGAACTCAATAACATTATTATTTTAATCAAAACTTTTCTTCCTTGCAGAAAAAAATAACCAAACAAATTTTTATTCAACGTATAAAGTAACACCGAAACTCTAGAAAAAAGTATATAAAGCACGCTTTCAGGGTCGTAGTAGTACAAGTTACGACTGGTCAAGTTTAACAGAGCAAAAGAAGGCTTGGTTCTCTTGTAACGTAATGTCGATATACACCATGTTTGAGACCTATCGTTTCCCATAGTAGCGCCTTATCTGGCAAGGTTGCTCGGACGTACGAGAAAACCTACACAAAACTTGAACTCGATGGAAGAGAGAACAGACGAGGTTCGTCTGCGGAAAAATTTCAAACCACTTTTTCATAGGGTTCCAGTACTTCTAGACAACTTTTACTTTTTTCAATTGTCCCGCGAACGCTTTCGTTTCTGCGTTCCTCTTTTAAGTAGCGTTACCTTTTCATTTTACTTCTTTTTTTCTTATACTTGTAAATCGAAAATTTTTTCGAAACGTTAACGATGCGTTTTTTAAATTTCCTAGGTTTCGTTTAATAATTTAATTAATTGTTTTACGTGCGAAAGGTATATAATTACTTGATTTATTGTATTTATAAAGAATTTTTAAACTTTTTACTGATAAATTTTACAAAAGAGAAGCATATTTGCGATAAAAAGCGTAATTAATTGTTACTTTAAAATGATTTATAATGACTTATTTTCAAACATTTAATTTTATTGTCACAGTTATTTTTATATATAAAATATATAAGTAAATAGTTAGGGTTGATATTGAAGCAAAAGTGAACCAAATTCTCGTAAATACTAATATTTTATAATAATAATCTTTTGCGTCTCCACATTTAAATTATAAAAGTACTGAAATGTTAATAAAATCGCTAATTTTTAATATCATATACATTTATAAAATCAAACGCTTAATTATCAAATAGATTTTAAAGAGCGTATGAAAAACTACACGTTTAATTAACAAATCCTGAACAAGAATCAGTAAAATATAGTATTCCACGTATATCTCATAAAATCCTTCCATTTTCTTTAAAAAAAAAACAAACTCTTTCCCAACTCCGACATTATGTCACGTAGAAGAAAATCCCTCCTTGTCGCAGGATCCACAAATATTTACGAGTATTTCCTCGCAAAACAAAAGGCTGCCACTAAGACTAGGACTCATATATACGTTATTTTTTTTTCTTCGTCAACTCGTATATACAACTGGAATATCACGTTGTAAACGTAACAAAACCGAGTTTGTGATTTCGTGACGTTCGGCTGGTTACATCACGAGACAAAAGGAGAAGGAGATTTTACCTGTATCCAGGCGACGACGAATCTCACTTATCTGCGCTTTTAACTCACGATAAAGTCCTGGTATTTAAACGGTGGAGGGGAGGGGGCGAGGAATACGAATGTTCGAAAAACAAGCGCTCTCGCTCTCTCTCTCGAGAGAGAGAGAAAAGCGAAAAATACGAAGAAGAACACGTATATATTTCAAACGAACACGACCAAAGCATTATATAATTATGCTAATGGATAACTGCAGGGTTCTTTATATTTTTTAATATCTATCCTCGGTGTATACATCTATACGAAATTTGCGGGATGAGAAAAAGTGTATACACGTAAACTGAAGCGTGTATAGGTAACCCTGTCACTTGTCTCATTAGTGCTGTTCGATGATCGTGTGGTAACAATGCGGTGTGTACACGTAAACCTCGATCATTTTTATTTTATGTAGGGATTTCGCGGCTTGTATACATTTTAATGAATTGCACTAACCGATTATGTATTTGATCTTTCGATCAATTCGTTTAAAGCTAGCGCGGATAAATGTTTACGTTCACGATTATCTCTATACGCCCGGTTAATTATATATATTCTGATTTATTTGTATTGATAATAGTGTAAGAATATAATAAAGATTTTCATTTATTTCTCTTCATTATCCATGACGCAGTTAACGTTTAATAATTTATAGACATTTAACGCGTATAACTTAGGTTCTTAAATCAAATTTAAGATGTGTATAGTTACGTAAGAATTACAAATTAATTTGCATCTATAATTTTTAACGATGCTTTAACGATCTAAACTTTTTTTTATTTTTAATGTATTTATTAATTTATACATTCAGAATAATATGATAGTAAATATTACTATTTAATAGTAAATTACTAATAGTGATAGTAAAAATTGCTATCATTTTAGTATATGTTCATATTAATGCAGGCAACATTTTACTATCATTACTAATAATTTTTATAAAAATACAGGTCGCTCCCCTTTTACGATGAAAGCGCTAATATTTATTACTATAATATATTTTTCCGAGTGCATTAGAAAAACTTAAAAAACATTAAGAATCGTACGAACATAATTTAAAAAATATGTATAAAAAAATTCTCGCAACGATGAATAAACATATATCGCGTAACGTAAATCTAAACAAAAGAAATGAAAACATCAGCATTTATTAAAAATATTCTAAACAACTGTATTACGCAGCAACAAACCCGATGGAAACATATAAATCGTTAAAAAACTTTGAAACAACAACATATTCGAAAGGCATTACAAGCAAAAATAAATCGAGAATGCAATATCAAACGCTTAGGAACCTATTACACGAGTAAACGATACTACACAGCTCGTTGATGTTTTCCTTTTCTTTTTCTCTATCTCTCTCTTTTTTTCACACTCACAGAATAAGAAAAAATGATCGCGTCAGCACACCTATATTAAAGACAATATCGTATTTCCCTGAAAAGAATCTCGTAACGAATTCATAAAATATTAATGGCGCAAATGATTTTCGCGATTTTCATGTACGACACGACACCTATCCCGAGACTTGCAAAAAAGGATCTATAGCGTGCTCGCGCCCGCGTAATATTTAAATAAACACGTATAGGCCGAGGTGGTATGTATAGCGTCGACAGAGACGGTGAAAACGAGGAAAGAGGCGCAAAACAATGGTGGGATCGAAAGGTTGCCCCGTCGTCGACGGATTCTTAACTCCGCGCTGTACGAACATTTCCCACACGCGCGCCTTTTTTTCCTCTTCTTCTTCTTTTCTTCGATTCTAAAGTTCGCGTCACGCTTTTTTTCTCCATTGCGCAATGTGTGTACGATCTCCCGATTATTCGGCGTAAGTATGAAAATTTGTGTCGTTGAAAAAAAAAACGAGGAGCAGCCGAGAATAAAGAAAAAAGGTATCTGTAGGGCAAACGATTACGCAATCGAAAAAAGAAAAAAAAATCAAGAGGGTGAGAGAGCGTAAGAGAAAGAGAGGGTAAAAAAGAATGTGTACAAGAGACGCGACCGAAGAGTGATGTATCGCGTGACTTGGCCTACACTCGCAAACCAAACCCGCTCCGTACGAAAGTTCGCATAGCGGACGCTTCATACTTGTATATAGGTATATATACATACAAACATATATATAGCTCCCGAGTCTATTTTCTCGAGTGGCACTTGTGAGGCCTGGGCGCGAGCTTCTTCGCTCAGTCTTATAGCGTGACTGATCCCTATATCGTTCGATGCCCTTGTGAACGCAACTCCCGATAATTTATTATTTTACTTTACGGAGTATCGATAATTTTTCTTTCTCCTCTTTTTTTTACCTTTTATTTTTCAGGTAGTTATCTATAGCCGATCGTAACGATACATACGTAGCGTGCAATGTTTGTTTATTTTATAAATGTAGTCTAGGTAATCATTGCAATTAGAAAATATCTATGTCAAAATTATAGGATGTACGATGCGTTTCAAAAAATATTACTTATCTATATACAGTGAGAAATTATGGTACTTTGTACAATTCGTACGTGTAATAATACAACAAAAATTCGATCGTTTAGATCGCGTAGTAGATATAGTTGGTTCCATTGATTTACGTCGTATTTATCAAATATACGAGTGATAAAATCTAATTAAATGCAATAATTATTATCATTTGTAACGCATCTTAACTGTACATTCGAACGGCTCGTATATTTTTTATTTGACGTTTTTATCCTCGACGCGTTTTATTAATGACAATTAATAATTTAAATACGAATAGTCCAACCAGTTTGACGAACGAATGTTCGCTGTATATATACGAAAACGTCGTTCCTTATACATATTACGGATGGTAATGCCACATATCGTAAACAATCGTATTGTAATTAATCGATTAGTTTACATAAAAATCGCATCGTTTAATTAATACCGTGAAATTACTTATCATCGGTCGATATCATCGAAAGAACAAGAAAAGCGGGAACGATGCGCGATCATGAGAATGCGCGGCCAGAAATAGCAGGAGCGATGCGAAAATAAACGCGATCGACCCAGCAGTTTATCGAAAATTGCATCAAACAAGGGGAGTAGTATCGACAAAACCGATCGTCAAGACCATCCGGTTCGAGCATCAGCTTTGGTACGTACACACAGGCACATAGGCGCACACCCGATCTTCTTCGTTATCCCCGAAGAAAACTTTGAGAGAAGGACGACAGGGCGGAAACAAGACGAAAGGATTCAACGACGACGACGAGCAAGCGTTCGTAAAACCAAGAATATCTTTACGATCGCGAGTTAGTTGGTTACTCTCTCTCTCTCTCTCTCTCTTTTTCTCTTTCTCTCTCGTAATATGCAAATTACTGATCACTCGGGCGTGACCGGTTACTCGTACTCGGTACACAAAAACCGCACTTTTTTTACGCAAAATAAAAAGTAAAATTAAGAAAATACGGACAAAGATAAATATCCGACCGGTGTTTAATTTTGACGATGTGGCGAACGTAATGCTTTTATTTTCTTCGCTGAAAACGGTACATACTTTATCATCGATATATTTTACGTTTGTAATACACGAATTTAAGAGAGCTACACCGCTATTCTCGATTAATTTATTACACAATAATAAATAATTTAAATGTAATCGTAAAAATTATCTTATAAAGTACATTAAAGCACACAATGCGTTCATAAACATAAATACGCTATATCGATAATCGGACGGTTGAACATTGAGCTGTAAAATTTGCACTTCGATTCAAAAGGAAATTTCGCTATAACAGTTTATTCGAAAATAATACACAATAAGATAAGGTAGTTTCTATTCAATGTTATCTGCATTCGTTAAACGCTTTACATCTCGGATTAGTCTTCGACGAAAAAGAAGGAAAAAAGGAATTTACGATTAAGATGAACTTATGAATGCAAAATTACTCTATAATTCCGTCACTGTTTACCAAATACAAAATCACAAAATATTATTATATTTTTTTTTACATTAGTGGTAATTTACGTTTCCGAGAAGGATGATATATAAAATTAGAAAGTTGTATTCTGGTTATGGATGTTTACCTTAAAAACATTAAAATATCTACTCCGCCAAATGATTATTATTATACAATATTAGAATTATTATCAACATAATAATAATAAAACGAATCGCTATTATTATTTTCTAGTCGTTTCAATGCAGTTATTTTTTTTTTGTGTATCAACGCGAAAATGATTTTATTATCGTGAATAAAAAGAGTCAGTCTACTCGATAAATTATTTAAATTATCATCGTTCATAAAATTCCTTGGTTGGTACAGTTACATACCGGATATATACGATAGTTTGATTCGAGTATGTTTATTATTGTCTTAAAGAATGATTTAAAAAGTATATAAAATAATTTTACGATCGAAAGAAAGTCGAATAAATTATTGATAAAATTTCTCGCGTACAACGCGATATATGAAAGAAAACACAAAATATTCTATATACAAATATTTATATTTCCGAGAGAGAAAATAGATCGAATAAAAAAGAAATGTGAAAGAACGAGCTTTCATCGATTGGATTAAAATTCTTTTGTAATGATCACTCGTTTACGAGACGAAAGTCAACATAGATAAGAAACGTGTCCGTTAGAAAAAAAATTGTGCATCCTATAGGTAATATAGTTAAATAAAAAAAGTAAAGTCTATGTAAAGCCAGCCCGTTTTACATTTAAAGTAACGCGGATGTAAAGGTTTATTTTCGCAATGTCTCAATTGCGATGGACTTTATAGTTCGTGGAAAAGGTTCTTGTTAAACTTTACGGTAATTCGCGTTTTTGACGCGCACTCGGAATATGTCTGCGCATGCGTGCACGCGCGTATATATACTTGTGTCACCGAGCTCTAATGCACTTGCACATTCGAGTATTAACTTCGAGAGATGTATCTTCAAATGTGTACGTATACGTGTGTGTGTGTGTGTGTGTATATACGTGTGTATATGTACATGTTGTTTCGTTAATGGTGTGGTGAATCTTACGTCGTCGTCATTTTCTTCCTTGTTAATTTTATGAATATTTGATTTTTATAACTTTTATGTCGTTAGCAATAAAAATTTTCAATCGCTTCTTTTTTCATTCAAGTATGTACGTTGTGATTAAACTAATTAAAACAATCCATAAGTAGCTATCAAAATAATAATCAAGAAATTACGAATCACCACAAGAAGTTTGAAAACATGTGATGACATTTTAAATTTATATAAAGTTACTTTTATTTGAAGTTGGAAGTAAAAATTATTTTATCAGCTTTTGATGTGTGGCGCGATGAATATATAGTCCATTGACTCTTGGAAAAAATGTAAACGTTCTGTCTTAATTTAGACAGAATCGACTAATTTATAACAATGTAAATTTTGTTTAAAACTGGAAACAAATTGTGATTGATCGTTTCTATTTTTCCAAACATTCAATACCAAATATAAGCGTGATACTCAACGGACGAAAAGTAATGAAATTTCATTTATTTGCTTTTATTTTTGTTACATGATCTTCGAAAGTTACACATGGATTGTCAAACTATAAATAAAATAAACGTAGTTATAAATATAAAATTCAATACATTTTAATTTAAAACGGTAGTGTATGTGCACTAAAAAAAGGAATAGCGGTATTTATTATTAACATGGCATAAATTTGTGTTAATCCATATTATTTGCAATTAACTTTCATTTGTCAACTATATAAAAATTGATAAATTTCATATATTCATTCAAGTCATCCTTTCCAAGTTTCTTCGAATTGAAAATGATTGAAACCAAAACTAAGTAAATCGGTCTTGAAATCAGAATATGATTATTATAATCAAATTCAACGACAAATTAAAAGTGTGAATATGACAACTACACAAACGTATTCTTAATTTTCATTTTCGAATATAAAATTAATTAAAGATACAATTTAAATTCCAAAAATGTATAGTGACTCAAGTTTGGCGGAAGCTTTCGAGTGAATGTTTCACTCTAACGAAATCAAATTCCTTCATAAAAAAAAAGAAAGAAAGAAGGGAAAAAAGGTAAAAAAATCGCTGTAAAGTTACACGGGCAGTAAAGAGAGTTGCGCGTGTACAAAGTTAAAGCTCAAGACAGTGTGCCCCTCTCCGTGTACTCAATTGCGCGCATCCTCCTTAACCGCGCATCTGGATGAAAAGCCACCAATAAAAGCAACGATGTACATATACGCGCGCTCGCTCAGGCTCTCTCGTATCTGCACCGTATACACTATTTCCGGCAGCGAAATCTCCCGGTGCATCGTTCGGGTGCAATAGTTTACAGGCGACATGGCCGATATCTTTCGAGAACGCACGTAACACACACACACACACACCCATCGAGTGCATATATATATATATATATACACACACACATACACATGTGGATGTGGATGCCGTAATAACGTGGGACGATACGATCGTCGGCGCATTTTCTTCTTCTATATACCTTAAACGCGAAAAAATTCTGAATAGAAACTATGCGCGCGTGGAGAATTGTCTATGGGTATATAAATTTTTATGTATGGACAGCCTTACCGATCGATAAGCTTTGGGAAGAAAAATTATTTTTAAATCGAGGTATAATATATTTTATAGAGAGATCTAATCAATTTATTGAAAATTAAATAATTACGACTAGAGAAAAATATATTTACGACAAATGATATTTCTTAACTTATGACTAAAATACGAGCGTACAAATGTGTTATTTTCTCATTTATAGATTTCGAGGTTGACAGTGTAAAATTTATTAATTCCTTAATGGTTACTATTTAATAATTATGGTTTTTTATCATATCCCAGTAAAAATTTAGCTGTTTCTAATGTTCTGACGTGTAAAACAACCATTTTCTATCCATTTATAAAAAAACTGGATAATTTGCATCTAAAAATCGTTTTCTACCAGGATATAAGTTATAATACTTAAAATAACTTATTCTCACCTACGCAGACAGAAAAGGTTAATAAAAATAACTATATGATGCGAGTAAAATTATAGTGACAGGTTCCTCAAAATGTTTAAAGAAAACATGTGATCGACATCTTTTTATATAAAATTCTGGATAAAAATTACATAAATCCTTACACGTCAGCTTTTAAATACGATTATTTGGATTATTATTATACTTATTCGTTTTCTCTGTGTAGAATTAAGTTGAACGGAATCGTGAGCAACGTCTCCATATACGCGTATATACATACGTAACGAGTAAAAAACATGTCAAAAATTCATTAGGTCACCGAAATACCAGGCTAATTTTCCCGTCAAAACAATCCGCGGTGAGAATATGCGAAAATGAGCAAACGAAATAAAAAAAAACAGAAAAGGTTGCACCACCACTCGCAGTATAAATAAAAATGCCGACGTATAGAGTTTTACGTTTCTTCTTCACCGAATAGTTGCGCAATTCGGAGGCACCAGGAAGCGCGTGCCTGCGCACTCGAAGCTCGCTCCTCGAAACGCACTCTCGACATGGCGCTTATAAATAATCGCCGGCGCGCGAAGGAAAAAGCCGAACGAAGAAAGAAGGAGAAAAAAAAGGAAGGCGCAAAAGGAAAAGCGAGGGCATCGCCTACGGAGGAGGAGTATAAAACCGTCGAACAATGCGTAACGGTCATGCCTGAGAATCCTTGGATGGACAACCCTCGAAGAAGAGAAAGAGCGAAGTGGGCTTTGCAATTAAATAACCGAGGTGAGCGAGCGATAAAGACAATGATGATTCGCATGATGAAAAAAAGGGAGGAGGGTCCAACTATAGCATTGTTTTCGATTTTTTTTATCTCTTTCAGTCGTTCCCAATCTCTGTCGGAAGTGTGACCGATGTTCGTTTAATCGGGTTTGTTGGAGACCAAAGGATTTTATCGATTAGATCCGGCTTCGGTATTTCTGTATTTTTTTATTCATTATTGTGCCCAATAAAATTTATCTCTACAAAAGTTATAAAATTAGCCAGAAGTTGTAAAATTTTCGATATCAAAACTAATTTGCGTATCATTAATAAAAAGTTAAATATAATAATTTAGTTGGAAAATGACATTTTTATACTCTAATCCCTAAAATGTAAAATTTGATGCTGGAATGTGTAAATCGACAACTTTCCACTTTTGAAAAGAGTAAAATGCAATTCTCATATTTTACATTTTTCGTAAGTGTAAAGTTGTCGATTTATATATTCTTGCGTCAAATTTTATATTTTAGGATTCAAACGACTTTAATTTTATTCTTTGATTGAAAAACTACTCAATTTTGGAGTGAAAGATTTATTCCACACAATGAAGTGACTTTTTAAGAGGACGTGTATAAATATAAGAAAATTAAGTTTTGGAAAAATCATTTACGTAATACCCTTATGCGTGTCTCAAACTATATACCCAAATAATTTTATTCAATTATGATTACTAAAATGATTTTTTCTTTCAAAAAGGTGAATACGTCATGCCCTCCCTAAAAATATAATTTTAAAATTGAAAGCCAGCTGTAGATCCCTATAATTTGGTTCTGACATCCAGCTAACTCTAATGAATTTATTGAGTGCACACGAGCATAACATATCAGTATAGTACTTCTTATAAAATAATTCAAGTCAAAATTTTTAAAATTAATTAAACGTGCAGATTGGTCATGATTCTATATACGTTAAAATTACCATTCGGCACTGTAAATTTTATATCTTTCTTTTAACTATTGTAAATAAATTTTCCAACTTTTTCTTCGCCTCATTTTCACTGGTATTATCTCCATAATTTTTCTAGATAAAAAATTCTCCGTTGGTAAGATTCATCTGGTATCGATTACAATAATTTGAAAATAATATATGTACAAAGGAAAGGATGTAACGAGTAACAACAACAATGTACAACGGTAAGGAGAGGAGTAGGTAAACGTGCGAGTCAACTGGCAAGCGATTAATCGTGCTGGCGGCTTACTTTCGCGATTACTCGATTGCGCAACTGCGTTACGCGGGCACCACGCCGACTCGACCGGTCCTCGGCCCACAGGATACACGACCATGGCGAAGGTGGAGATTTTCTCGCGGCTGGTTGACTCAGTACCATGTGGATCGAGCCCTTCTGTTTCATCAGAATCATTTTTCCTCAATTTACACTTTTTACATGATTCTCAACGTTAATCATCGGCACGTTTATTATTATTCTCTTTCAATTTAGCGGAATCATCTTTATCATTCGTAAATTAAATCAATATAGAAGAGCGGCTTGATACTCGAATAAAAGCGTAATTGATATTTTAAACACATTGTTTTCCTATATAACAAACAAATTACGGAACTATTTACTATAGAATCACGAATCACTGCTTTAATTCCTCTCCCTTTCAAGAGCAAAAAAAAATTAAATCTCAAAGCACTCACTAAACACCACGAGAACTGGGTAAAAAGAGAGACGGAGAGTACGCGTGCGCATCTCCGGCGTGTCTTGGAACGGCGCGTCGAGCCAACTGAGTTGACACACGCGGGAGAGGAGTCATCAAGGGGGGTCTCGAGTCTCGACCGATTCTCGCGCACACGCATCAGACGAAGCTGCGTCAGCTGCTGCGCGATATATTTTGCCTGTTGACGCACACCAATCGATTTTCCATGGGGGAATCGGAAACAAAAAAAATGTTTTTTTTTTACCTCGTGATTTTTCGGAACTTGACTTATTAGTATAGCACAGCTCAATCGAACGAAGTCAACGAGATTCTTTTTTTTTGTCTCTCGAGTGGATGACATCCGCGATTGGATGAATTGACATATTTTTTTTTTGTTGCTTTACGGTCGTCGAGTCGGGTGTATTCGTATTTATTCATGTGTTAAAAATTGCGGGGTACTCGGTAGCACGTACAAGCATATGTTTACTATTCAGATTTTCGTTTGACAAATATACGTAATAAGTTAAGTAGACCATTGGAGTATCTAAACTACGTTTTATCGTTAAACATATTCGTGCGATCATTTATACAATTTAACCGTAATACCTAAATGCAACGACCTAATTTACCGGTATACGATTAATCAAAAGAAAAACAAATATACATATGTGTTAAAATCGATGGAAAATTGCGTAAAATCATCGTTAGTCAAAAATCGTTGATACGCATTCGCGGTAAACTAAAGAAATTACACTCTATTACGAATATGTCTTTATGATGCATCGCGCGAGATAAGATTGTAACTGCAAATAACAAACGAGGAAGAGAAGAGGTTTGCTATACCGGTTAATTAAAACGCGGAAACGGACGCTACATACTTTTCGACGATAGATATACTTAAATAATTATTTTTTCCTTTTGTAAATCTATTACATTTTTTTGTTCGATAAGTGCTCAGTTCGCGTTATTTATGATGGAAAAAGTAAAAAGCACGGGACACTTATCACCCCGTGTGTAAAGAGGAAGTCGTACAGAGAGTTTTACTTTTCCCGCGTTCGTCTGTAGCATCGTAACGCACACTCGACAGATCGATATTTGCCCTTGGGCGTTTTTCGGGGAGAGAAAATACACGCGCCCGATAGAAAACCGCAGGTCACCTTTGTACCGACAACCACCGTGAACAAGGGAGGGTTGTTCTTGCTCAACGATAAGCCGACCTTAACCTCGGCATTATCCTGACATGTATTACTAACGTGCTCCCAAAAGTAAATAAATAATGATATAATTATGTTAATTATTGCCAGGTACAAAAGTAACAATTGATTTTGACAGTTGACGTTATTTACTCGTTTTTTCGGTATATAAAGATACATTTTAGTAAAAGAAGAATAAAGAATAAATTACTAAATTTTGAAGATACGAATTATCAGAAAAAAAGGTCATGAGCGATGTTACATAGACGTGTAGACGTAACCGCGTTGTATCGATAATATTCGGAGGCAGGGAAACGGTAACAAGTGCCTACTGTCACGACCAGTCTATATGGATCCGGTCTGCACATTGTGTATAGTATGTATATAGACAAAGAACGAAATGCATACAGACACACCGTTCACTTTTTAATTTACTGCCCCTCTTCGATTATTCGTAATCGGCGTTGTTCGAGTAAAACAAAAGAAGAAAGGAAAGGAAAAGTTTTTCGTAATAATAAAGTATCGTACATCTAATAAGATGAAAAGAAAAGAAAACTAAAAGAGGGAGAATCATCGAGAGAGAGAAAATTGGTCGAGGGCGATTCGCAAAGGCGAATGAATATTACCTTTCTCGCGGCTGGAAAAACGTCAAGTAAGCCCGACCATATAAGGAAACTCGCGTGCAGTATCTCGCGCGCTCTCTCTCTCTCTCTCTTTCTCTCGCTGGCTCGCTCGCTCGCTCGCGCGCATCGTTTTTTCCTTACGGTAATACGGAGAGGAGGGAGAAAACAAAACAGAAACACAAAAGAGTGCGCGTAACCCACCCGATAGTATAATGGAAAACAAAAGGTTTTACGGCACTGTCACTGACAGCGTACACAGACTGCGCGCACTGCACACATGCACGCGCGTACCAGCCCGCAAAATAACGTAATACAGATATATTCGATTGATGTTTCTCTATGAAAGAGGTTAAGTGACTTTTCCTCTCGGTCGTCCAGTCATCCAGTGATGCGCACGACGTGCTCGTAAACGCTAGGACGTATACTTAAATACAAATGAGAAGACTGTGAAGGATAGACATAAAAAGCTTACCGAACTCTGAGGCGAGCTGGAGACACTAGGTGAACGCTGGACGGTTACGAGGGCCATCGCCGTCCAGGCGCGGCGACACCCACGATTACCAAGATGCAAATGTACGAGAGGAGACGGCGGTCCGTCGACGACGACGACGACGAGGACGACGACGGAGCGGGTCAGAGAGGGAGGGGGGACCCGGCAAGATGACACACTCCCGCGATTCAAACACACTGATTATCGAGACGTTGTCGCGCGGCAGGGATCACCGCGCACGCGTTCACGGGAGGCTACGTCAGGAGCACCGGGATGCCATATTATTTATCGCGCACATCGAACGGCATCACGCTCCGGGCAGCCATCTTTACGTACACACTCTCTACCACACATGTAATATTCCTACACCGTGTACACGTCCACGCACACATGCATATCGATACGATACATACTACATACCATCTTACCATCCACACAGAGGCACGCAGCATACACACACACCCACACGCTGACTCGCCTCGCACACGCACACCGTTTGACAACAAAGATGGAGTTACAAGCGTGTATACACTATACTTGGCTCTCTGGTATATTATACGTACACACACATACGCTCGATCGCGCGGTTCTCGCGGTAGCCCGCGAGAGCGCGCGAAACTACGCTCGCAATATCCCCTGAACCAAGGTGCGCGCATGCGTCGCCGGTTTCAAATACGCGTGGCGCTATCTTTTGAATTTCATCTCAATGACACGAGAAATCCTAAGGTTGGTAAGGTAGTTTACTGCGCAAACGTTCATTTATTTTTATGTATATTTTGTTAAATTACCAAAATATAATTTTAAGGTGTGCTTAATTATTCAATTTATTGAACGCTATTTTTTATAATTATTTTAAATGTAAATAATTTAACATTTTATTTCACTGTTGCAGATATGTTTTTTAATAATGTTTAACATTATTTTTTTTCAATAATAATTTTCTCATTTTAAAATCAGAATTTAAAACATTTACAAATTAATATTGTAGTACTATAAATAAAGTACGCTTAAAATTGCCACTTCGTTATCGTTATGTCACATTAATCCAAAGCAGGCTGCTAAACATTATTAAAATTTAACTATGTCATGTCATTATGCTAAAATAACCTTTTATTTAATATATTAATCGCGCGTTTATAGTGAGCGTAATTTGAATACAAAAAAATAGATGTAAAGTTACCATTATTCAAATTATTTTTAAGTACGTTTATGTTCATTCTTTTTTTGTTAATCGAACGTAAAGTTCTCGTACAAAAAGTGGGCAATATGTGCTAATTGCTATCGCTTTTATATGACGCTGCATATTGTGAAGCGATAATAAACATAACAAGTGAGTAGATCAATGATATTTTTTCTGCCAATGATTAATTGAGTAATCAGTATTTCGTAAAGACTTGATACTTAAACAATATTACATTTTTGCAACGTTCTTAGTTTATTTGTCTGAGGATGTTTTTTTACTCTTGAGTGCTGCTGAACAATTTCACTTTCTATACACCATACCGTACCTAATTGTATTTAAGAAAGTTATGAGCTTAAGGATTGTTCGAAGGAGGTAAGATCATTAAGAATTTTTATGATATACTTAATTCTTTCTTTTTTTACATTTTTTTATAAAACAAATCCATACGGTATTTGTTAAAGTTTGGATTTCTCAAAACAATGTGTTTCCAATGATAGATTTCACATACTAAAGCAAAAATACTTAAAATATATCCAATTCCTAAAGCAACCACTGCTCCTTGAAGTTTATCAAGGTTTATTAATGCTTTTTGTGCTGTGCCTTCTTGACGTAACTCTAGTATCTTGGATTGTTGTGTAATGTCACTCAACCATTTTTCAACAAATCCAGCTTCTACAATGCGCTTTACCTAAAATTTAATTAAATCAATTATTCATTCCTTGATCATTTGTATTTATTTTGAATAACGTTAATTACTAATTTATCAACGTGATGTTTCAAAGGTGAATGTTTGTCCATTCCTATAGAAATAGGCATGTTTATTACACATTCTTCCATAACGTGCAAATTGTGATCTAAAAATTTGTGCCCATCGTTTTGAGAGTTATTCTTTTGTATCTCGGCTTCTAAAATTTGTCTTTTCACTCGTACACGTCTTAATACATGTTCATTTTCATAGTAACACAAAGTTCCATTAGCCACAGCTGCGACAGCATCTTGTTCATTCGTAGTAATAGTAAATCTTTCGCTTAATTTTTGCAAATGTGGGTCAGACGTATTGATGAAAAAATCTTTTGTCTCTTCGTTCCAACTACCTACTTCTACCAAACTTTTGACAAGTTGTGAAATAGTATCGATGGCAACTCTAATCGTTTAAAACAAATATTAGTTTAAATTAGATGAAATATTATTAAACATATTAAACAGTATTGAATTTTATTTTTTACCTATCGACTGCATTTGCAAGGGAAGCAGTCATGCTTGCTTTGTAAGTAACTGTAATTAAAATACTGAATAGCCACCACCATCCAATGTAAACTCGCAATGACCAAGGTCTTGGTAGCGATGGCAAAGAAACTTGCAACAACATACTGTACGTGTACAAAATACTATTCTGCAAATCTCCAAACAAATACAGGCTTTTAAATTCTTCAGGTTTTGTAATTCGAATTTTAAAATTTTTCATTATATTTTTATCTTTCAATAAGATCCCAGTATCATGAGAAGTATTTGTTAATTTCTTTTTTATTCCAATGTAGTGTTCGTAGAAGTATGCAAATATGAAAAATGTAATACCAGCTAACAATAATGTAAAAATAACGGCTATCCACATGTATAATCTAAAAATTAGATTAGCTATGATTGTTAATAATAATATATTATTAAATTACAATCTTCCTTAACTCAAAGTTATACCTACCTAAAAGGTAAAATGAGCAATTTCCAAGAATTTTCAGTTAGTGATTCAAGAGTTAAAAATGTTAAACATTCTGTATTATAAGGCCACGATAAATCTAAAAGTTGAAGATGTTGCATAGTGTGATATAAATCACCAAGATAAAATATAGCTTTTCTTTCGTAAGCTTCTCCAAAAATACCAGAAATTGTTTCATTTTTTGTAGTACCCCATCTGTCATTCTTTACATTATCGGGTAAATAAAAATCTGGCTTGAAATTAAGGGCATTGGCTATAATTAACATCATCTGAAAAGTTGTATTACAAATTGTTATAATTAATCTATCAAATGTAATGAAAGTGAACAACCGCACATACTTCAAATTCAATTCCTAAAGGTTTCGAATTAGTAGATAGATCTCGTTGAGTTTTAAAATATTGTTCTGCATCTTTCGTTACGGCCGGAATGTGTTCGAACACTGCGATTCTAAAAAATAGTATAGTAAACGATATTTTCATTTTAACCCATAATAAATATTGTATAAAAATTCATTATATGTGCGATTATTCCCAACCGTAATTTTTGCCTCTTGAGATCATTAGTTTTTGATGCAAAATGATTAATCCCGTAACGAAATCTATTTTGATACCAAGTGTCGATATATTTTGTAACGACCAATCCTTTAGTACGTACTGGAAACGGTATCGTATTTAAATCGTACCATTCGTGTTTTTGCAATTGCCGATTCGAACGGCGTTTGTATTCAACGTAACGGCGGACAAAGATCACATTGATTATTCGATTCCACAAGTATCTCATCTCGGTGTAAAAAATCCGAAAGTCGTAAACAAATAAAAATTTTCCTTGCGCATTGATAAGACGTCCTCTTGAAAGAAATTCGAGAAAATAGAAATATTATACATGTATAACAATAAAAACAATATTTAAATCTTTCTCCAAACGGAAATTGTTTCAACTATAGAAGTAATGGTACGAAATAATAAAAGATAATAATATATTACAATTATATTATAAAAGTGTATAAATCGCCCAAAATTTGGACTTTATTATTTGTTGCTAAAAATTATTATTATTCAATATTATTTTATACAGGTTTTTATTTTTATCGTAAAAGAAATATCAGAAAGTCAAAACAAGAACTAATAAACTAATATAAATTAATATTAACATTACTTAAAAAATTTTTATTTTTACAACCTTTATTTAGCTTTTTCAAATATTTCATTATTAATAATTAATAAAAAAGAAGCTAAAATTATAAAAATATCAAGAAAATAAGAATTATGTAATCAAAAAAATGTAACTAATTATAACTATTATAATTGTCTAAAATTTGGACTATAGAACAAATTGTTATTGTTATTTATTAATATATTCTTTTAAATATTACTCGTTACTAAAATTAAATTAATCATAATATTTATATTATTTAATTTTGCTGTTTATAATACTGAGCATCAACTGAAACAATGTAATTAATTTAAAGTTAACAATATAGATTGTCAAATTATCATTGATTAAATTTTAAATAAATGTGACTTACTCTTCTGTGTATTGAAGGAAATTAGCAACTTGTAATCCATTAGCCATTAATACAAGATAAACGTCGCAACCAATATATTTACTTTCTTTCAAAATTCGAATTAATCGATTGCGAGGTGGAGAAAATTCTTCATTTTCGCGAATTAATATCTAACGGATAAAAATGAAGTTACATTAATCAAAATTTTCAATTAAAATTCAATTACAATTCACTTTATAAACATTGATCGAAACGTAGATCACTTTTTTATTTGCAAGTAATGATAAGATATAATTTATTTAAAAAATATATGTACACTCACTCTGTAAATCGACAAAATTTTATATGTTTTTATTTGAGTCAGATCGACTTTACGACGATAATAAGTGTCCATAATTGCAACGACACATCTACTACTACGAGACACTTCGTCGATTAATAATTCAACTAATCTTTTCAATTGGACATTCGTATCTGGATAAAAAAATCTGCGACAAAGTATAATTAAAATTTTCTGCATATTTATAATTATATATATATTTCTTTTGTAAATAGGAAGTGAGTAACCTTTTGTAATCGGCGACTGCGTAATTAGCTAATAACATTACAACGAAATGTAATATCTTCATTTTGATTACCACGGTGTATTAGTTTATACAAGGATTATACATAGTTTGAATACCGAAAGGTCTCCATTTAACTTTTCAGGTCAAATGATTTTTAATTTAAAGGTATCTTTGCATATTTAATCATCTCATTTGCAAGGAAATTGTTCAAGGGTAATCTACTTATTTTCTTTATAGAATTGTTACTTCGATACGATTCCTCGTCAATTACGATATAACGTACACGTATATATATATATCAGTTATAAAAATAAACAGTTTGATAAAAAATTGTTGAAATACTTGTACATGAAACAACTATTTTTTATGATAAGTGCAGCACTATCTTTTCTTCGTTAATTTAAAGTAGAAAGTATTTTAAAATAGCTATATGCGACCAAAATACATTTTCTACAATCAGGGTATATATGCTAACTTTATCATTTTTTTCTACATTTGGTATATCCTTAAATTTTATTTAAAAGAATAATCGAATTGCAATTCGCACTGTTATTTATAACTGAGACTATTTGCGTAATCGATGCTGATGAGTAACAAACTGATTTTGAATTATTCATGTCATTGTAAGGTAACTATACTAACATTTTTGGATAATTTAATTTAACCCTCGTGATGCTAAAACGAGGGGTGTTGAATGATTCACGTTTGTGTATTATGTACTCGGAGATAATTATTCTATTAAAAATTAGTGTATTGTTTAGCTATCGAGGTAGATACTGCCGCAATGTCAAAAATGAGTAACTATGTGTATATAGGAAAATTGAATATACAAATCTATTAATTTTTAATTATTATAGTAATACTGACGTTTGATATATCGAAGTGTATTTGTATTTGTAATTAAACAATAATGCATATTATGAGATGTTGCATTTTATTAATACAAAATTATTTATTTTTTTTTTGTATTATGCATTTCAAGACTCTAAAGAGTCTTATTTCTGCAAACAAAATTATTTATGTTTTAACACCTTGGTTCGAGATAATGTTCGATAAAAATCGTCTTATATATATTAGTAACTTTTACTGCATTTTGTTTTTCTAACAGTTTATATCTTTATTATATATTAATTTTTAACACTACGTTTTTTTTTCGCGTATAATGTCATTTTATTCTTGTACTTCGAAATGTGAATAGTAAGTGTTGCATTGTACAATAAAGTACCAAAAAAGTGATTCATTATTAGAACACGTATTTTTCCGTAATGTACACTTTTGTTAGTTGCAGTAAACATCATCAGTAATAATTAAGATTTCTATTTTATTAAACGAACAATAACGAAAGAAGTGACACTTCAAAGTTATTTATGTATAACAAATATGGAACCTGAACCGAAATAAAATACAAAATTTTCAAACTCACTTAATAATATTCTTATTTTAATTTTAAAATACCTTTAAACGCTATTAGTACTATTTGCGATGCGTGATTTTAACATAATACACGTATCAGTCTGTTTCCATATTTGTAATTCAAATGTCATATGCGAAAAAAGCAACGTTACTCGATGTTATATATATTACGATGTTAGTATATATACATTCTTACTTTTTGCTAATTACACTTACAATTATCTAAATTTGCGTATCACAATTAATATCTCTTACATTATGGTAAACAGGTCTAAAATTTTAAGTAAAAAGTAAATATCTCGGGTATAGAAAATTACCGAGTTTCACTCGTCATACAACCAGTTAATTTTTCCCCTTCACTTGAAATACCTTAGGTATACATGCCGAGTAAACCTTGATTTTTTTTTCCTTTATTCAAAGTAATCTTCTTTTTAATTCGAAAGGTCTATGTCAATCACGTTGTTAACGTACGACAAAAAGAGTTTTTTTGTTGCAGTTTCGCATTTTTATTATTCAAGTTTATTGTTACCAGTCTTGCTGGCTAATCAGTAACAGTGAACGCAATCGTCAAATTTGTCACTGGCATTTGTTTTTAAAAAGTTAAAGTTTATCGTTCACCAATATTTTTTCTCATTAAAAATCACTTCTGTTTACACGCATTACATTTACAAACCGAGTAAACATTTAATTTCCATATTATTCTGCGATTATCGTTAAATTCATACATTCTTAACAATTACAATCAACGTACTTAACAGAACAATTTGCTATTTAGATAATTACTATTATTGGAATTGCTTCCTTAAAAAAAAAACAAGAACAAGTGGGGGGGGGGGGGAGAAAAAAAAGTACACAAATAATTGACTTGACACACAAAAATAATTTAACAGTATCAACTATGCGCGTACTCTGCAATTATGTAAAATATAACCCAAGTGGTGGGGTAAACGTCGGAGGCCAAAGAAGATTCGCGCCGATCGCGAAGTGAAACCGTGACGCAGCAATCAAAGATAAACTCGTTTTCAGTCACCGAGTGATAGTAACATCGTCGCGCTCTCTTCATTTACCTATTAATTCATTGGTATCAACATCGATGCTCTTATAATATATACTCTCCTTCATTTATATATTTTCGTTTAATTATTTGTTTTTTTTTCTCTCAGTGTTATACGGTATTAATAATTAATTTGGTGTACTCGTTTTATGTGAGTCAACGGGTACATAGTTCATTTTTTAAAATTAACTGAGTATGGATAATTTTTTTTTTGTTACAGATTATCAACGACAAATTTTAAAACGATGACGGATTTAATAAGAGATACGGCTAAGGGACCGTTGGATGCTTATCGTAAGAAAGCGAGTTTCGATTGGAAATCTTTAAAATTACATTTGGATGGACTGGAGTTCGTTAAGTATCAGGTAAATTTTTTTTTATAATCAATTTTGCTTGTGATTTGGAAGATAGAATTGATAACTTATATAGATACAGTAATTAAATAAAACAATGAAATAAAATAATATTGTGTATATGTATAATATTTACTAATAATATTAATAATTTCTTACTTTTTCCTTATATTTTTTGTATACATGTTTGCAGTCATGTTATCATCTGCATTCTATTTCTTTTATCTATATATTAATGTATTAACGATCATCGAATTTAAATGTTTATTTATATGTTAAAAACAATTAACTTTTGTAGAGAAAATTGTGGTCCATTATTGAAAAAGATCCAGCGTTCAAAGTTCCTCTCAAGACTCAAACAGTAGATGAAGAAAGAAGAAGTTGCAATGCAAAGATACGTGCCCTTATTGAAAGTGATGCTTTGGTGAGAGAAAAAATAATTATTACATGTATACAATTTAATTATTGTTGTCTTTAACTCATTGGTGAATATAATTTCACAGCCAATGGGAAAAACTAATTGGTTCAATCAATTATTCTTTTATGACCCATCGCCACCTATTAAAATTGGTGTTATGTTGGGAATGGTACCCAGTGTTTTAATGTCTTTGGGCACAGAGCATCATCTTGAATATGTGGAACAAATGTATAGTGGAAAGGTATATAAAATCTACTAAATAAATTCTTTGAAAACAATTTTTTATACATTAGACGTTCAGCTTTATTTTTTTTTTATACTTGTTTGCATTTCTAAAATGGTAGATATTATATAAATGAATTTATTACTGTTTATGTTTTTAGTATTTTGGTTGCTTTGCCTTAACTGAAATAGCACATGGTACAAATGTTAAGGGTATGAGAACACAGGCAACTTACAATCCAAAGAATCAATGTTTTGATTTACACACTCCAGACTTTGAGGCAGCTAAATGTTGGGTTGGTGGCTTAGGTAGTTACAATTTAAAATACAGTTTGTATATCTTAATATATAAACATTATAATAAGAATCACAAATTCGAATTACAATTTTGAAGGAAAAACTGCAACACACGCAATTGTATATGCTCAATTAATTACACCGGATAATGTCAACCATGGTCTCCATCCATTTATTGTCAAGGTTAGAGATCCTGATACAATGTTGCCACCTAAGGGTGTAACAGTTGGTGATTTGGGAGAAAAAATTGCATTGAACGGAGTAGATAATGGATTTGTCATGTTCGATCATTACTTGATTCCTAGATCTAGTTTATTAAATAAGACTGCCGATGTGACACCCGATGGAAAATATGTTGCAGCGGTCAAAGATCAAAGTAAACGGTTTGGTACATCGTTAGGTGCTTTGTCGGCTGGTCGTGTCACTATAACTTCAATGTGTTCTATATATACATCTTTGGCAGTTACCATAGCTATTCGTTATTGTGCATCAAGAAAACAATTTGGACCTCATCCTAATGAAGAATGGCCTGTACTAGAGTATCAAGTTCAGGTAAAATTAGGAAATAGATTGAATGTACTTATAGAAAAATATTTAGCTTTAATTACAGTCTCATATAATCGATTAATAAAATTTTAGCAAGGAAGGCTGTTACCTCACTTGGCTGCTGCGTATGCAATGAAAATATTTTCTACAAATTTCCTTAATACAATTAATACGTTTTATGAAAACTTAAGTTCAGGACAGAACAGTGATTTAACTGCTGTAATGGGTATGGAAATTCATGCTTTATCTTCTGCAACAAAACCTCTTTGTGCATGGACAGGTAGAGATGCAATACAAGATTGTCGCGAATCCTGTGGAGGTCATGGTTATCTTAAAGGTTTGAATGAAATCAAATTTTAATTTATTAATTAAAACAAAGCAATAATTTTATTTTAATCAATTGTTTTTTTATTAGTTTCTCGACTAGGAACAATAAGGCAAGAACATGATGCAAACTGTACTTACGAAGGAGAAAGTAATGTACTTATTCAACAAGCGAGTAATTGGTTATTAAATCAATATTCTGGTGTACTTAAAGGACAAAGCATTTTGTCACCTTTGGATACAGCCAAATTCTTAGAAGACGTTGATTATCTAATAAAATTGAAATTTAATCAAAGGACAATTGATGAAGCTCTAAAACCTGAAAGTAAGATCAATTTTGAAAGAAAAATTTTTGACCAATAAATTAATTTTATATTAATTAACATTTTTTATTTTATCAGATTTGCTTGTATATTTGAAATGGATTACATCTTATTATATTAAAAGAACACATGATGTTGTCCAAACACTTAAAAAGAATGGACATAGCGACTTTGTTGTAAGAAATGATTCGCAACTTTTTAATGCCAGAACTTTAGCATTAGTTTATGGAGAGGTAATGAGTTTTATTATTATAAATTAATTGAATGTTTTTAAATCATTAATATTCTTAAATTATGAAATTTATAATTTACTTTTGTTATCACAAACAGCATGCATTACTTCAGGAATTTATTAGAAATATTAATTATTCTGAATACACAGATAATGAAAAATGTGTATTAAATAAATTATGTTCTCTTTATGGTGCATGGTGCATTGAAAAAAGACTAGGTGATTTTTATGCAGGAGGATTTGCATCTCCTGATAGTAAAATGGATGTTCTCATTCGAGAAGGTATTATACGATTGTGTAAAGAATTAGTAAATGAATCTATATCTTTAGTTGATGTTATTGCTCCGCCAGATTTTATTATCAATTCACCTTTAGGAATGTCAGATGGCAATGTAATACATTTTTTAATATTGCTACTATTTTCTTTGATAAAAAGTTTTGTCATATTAATATCTTTTTTTCAGATATATAAACATTTAGAAGAAGCTATTCGAAGGGATCCAGAGTGTTTAGAACGGCCTTCATGGTGGAAGGAGATTTTATTATCCAAAATGTGATACTTGGTGCTGTGGAATTTTAAATACAAAGAAAATGTTATAGAGTTTGTTATAAATTTTATATTAAATTTGTACAGAATTGTTTTACACTTTACGAGTTGTATTTTTATATATATTTACAATAACAATACTTATAATACTTATAAATTGCTCAAAGATTTAAATAAGTCTTTTTAATGTCCTTGTTAGAATGTGCATTGGCTTAATGATCCATTTATTATCAGTCATTTAATCTTAATCAATTCCATTCAATATAAAAATAAAAATTAAAGTAATGGAATGTCAGATCCTTAAGTATAAAATATCACAAATGTTTGTAATTTTATAACTCTACATGTTTTGTTGGTTGTTCTGTCAAAAATGTTGTTTTATCAGCTTCTTCAAACCATTCTTTATAAACCTGTTCTGGTTCTACCATCCAAAATTTATGAAATGATATTGGTTCTTGAGATGCAAGATATGCTGTGGCATAATCTTGAGGCCTTGCCTGTAATAAATATAAATCATATGTTTTTAAAAAGTTAATTAAATAAAAATAAAACTATAAGATCAAATTACATTCTACAATTACCTGGTGGAAAAGTGTAGAATGTGTAACTTTTATACCCAAATGTGCTAAACAAACACCAAATAAGAACATGTCGTCGGGTGTTACTGCAGTAGGACAATCGCAAACTCCAGGTCTTATAATTTGCTCTACAAGTGTCGCAGATAATACTACACTGGAACCTCCAGTCAAGTAATCGTAGCCGTGAATTTTTGTTGTGCGATATCCATATCGTTCTCCTATTGCCAAAGGATTTTCAGGATTGTAACACGTTAGTAATTTCAATAATCGAGATAAACTGAAACATATTTATGAAATACAATAAAAACATTTCTCCTTTGTAATAATTCAATTTAATATTACATGAATTATGTTTCATTATTTTTAGCACCTTAAAATTGTATCGTCATCTGTAATAATTAACCAATCCAATTTCTTTTCCTCTAATATAGGAGAAACATGTTTTAAAATTGCATAAGTTTTTGCACAGTGCCCTTGATCAGTTTGAGGAACAATAATACCATCCTTCAGATTTTCGTCTACAAAGATAATTCCTCTATATCAGTGAATGCAACTTTTTTTAATACTCTCAAATTAAGAAAAAAATATTGTAAACTATGTACCTAATTCATCAGTAAAATATCCTATATTTTCTGCATATTTGGTCCATGTATTACGAATAAATGGAAGTCTTTCCTTATGAAATTTTGCACACGTTTTAACAGCAATGTATGCATTTTGTGGGGATGATAAATTTCCCTAAAGTAATTAATCTTATTAAGTACATTTATTTATGTTTTAAACGTTTCTAGAAAGCAACTTACACATGGATAAAATGGTTTAGGATATGTAGCACAATTTTCATTAGAAACTACACAAAATTCTGACACATGAGTCAAACGAGCACCTTTACTTTCATTTAAAACAAATGCAGAAAATTCATAAGATGCATCAACAGAAAAATCTATATTACTTGTTACAAAATCACTAGCTTTACTAGCCAAGCTGAAATATTAAAAAAAAATTTATACTATAAAAAACAAATAACAATTTGCAAATATTTTTTGTTATTTACCTTTTGAACAAATGTTTTGATATAGCAAAACCAGATGCTAAATTTGGATACTTAAATTTTTTTGTATGTTCTGCATAGTGATGTATTATAGTTGGTTCCTTATCGTACAAAGCATGTCCTACCCATAGATTCTATAAAAATTAAAATGAATAAATGTTAAATTATTTTACATATATTACACATTTAATATTATTTATAATTTCAAAATTTAAACACCTTATAAATATTGACATCATATTTATTTAAAGTATTTAGTAGATTATCTAAGTTAATAACTGTGCCTTCAGTTAAAAAAATGTACCAATCACCTAAAAAATGTTCATGAACTATGTATGGAATAAGTGGTATTATGGTCCATGTTCCATAAATATCCAATGAATGTGTCAAAATTATACTTGGTGGTTCCTAAAATAAAAAATGATTGATTTTTAAAATTTAATAATTAAAGAAGAAACTCTATACTAGCTACAACATTTAGTTTTATAAATTTAATTTTATTAATTAAAATATTCTTTGAAGTCAATATCAATTGTAAATTATGTAAATTTAAAAATAATTATGACATTAATAAAAATTAAGTAATTTCAATTGAAAATATAATTAATACATTTTAGAAATAAGTAATTATTAATTATTTTTATTTTTAAATTACTTTACTCTGAGGTTGCATTTCTTCATAGTATTATACAATATACTTATACAGAATTTTATGTACCTTTCCTAAATTATTTGCTTGATCAACAATATTATTTTCTAATAATTTGGCTTGCGCAATATTGTATCCCTCATCTTGGCTGATAATTACTATCACTAAACTAGACGGATCTGTAAGTTATAAATAAACCATTTTTAAATAATAGTTTTGTTTATGTCATTTTGAAAATTTTCAAATACAAATACGTTTTATTACCTAATGCAGTAGTCAAAGAAATCAACAATGTACAAACAATTGAAAAATCTAGTTTACCATAGATCATATTTATTTCTATGAGCTGAATTGTACCTGTAATAGAATTTTTTTATTAATCTTTTTGCTGTTAAAAAGTTATATATTTTTATGACCCACGTCCTAGTTTTAATGACAAATGTGTTATTATTATGTATAGAAAATAGTAAATACAAAATGTAATGTTATTATTTAATTTTACCTTTTATAAAATAGTCACAAGCTTGAAAACCATGGTTTTAGTTATTGCTTTGTAGTTGCACTTTGATTTTTATTTACAATATATAGAGATCGAGATGAATCAATTTAAATCATCTCAATGGATCATCTAGTTTATCTTTCGGAACAATCGGGTGATCTAAAAAACACATGGTAAGCGGCACAAAGATAACAATTCCACTGATCAAATTAGCATCTAACAAATGTAGGATAATTAGCAAAACAAATTTAATATTTACTTATAATGAAAAACATTATCAAAAGGGCCCCTTTTGTTTCTGTTAACCCAAGTAGTACCGCATTAAATTAGCATATATTGCATTTTCCCGATTAGTAAACTTTAATTTGACTCGCTGCGTCCGCGGTTAACGACACGTCAATTCGGCACTTGACAATTTTGCACATCGTAAACAAACTAAACATACGCGTGAGAAAAATTAATAACAATTTTAGACGAATAATTAAAATTACAGTTGATCGAAAAATAAATGAAAAGACGACGAATACGAACGGAAAGAATAATTAAAATTGTTAAATGACAAAAGTGAAACCAAACGGTGACTCGAATTGAATCGGTAATTCGTCGCGAGTGTGGATGAAGTCGAGTCACGCGATATATACCAGATACCAGAGCGCCACGGCGGTGGGTGAATTCGTCATTATTTTCGTCGCCATCACAGCGACGAGATCGGAAAATTTTTCTGCGTGGTGGGTCCACCCGCGCGCTCTGGTTTTTAATCTTTCGTCGAGTGGGATCGACGACCGGGAGGCTCTCTTAGGACAAGACAGTCCAGAGTGCCCACCGTTTTAATAATATACCTTTATTTCAAACTCGGACAATCGTAAGTGTCCTCTCTTTTCTTTCTACTTCTCTCTCTCTCCATAACCGTAAATAACCAGCAAAGATAAAAAGAAAAACAACACTTGCGTGCGGGCGAATCGTGTGCCCTTAACGTACGAGTTTCGGGTGTTTCGGGGTGGTTGTTTCGCTGTTGTTAACTACAACGACGCAGTGAAGACCTTGTTGGCTCGGAAAATATCTTTTTTTTGGCACTATTGTTGAACATGGCTTATTGAGGAAGATGAAGGGTCTGCAGCAAATTTACGTTTCTCCATACGGAGGGAACAACCCCAATTTCGTAAGCGCGATTATCGTTTATCAGGGTAAACACAATCGATACCCTCGATCACCTATTAATAATGGACAAAAAAACCAAGTATCAACAGCCTTTACCCAAGGCTACTACGACTGATACCAAGAAAAATCAAGGTGAGTTCAATGTGGTTTCGTCGTTTCTCTTTCACGTTCGCCATTTCTGCTTCCAACTACTTATATATTTCTTTATTTTTTACGTCATCAAACTCATTCTGTCTTTCATTTCCTTTCATTTTCATTGTATGTACACTGCATTGCACTTATCTAAAACGTTAATTTGCGTTTATTCTTTGTAGTTAACGCTGGGGATTATTCCTTATCACTTTGTTACATGCATTTACCCATTGCAATCAGCTGAACTGCACTTTTCCTTCTATTTTATTTCATTTTTTATTTCAATGACTTATTATTATTATCAAGTTTTTTTAATTTGGCTGTAGTCTAATTTTAAATAATAAGTATTTTATATTGTCTCGGAGTGACTAGTAACTACGGTATCAGCAGTCAATTTTATTTCGTTTCTAAAATTAAATCAACTTTGTGAATGTATATATTGTACATTTAAAGAAAAATGCATCTACATAATACTGTCAGTATCATATACTTATAAATTTGTCAACAATTATTTAGACTTTTGTTTTGTGTTTGTTTTAAAATTTTATATAAATATATTGTTTGAATGAAGATTATACGTTGATAAATTTTTAATAAAATAAAATTGTACTTATTTTATAATATATTGACTCTAGTGATAGTAAAATGAGTTGATTAATTTGAGACTCTGGTGGTTATACTATCAATTTTTCTTTATTCATCAAATTTTTTTACAAAAACGACGTTTCGGTCATCTCGGCCATTACACCATGAAGAGGGTCATGGTGTAATTGCTGAGATAACCGAAACGTCGTTTTTGTAAAAAAATTTGACGAATAAACAAAAATTGATAGTACAACCACCAGAGTCTTAAATTAATCAAAATTGTACTTACTTTAAAAATAAATAAAAAAAATTTGTATGAAATATTTTGTAGACATGTAAATTTTTTATATGTATTTACAATAGACATTTTGATACAGTGTAATATTTGCTCTACTGTATTATTTATAATAACGACTTTAACAAGTGGTTGATGTATGTATTTATAAAAACTTTATAGGAATTTGTTTTATCGTATCTTGTACTATATTTTTAAATATTACATCAGATGATATAACATTGTACTTACAAGAATAATGTTTCCTGTTCCAGATGTTACTAATTGTAAGCTTTTTCCAAAATCATCACGTAGGCGAGAACCAGTGGGTGCAGCCAGTTTACAAAAATATGATCAACCTAGGAAGTCCAATGCACAGAAAACAAAAAATTTTGATAAGAGACCAAAACCTAAAGGACAGTATCATGGCGGTCCAAAGGAGGATTCCGAGGTATAAAAATGTTAAAATAATACTAACATTTAATTAGAGCTCATAATTAATTTGAATTTTTATATGTAGGTAGTGAATGAGGAGTCAGCTGAGCTTGGCTCAGTAATGGTTCAAGGAAGTAAAAAGCAGAATTTGAATCACCTGCTAAATTTTCACTATGCTCCACGTGACATACAGAGTGGTTGGAGTCAAGGAAGAACAAGTGGTTATAATGGCTACAACTACAATCGCTGGCTTCCACCTATCCAGCGACACAAATATAATAAAGAGCAATTTTTGCAAGCTAAGTAAGTTTTAAGATGTCTTACAAAATATAATTAAAATAATGTCAATTTAATTAAAATGTTAGTTGATAAAACATTATATAAAAAATGGAATTTTTCATTGATTAGTGATTATAATTTTTAAATCAACAACATTAAAATTTTATAATTTTTTTTCATTAAGCTGCCAATTTGTTGTTACTGCCAAGGGAGATTACTCTCTATATTTAAATGATCCTGATATCTTGGTTGACTGGAAGTTAATACAGCAAATTGTAATTATATCCAATTTTAAAGTTTAAAATTGAAATTCATTTAAAATATACTAATTAAATATTTTCATTTTAGAAAGTTCATAGCTCGGGCAATTTGTCTTGTCCAATATGTTTGTGTCCTCCCGTTGCTGGAAAAATGACGCGTTGTGGTCATGTTTACTGTTGGCCATGCATTCTTCATTACTTAGCACTCTCTGACAAGTCTTGGCGTAAATGTCCGATTTGTTATGAGTCTGTGGAAAAAAATGATCTAAAGAGGTAAAGATTATTTTTCTTTTCTTTAATAGTAAAAACTTTTTAATTAAAAAAAGTAAATTTTTTTAGTGTGGTTGAAATTACTGAATACAATTTAAGCATTGGAGATCACATTTCTCTCCGTCTGATGCGTCGGGAAAAAGGAACATTAATTGCAGTACCAGTTCAGGACATTGATGCTCCTCCACCTTCTACATTTTTATCTGTTTCTGAAAATTCTAGCCAACAAATTTATTCAAAGTTACTTTTAGCAAATGAGACCGATGTAAATTAATATAGAAATATTATATAAAAATAATTAACATTTTTTAATAATTTAAACTAATCGAATTGGTTTTACATAGATCTTGGACATTATCGAAGCTGAACGTGTTCAATTAAAATTAGAATTATTGGAGGATCCACATTCACCTGAAAATTGTTTTATTGAACAAGCTCTTGGTGAATTAATAATTAGAGAAAAGCTTTTATACGAAGTAAATGCAATTTCTATTGTAATATTTTCTATCATGTAAATTAATTTTTTCATTAAAAATTATATTGATTTTTAGAATATTACACAAGGTGGTAATGAAATACATAAACTAAGTTCAAATGATGAAAATTCAGAACTTGGAAATCAAGCAAATGTAACACCTATGATAACTAAAAATAATGCAGAGAATATAAAAGAATTTCAATTGACAGACGATCTATGCCATGCAAATACAGATATTTCATTGAATTCACAAAAATATCATTATTTCTATCAAGGTAACAACATAAAATATAATATTAACAAGTACATAAGAAGCATTTAAATGTAGAATAATTTTGATTTACATTTCATTTTATTTATAGTTGATGGTGGACAAAATGTTTACCTACATGCAATGAATGTTAAAATGTTAGAAATGCAGTATGGTAGCTTGGAAAAATGTCCCAGATTGATAACCGGTAAATTAATTGAGAAAGAAGTAGGCAGCTTTACTGAAGAATTAAGACGACGAATGCGGTACCTTTGCCATTTACCAATAACTAGCCAATTTGAAATTGCAGAAATAGATCTTCAGCCTCCACTAATATCAGGGGAAGTTTTAGCGTCTTTTGAAGGTTTGTAAATTACATTATTGTCTATATTAATGAAATATATTGATTAATTTTCATACATCTTTTTCATTGTTTACTTTAGAGCAAATTATTTCTCGACAAAGGATGAGAAAACGACGAGAAAGAGAAGAACGTAAACGCGAGAAAAAAATAACTGAAGAAGAAAATAAGCGGATGGGTAGATATCCAACACCAAAAGTTTCTATTGAGTCACATAAACATTTTCCCGAATTCCAACCTGAACCAATAGAGTAAGTTTTAAAGCGTGTTTTATAAATTATTTTGTCTGCATTAATATCTTTTTGTAATGTAATTTTACTTGTAGATTGGATACTTCATCACTTCCAGAATCAACTGTTGCTTCAAGTATAGCAAGTAGCCCTTCAATGAGTTATTTTGATGACATAGCATCTGTAGAGAGAGAAGAAATAAGCAATACTTGTCATATGTCATCAGATCAAGGACCTTCCTTTGCACAAATGCTACGAACTACTAATAGATCAAAGCGAACTGTCGCTTGGCCATCTTTAAGTACTTCGGGAAGAAATGATACAAATTTTGCAACTAACGAAAAGCAGCAGTGTGATAACATTGATCCAGAACTGGAGGAATATATACCTCCCGCTTATAGTCGAAGTTTAGGAGATGCGTTAGCACAAGCTCTGGAAAATACTGATTTAAACCAAGGTGGCAGATCGACAGAGAAAGTAACTAGTAGCAAGAAAAAAAAGAAAAAAGCAAAAGCAACTGTACTATTTGCGACCAATATGGCTCGAGCGTCATAATTTTACTGAATTAATTTTGTTGGCTTTAAATGATTCTTATTCTGCTTTTTTACTTTAGAAATCGATAAACTTCCTAACAATAAAAATACAAAAAAAATTATTGAGTTCATAATGTTCTTATTTATGTATTAAAGATTATTTTGTTGTAAACAATATTAAAATGTCAGTTGCAAATAAAGAGCAATTATGAAGTAAAAATATTGTATTCGTTTTATTTTGCACTAATACCTTAATTACTTGATTCATTACAAAGTCGAAATTTTAATTTATAATTACTTAAATATATATTCTAAAAGTATTCATTATTTCACATATATAGATATCTAGATTTCTTAAATATACATTCGTTTTTAATTATTTGAATAAATATAATCGTAACTGCTAAAAGGTTTAATTTGTAATCATTATCTTAATGAAAAAAATCCACAAACAAACATGCAGGAGTGAATATAATAAAAAGGCATCTTTTTATAGTTTTAACCAAATGTATTTTATATTGCAATAAAAAGTTGAATTATACTATTACATTGTTTTTGTGTGAATAGAAAAAAGGAGGAAACATAAAAATAGTTTTATTATCTTCGTTAAACCACTTCGTAGGATTCGGCTTTTAGTCGACCTCTTCAATGGTTGGGCCACCAGGTGCACCACCTCCAGGAGCGGCGCCACCGGCACCAGGAGCACCACCAGCGCCTGGGAAGCCACCGGGCATACCACCTGGCATACCACCGGGCATGCCACCACCACCTTGGTACATCTTGGTTACAATTGGATTGCAGATGGCTTCGAGCTCCTTTAGTTTATGCTCATATTCTTCCTTGTCAGCAAGCTGGTTGGCGTCAAGCCATTTAATGATTTCGTTACATTTGTCCAAAACTACTTGTTTGTCGCTCGAGCTGATTTTGTCCTTGATTTTTTCGTCTTCAACCGCGCTCTTCATGTTAAAGCAGTAGGATTCGAGTCCATTCTTAGCAGCAATGGTTTCCTTCTGCTTCTCGTCTTCATTTCTGTACTTCTCGGCTTCGTTAACCATACGCTCGATGTCTTCTTTGCTCAAACGTCCCTTGTCGTTCGTGATGGTGATCTTGTTCTCCTTACCAGTCGATTTGTCAACGGCGGATACATTGAGAATACCGTTGGCGTCGATGTCGAAAGTTACCTCGATTTGTGGAACGCCACGGGGCGCTGGTGGAATTCCGCTAAGCTCGAACTTTCCAAGCAAATTGTTGTCCTTGGTCAAGGCACGTTCTCCCTCGTATACCTGGATTAATACACCAGGTTGGTTGTCGGCGTAAGTGGTGAACGTCTGAGTCTGCTTGGTGGGAATGGTGGTGTTACGCTTGATAAGAGCAGTCATGACACCACCGGCAGTTTCGATACCAAGAGACAGGGGAGTAACGTCGAGAAGCAGGAGATCTTGAACCTCTTCAGACTTGTCACCGTGCAAGATAGCAGCCTGGACGGCAGCTCCGTAAGCGACAGCCTCATCGGGGTTGATCGACTTGTTGAGTTCCTTGCCATTGAAGAAGTCTTGGAGAAGCTTCTGGATCTTGGGGATACGAGTGGATCCACCGACGAGGACGATGTCGTGGATCTGGGCCTTGTCCATCTTGGCATCACGAAGGGACTTCTCGACAGGTTCCAAGGTGCCACGGAAAAGATCAGCACAGAGCTCCTCAAAACGAGCACGGGTGATGGAGGTGTAAAAGTCAATACCCTCGTACAAGGAATCGATTTCGATGCTGGCCTGGGTCGACGAGGAAAGAGTACGCTTGGCACGCTCGCAACTCGTGCGGAGACGACGAAGAGCTCGCTTGTTGTCGGTTAAGTCCTTCTTGTACTTGCGCTTGAATTCTTGCACAAAGTGGTTGACCATACGGTTGTCAAAGTCTTCACCACCCAAATGAGTGTCACCAGCCGTAGACTTGACTTCAAAAATACCATCCTCGATGGTCAGGATGGAGACGTCGAAAGTACCGCCGCCAAGATCGAAAATGAGAACGTTACGTTCGCCAGTGGCCTTCTTGTCAAGACCATAGGCGATAGCAGCGGCGGTGGGCTCGTTGATGATACGCAGCACGTTCAGGCCCGAGATGGTACCGGCGTCCTTGGTTGCCTGACGCTGCGAGTCGTTGAAGTAAGCAGGCACGGTGATAACGGCATTGGTGACGGTTTGGCCAAGGTAAGCTTCAGCAGTTTCCTTCATCTTAACAAGAACCATTGAACTAACTTCCTCTGGGAAGAATGTCTTTGATTCCCCCTTGTACTGTACTTGGATCTTAGGCTTTCCACCATCACTGATAACAGTGAATGGCCAGTGCTTCATATCAGCTTGGACAGTCTGGTCCTCGAAGCGACGTCCAATAAGACGTTTAGCATCTGTAATTGAACATTTAAATATTAGCACATTTATTTAAAAGATAGCAATCACTCGCACAATTGAATAAAAATCACTTATAACCATTTGAAAACAAAACAGAAATTTAAACAATTCAGAAGGCAGCAATGTGTATACTTATATTAACAAACTATTTAATTAGTAATAAAACTATCTTATTTTCTACTTTCAATTTGCAACTAGGTCAAAATAATCTCTTCGTTATTAACCAAAAACTTGGATCAAATGATTAGATGATATCGATTAAAAAATAAATACACGCAGTAGTCTTTCATAATAATATTAAAAATTCAACTTAAAATAACAAAAGAGTAAGAACTATTAAACAATTTAAAATTAAGAAAATCAATTGACATTGGTTTAAAATGAAAAGAAAAAGAAATAAGGAAACGAATATATAAAGCGCGCCGCACGGGCGACACGGATCGATGCTATAAAAAATGGACAACCTCGCGAAAGAGACGATGAGTCATCACGTGTTTCGACTCTATCACGGTAACTTTCCGCTCGAAAAATTATTTCGCTGCAAATCATAAACCGCGAGGTTTCTAGAAAAAGCAAATGGTAACAAAGAAAAAAGAAAAATCAATAATTACCGAAGATGGTGTTGTTGGGATTCATCGCGACCTGATTTTTGGCGGCATCTCCGATAAGACGCTCGGTGTCGGTGAAGGCAACGTAACTTGGTGTAGTACGATTACCCTGGTCGTTAGCGATGATCTCGACCTTTCCATGCTGGAAGACTCCGACGCAAGAGTACGTCGTGCCTAAATCAATACCTACTGCAGGTGCCTTCGACATGTTTGCTTCTTCTGAAAATTAATAAACAAATTTTTAATAAAATAAAAGAGAAACGTGGTTAATTCGCCCATTAGATTTTATCGATCACACGACAATAATTGACAATTTATAACGGTCAAGATTCACAAACCAGTTAGAAAAAAGTGAAATTCCTGGTAACCCACGTTTACAAAAAGTAAAAATGTCTACCGCCCTACCGCTAGTTTCCGGCGAATGTAAATCTGATAGAGAAATAAACGTTGTCACGCGAAAGTACGATGAAAAAAAGACTAAACAAATGAAAATTGTATTAAATAACGCGATAGTTAAAATTATAAAAAAAATAAGGAAAGAGGAAAGAAAGAAGGAACTTACAGTTTGTTGTTAGCGTGGTATGTACGAGATGTGTAGACACGAAGATGTTCTCTGCTCAACGATTCGCAACGTGAGTGAGGCGCGGCGCCCCCACCGCTTATATATAAGACGTCCGCGCGTGACGCTTCTGGAACATTCTTGACCGTGCAACCCGAAGACCGAGCCAATAGCGGCCCGTTTTCTCTCGTGGAGAGTTTCCGATTGGCTGGAAGTTCGCGACCCCGCGAGTCAAATCAACGACTCGACGACACCGCGAGATGAATCTTTTCAAGATTTTTAAAACACGACGTTCGATCTATATTAATAAATCAAAGGGTTTCATCGTCCCTTCGTTCCTCAAATTAACATTTCGGTGAGAATTGTCATTCGCGCGGTTTTTTTAGGGAGGGCGCCAGATCTCGCGGGTTGGGCGTGCGCGCGCGCTTGAATAATGGAGAATGATCCAGCTTTCCTTTCTGGAACGATCGTGTTGCATGTGCGTGATATACCGCACACGGCGCACACAGGATATCGCATGGTATATACTCGCGCACGGTGCGATCTCTCTCTCCCGCGCGCGCGTCACGCTCGTCTCTTTCTCGTCGGATTTGTTCGCGCACATTTTTGCGGTGTACCTTGTAGCTATATAGGTATATTTCATTAGCTTGATCTCAATACTATGTTTTTTACTTATTTTTTTAAATACTTTTTCTTCGGATACGATTTCCGCGAATTCGTTTATCACGATAGAGAATTTTCGTATCGGTTAAAATCCTCTGTTGCTAAATGAACATGCTTAAAAATTATAATGATTGCGAATGGCGGTGTGAAAAATAATTATTGAATATATATTTAAACATCGTTCGTTTCGCCCATAAGAATAATGATTTAAACAACTTATTGCAATACGATCGAGAACAAAAAAATATCGTATACATTTTCATGTTCTTACGTTTTAATTATTTGTTATACCTTTATATATATTTTGTTTACTTACCGAAGTAATAATAAGAGATATAACGTTTTTTTTTAAATTAATATACACACGCATACGTTTTGTGTATAAAAATATTTAGGATGTATATCTATACATCGTCTTCCCAAAAATCAATAGGTTGAACCATGCCGCATATACATATACATGTATACAAAACCACGCGGAAAATTCCTCCGCAAAACTAACGAATTGTAAGAAATTAAATTGGTAATTATAAAAATGAAAGGTGATCGGGTAATAAATACCGAAATAAACAAATAGTTACAAAGGTAAGATGATATGGTATAAGTACGTAAAACCCATGTACGAGTATATAATCGGTTTCGTCCGCGCTACGATGAGTGTAAATTCATTATTAAAAAATGTATACACATCGTACGACATTGCAGATGTTATACACTGTCTATATCCATGCGTGCACACCCTAGTAGAATTTTGAGCATAATTGAAACGGTTTTTAAGCCAGAAAATGACGAATTAGCAAAAAATGCTCAAAATATGATCCTAATATGATCAAATTTCAAATTTTGTCTAACCTTAAAATGCTCAATTTCTACTAGGGCATATATAATACATATATGCACTTATACAAGTGTATATATATGTAGCAATACGAGAAAATCGATCACGCGAGTATAAACGCTATATACACGCACACACTGTCGAATGAAGTTGTTATTATATTCCAAAACGTCAAGATTGTCAATCATCTATTATATATCGTCGATCATCGCTTGTTAATTATTTATAGTCAACTTTTATATATATATAGTTAGTTTTTTTTATTTATTAATAAGATGAAACACGTGCTTTACCTGACGCAATGTAGCAATTTGACGTGAAATGTGCATTACATATTATATTGTATTAGTAATATTATTGCGTAGGTATATGTATATAAACGGGATTTCGCGTACGTCGCAGTATATTTACAATGATTCGGTAAAAAGAGGCGTTCGCGTTTTTTAATATGTACTTACACGTACGTAATCTTTGGTATATACGTGTAGATGTACACTTTATACTTACATTATTCACATTCTTCTTTTCCCTCTCCTTTTGAATATTCTCGAAAGACGTTTAAATAAACGGGATAACTGTTGTGCGTTGTATTATATATTTTCGAAATGTAATTTACAGCGTTATGCACTTTAAACATTCTATTTTGGCGAACTCGTCGAATAAAAGATTATTTATTTGATCGTTCATAAATTGTATAACTGCGCGTCTCTCGACTAAATACACACAAACAATTAAATTTACTATTCCTCATTTAAATGTAATATTTTAAATAAAATAAAATTTATATTGTTACAAAAATAAATACGATAGTCTATGCAAATATACATAAAAGTATATATAATATTAAAATATTAGCAATTCAAACTAAAATTGAATAATCTCTAAAAGTTGCAGCAGCATCCATTAATCTATATATTATATTCCAATATCGCAAAAAAAGAACGTACAAGGTGTAATGTAATGTAACAAGGTGTAATAGGCAATATATCGAACTTAAAATTCTAATTATTAGTCTGGTATATACAGCGAGATCCGATAATCGTTGTGTGTTTCGAGTATGTGTATATATACAAGCAGGAAATAATCTATATCGGCCGTGATAATAGTCGAGCCAGGTATAGGTATGCCTTTTTTTACTCTTCGCGAGCGACAATGAACGAAATTTCTTGTTCCGTCTTGTTCTCCCTTATACCGACAGCTGCAAGGATGTAGAGTTGCCGAGTTTGACGATCATTATATATTTTTGTGTATATTTACTTACGTTGTCATGCCCTTGCGTTACGGTGCAACGTACCAACGGAAATCATCGGTTTACCTTCGAAGCGAAACTTTTTTTTTTCTATATATATTATAAGTGGACATATATTTCCGGGATTTACGAAAATGGTGTGAGGTCGGTATACTTGTTTAGTTTTATCGTTGGTTAACCCGATCAACTGGTTTTATTTTAAATGTATTGTTTAAGAATTATTTAACAACCTGCTATTCGTATTTGTACGGATATAAAATATTATGATTCTCAAAATTTTTATGTTTATTTTTTAGTTGAGTGTTTTTCCCATTAAAATGCCGTAGATATTGATTATGATCAATTTCGACAAAAACGAATATTATCGGTATAAATATTAAAAATAATAAAACAAATAAATTTATAAATTTAAGATACCTAAATTTTTATTATCAAAACGAAAAAGAACAAAGTATTATTCCTTTATACCTTCGTCAAAAAATTCGATGATACTAAAGACATCAAAACCTAAATATTAATTAAAATAAGTATTAAAAATAAAATAAAAATTTATATTAAATAAATTTTGTATGAAATATATATGTATATACAATTTTCAATTTATTGCATATTGTGCAAGTCGGATTTGTTTGTATATATATATATATACCTCTAAAATATGCACCTGTCCAAATAATTTTAGTTTAAATAAAAATAAAATATAAATTAACCCATTGACGTCCAAACTGACAAATTTTTGCGAATTTCGTAGTTGCCCTTTGGTGCATAAATCGTAACTAATCATAATGTTGATATTTTTCTATTTAGAGTTTTGAATCCATTATTATTTCGAACGCCATCCGATTGACCTATGTCATTAAATTAAAAAGTTACAATATTTCGAAAGTAAAAAATGCAAAAAATTTATTTATTTTTTTTAATTATTCTTTAAATAACAAAAAGCGTCATTTTTTTAGTTTGAGAACAAAAGGGTCATTGATTGCTATATTTTAACCTTATAGTTTTTGTTTCTTATCGATAGTTAAGTTGTCTAAAAATTTTATTTTAATGATCTTTTTGATCTCGAGTTTAGAAGAATTAAAAAATCTTTTTTATTATGAGGCTACGATTTATGTATTACAAATAAAAGCTGTCGAAAAAATATTTGCATCCGTTAGGTATACATTTTATTAAAAACCACAACTGCACAGCAATTAGTAGCTATAATTAATATTAATCTTGAAAGATAAATCATTTATTTTTATTTTATAAAGAAAAAATGGAACACTATCTATCGTTCAACAACAATATACTTACCTGATCGACCCAGCGAAAAAAAAACAATGTAATCACAGCTGTCCGCGAAATACAAAACGTATTATATATTGTTGATTCAAAGTAATAACAAACGTATTATTATACCAGTAAACATCCGGAGAGTAAATTGGCCATTAAAATTTTATGAAATATTGAATCGAATTAAAAAACCAAACGGCAATAAACTTTCTATCGTTTTGTATGTGTATATATGTATGTCTCTGTCTCTCTCTCTCTCTCTCTCTATATATATATATATATATACGCGCTCCAAAATAGTCGAGATCGTTACACGACATTGTGAATCATCGGTAAAACTCCCTCGTGTCCTCGTACATCGAGACATTTTACTCCGACACCTTCGAATCAAGGAAAGCAGCTGTGCACTCTTCAACTTGGCTTTCGTCGTCAAGATGCACATCTGCCCGCGCGGATGGAACTTATTTTCGTTGAAACCGTCCATCAAGTTTTCGGGACTTTTTCATTATTTTAAATATAAAAACTCGATATTTAAGAAAATTCGGAGTAAGCGTGAATCATTACAATCGTTAATTATAATACATCTATATGTACATTTTTTTTTCATCTTTTCATTATATTACATCATCTTTAAATTTGACGTTCTCGATCAGTGAACTCTCTTGTATATATGGCTGTATCACTGATTCATTGTCCGTAATGATGAAACTGTATATAGCGTTACGTTTTATTAGATTTCAATTCTCATACTTAATTTTATTTATATACATAAGTATTACATTTAAAAAATGTAGGATTGTGTTTTACGTACATTTATTCTAACGCATTTACCGTATACTTAAAACCAAAACTTTATTATTTTTCATAGAAAATCTATTTTGAGATAAGATAGAAACTATTTTTAAATATATATGTATATACCTATTTACGTATCTAATTCGTTTCTGCGGTTTATTTTTTACGTGAAAAATATATATATTTATAGGATATTTTTTATTTGAAATGTACAAACAACGCGTATCAAAGAATATTTATTATAAATAATAGATTAATAACATAAATGGAAAATAATGAAAATTTAATAAATGCAACAAGGAAAAAAGCGCATTATTGCGTGGTTTAAACAAAATGCAAGATTTACCGAGTCTAGACATGATTTATCACCCTCTTATCAAATTTAAATCAGGTGGATACACCCACTCATCCTTTTATCAACAGCCTAGAGATATCTCCAGGTGTGCGTATTTATATTTTATATTAATCGTCAACCAAAACACATGTTATTATAATAATGTACGAGCGATTTAAATTGCACGTGCAGTCGGTAACATAGGTATCTACGTCCCCGTATCTCCGCTTGACCGTAAAAAGTGTCCACATCGACAACAACGAACTGTACTTTACATTAGACACGTTGCACAAAATTTCAACTTAATACCGAAGAAAAAAGATCCGGAAAGTTCGAATGAATCGAGGAAGCTACGCGACGACGCGATATTTACGTCAAACGGAGGTATTAGATTGGCCTGTCGCGTATTTCCTCTTCCACGTTTCGCAGTGACGTCAACGGGTCGCCTCGGGTTCACGCACACGGCACACGATACATGTACGCACTGCACCTGAACGCCGAAAATGTGAGCTACGAATTTTGAATGAGAAGTGAAAGATAAGCTATTCTTATCGCTATTCCTTTGATGTACTTTAATTTTTTGTTTTTCTTACGATTTTACAGATGTTACGAGCTACACGGATCCTTCGTTTTTAACCTAAACCAACCGGCTGCTTTTTATATTTTCTTTATCAACCCATAAATCGGAGTTATGCCATTTACTTTTATCATCGATACAGACTGGCATTTTATTCTTGACTTGTAGATAAAACTACTTCAATATTGTACAATGCACAACCGTAGATGGATTTGTTGTTTGTCTATAACATTGTTTACTATTCTTGTTACATATGTGCCAAATGTTGAATGTGTTCAAGTGATATACGCTATAAATGCTGGTGGCGAAGCACATAAGGATAGTCATGGAATACTTTACACCAGGGATCCGCTTATGGGAAAGATTGGCACTGCATCCGATTATGGTAAACAGCTGATTATCGGTAGAGTTAATCATGTAGATCAATTGTTGTATCAAACTGAACGTTATCATCACAGTACCTTTGGGTATGATATACCTATTAGCGAGGATGGAGACTACGTCATGGTCCTCAAATTTTGTGAAGTTTATTTTAATGCACCTAATATGAAGGTAGTTATATATTTGTCTTTTCTATACTTTGTTTTAAGGAGATGTACAATTTAATAAGAAAATTTTTTTCTAACAGGTATTTGATGTTGTTCTAAATAAAGAAATTCCTGTTGTAAGTGATTTAGATATATTTGAAAAAGTAGGCCAAGGTGTTGCACACGATGAATATATTCCATTTACTGTGCATAATGGTAAACTTGTTTATAATGATGAGGAATCGGATATTATTGATGACAAAATAAGAGTTGAATTTATTAAGGTAACTATACGTTTATAACATTTAGTAAAAAATCTACATTTATTTATAATGTAATGTTATTATTTTTTATGATCTGTATTCAATATTCCAAAAAAGAATATCTTTATTGGAATATTGAACCAAAACGTTTGAGATATAAATGCCCTTCTGAAAATCAATAAAATATATTTAATTTGAAAAATATAATTCCATATTTTTTAATCATATTAAAATGTTTAAATCTAAAATTTCTATTTTATAAAAAATTTTTAATATTGTAATTTTATTTCAGGGATACAGAGATAATCCAAAAATTAATGCTATAGCTGTGATTAAAGGGAGTCTTGAGGGTAAGATTTAAAGGCAGATTTAATTCAAATAATAATTAATTTAAATTTAAATTAAATACAATGAATTTGTAGATGTTCCACAATTGGGACCAATACCCCAAGAACCTGAAGAGTATCATGGATCACAAGAGGAAGAAGAAGAACCAGTTCGAACGAGGCATACAAGTGGGCCACGTACTCCAGATCCATATGCATCAGAAGATTCATCTATACTATTACCTGTATTCATTGCAATTGGAGCTTTTATTCCTCTATTATTTTGCTTATGCAAGCTATAGAGAGGCCAAGAAAAGTGTTCTTCAACGAAACGTATTTTTAAGTGTGCACATAAAACTGATTAAACACAAAGTGTTACATTTAGATTAACAATTTTATTTAAATTTTATTATTTCGATTAATTTTATATTATATTTATTATTTATTTTATAAAGGCACATATTAAATGAATATATTTTTTATGTGAACTACTATACTATTTTTTATGTGCAATTTAATAATTTTACTAAGTTTGCCTCAAGCAAACACACTGGCCTTATAGACTATGAAACTTGTGGCACTAAACAAATGTAAAAATGAAGATTATATTATTCAGCGTGCGCATGTGTTTGTGAGATATAAAGATTGAATTAAAATATTTTCTCAAATACATATTGGAATCTGGAGTTCCAAATGTCAGACTTACAAATAAAATTGTTATATTACTATTACAATAACGTGTTTTTATTTCATTTATTACAGTAGTTATTTATAATAAATACTAAAACTGTCCAATTAAACATAATTGTATTTTGTCTTTACTTTCAAAGTATTGCAGCAAATTAAAATTATAATTAATAACCAGAATGGTGCTAATCTACGATAATCATCAAAATCTATTTTACATGATTTGACTTATTAAAAACGCGATACATAAATAATAGTTTAAAATTATTTAAACCAAATTTATATAAACAGTAATTAAGTTTATTCTTATAAAGTTTAAAAGTAATAACAATATGTTAAAATTCAGTCACATTCTTAAAACGTAAAATAGAGTAATTAAAAAAATTATTTTATTAGTAATAAAGTAGCATTAAAACATATCTTTATTCAACTTAATTGCAAATTATTTTCTACAAATTACATTGTTTTCATTGCATTAAGCAAAACAAATGAAAACATAGTTTGCGCAATAAATACAGTTTAAGGATAAAATAATTAGGCAACTGGTAGTGATAAAAGTTAAAGATTTATTCAGTTACAATGTATTCTGTCAATGATTAAAATAAAACTATAACAAATGAAGAAAATATTTCTCTTAAAATTATTCTAAAAACCGAGCACACAATGATTTACAAAAGGAAAACGATATTAGTTAATATTCGTATATCAATTTTTTTTATAAACTTTATACTGGTGAATTTATTAATAATATTAAGGTATCACATTAAATCAAAAGGTGCTGTACATAAATGGTAGTACGTATTAAAATGGTGACGATTTCGTTGGTTTTTACTCAACTTTAGATAGGAACAAACAAAAAAATAAATAGTTTCTTATTATCGAATATGATTAAACATTACATGATTATAATGCACATACAAAAGGTTGATTAAAAATGTAATAAAAAAAAGGAAAAGAAAACGTCCAGCTTCGTTTGTTATGTGAAAAGTAATAAACCGCCGCCACGGGTGAGGAAGGGTGGGGGGAGAGGGGGGATGGAAGGGAGTTACCAACGATATACTCCAAATTATTTTTGTTCACTTCTTCGTATAAAGGAAGTCGCGAGCTTGTGTATTTGTGTGCGAGTAAATTCGTACTACGAGCTTATCATCATTTCATCTTCAATCATATATCATCCCTCAACGACGTATCTTCGCTTATTTGGAGGCCTTCGACGAGCACCACATAATTACGCATACTCAGAGCTTGCATAAAATACAATTACAATAATACCGTAACTTCGAACGCGTCCGATTATTTACACAACAAAAGTTCAAGCCTTTTATCCACTGCCGTGTTTTTCTTTAAGTTTCAATAGGAGGTTTCACAGCACACCGAAGCAGTCAAGCAAATATGTGAATAGTTATATAATAATAATGACCTTCTAATATAGCTCGATATAGCTTGCTTTTTTTCTTAAATCATATATATATTACGTTTCTTTTTATCATTTAATTATGTGAGTATATTAAAAAAAAGTATCCAATTCAACATTCCCTAACTACTACTGTGGATGCGCATCGGGGTATCCATCCTTCGAAACTTAATACAAATAATAAAGATGTAAAAACTATTGGCCTTAACGTTCAATAATATATATATATATAAGCTATGCTGATTTCTCTCAACAGAGGAAAAAGATTTTCATAAATCATTATCATTAAATTAAGAAAGAGGAGGAAAAGGAGTGTAGTCCTTTGCCGCGCATTTCCTTCACTCCGCGGTGATAAGCTGATTATCGGTGACAGGTTCAATGGGTGAGACATCCTTTTTCGGTAAATCCTCCTCTATATTCGTTGTCGCTGACGTGATCGTCGTCGTGCTAGTTTTCTCCTCGGTCTCGCATACTCCATTCTGCACAACCTTGCTCGTGACCGTGCTCTTTGTTGTCGAGGATATTTTTGAAGTTACTTTAGCCGTGACCGAGCTTGTTTTGGTCTTAGCGATAGGGTTTGTCTTTTTTATCGGAGAGGCAGTCGACGGTGGCTTTGGAACCGCAGCTACACGTTTGGTCGTACTGGTAGACGATACATTAGACGTTCGTGATTTCGCTACAGTACTGCTGCTCGTGGTCGTACGAGCCGAGGAAATTTGTTTATTCGCAGTCTCCTTGATCTGCTTGTCGATCACGGGCGACTTGAGTCCGACCTTCGGCTTGCTAATGGTGTTGAGCGTAGAGGTCGGTGCTGTCTTCGGTCTTGTAGACGAAGTTGAGCTGCTTACACTTGTTCCAGTTGGTTTCGCCGGTGCAGCTGCTGGTTTTGACGTTGTGCTGGATGTTGGTCGAGGTTTATTCAACGCCCCGACGCGCGCCGTGGTTTTGCTGACTAGGCCGGGTTTCGAAGCTGCGGTCGTTGGTTTTGATGCTGCGGGTTTAGACGCTGGTTTTCCGGTCGTGGATTTAACCTCACCATTGGCAGTTATTTTCTTCTCGGTAGAAGTCGAGCTGACCTTAGAAGTCACGGTACTGAGAGGTTTGGTACGCGGAGGTATCGTAGATGTGCGTGAAGCAGTTTTTGGGGCAGTGCTCGTAGATGTTTTCGCAGTTGTCTTAGCAGGTGGAACAGTCTTGGTCACCGTACTGGTTGGGGGTTTGCTCGCCGTGGTTGATTTTGGTCGAGCGGTAGCAGTCGTGGTGCTTGCAGTTGTCTTCTTGATCGTTGAGGTTTTCGTTGCAACGGTGCTTTTGGTCGGAGACGTTGGTGTAGTAGACTTGCTGCTCGTCTTCGTAGTAGGCTTGGCGGTTTTAGTCGCTGGTTTCGCAGCAGACTTGGCTACTGCGGTTGCGGCTGTTGCGGCTGCTGCGGCAACGACTCCTGCAGCGACCACCGGTACAAGATTTTCGTTCGTAGGCACCGGAGTAGTATCCCCAACCGTAACGTCTTCGGGAACCATTGATGGAGCAACCTCTTCGACGTCTTTCTGTTCGTCCACAAGATTTTCTTTCAAGCTTCGCGTTTCTTCTATAGGCTCGTTATCTTTGACCTCATCCTGCGCGGGACTAAGTTTCTCTTCCAAACCAGTGAACTCTTGTAACGACTCGGATAGATTTATCGTTTTTCTTTCGCAGCTTTCAATCGGAGCTACCTCGAACGAAGATTCGGCAATCGATGGTTCCAGAAGCAAAACCTCATCAACTGAAGACTTTACGATCTGTGAATCCATTAGTGGAGACTCCTCGATCGGTGTGGACACCACGTTCTTTTCTTCTTCCAGCTGTACGAGGTCTTCGACATGATTGGTTGATAAGATCGTGTCGTCGTATTGAGAAGCTTGTTGCAGACTTTCAACAGACTGGGAAACGAAATTCTCTTCTTCGAATTTACTGGTCATCACTTCAGGTTCTTTGATAGGCGAGACGAGTACCGGCTCGTCGTTCCGCTCAACGGAAACCAACCCGACATTTAAATCCAACGGATTGTGCATCACCTCTTCTTTATGCTCTTTAACGGTATCTTCGAGACTGAGATGTTCGACCTCCTGAGTGAGATTTGAAACTCCGTTTTCGGCCGCGTAATCCGCAGAAAAAGGATTATTGCTGGCATAGGTAGGAGGTTCAGTTACCTTCTCCGTGGTGTCGATCAGATCGTTTTTCTCTTCGTATCCAAGACGTGCAGCATTCCGCATGTTCATAAACAAATCTTTGTTATCCGATTCTCTTTGATTGACTATCGCCGAGAATGCTTCGGCGCATTCCTCCATCTGTTGGGAACTCAAGATTTGGAATTTTAGGTCGATTTTATCCTTATATCTTATTTCGTCTTTGGACAACTCCTCGTCGTTGTCTACTATCATTTGCTCGTCCTTGTCGTCGAACGAACCATTCTGTACCTCACCCAACAAATCTTCGTCGTTCAACTCGTGCACCTTGTTCAAATCCGGTTTCTGTTCGAACGCGGTCTTGAAATCGCTGGGTGTCATCGATGTCGCCATCGCGTCAACGTCGCGATCTGAAAAGGTGTACGAGGTGTCGACTCCAGTCTTGTAAAATTCACTCGCGACCGAGAAGTTTGACTCGTCGCCAAATTCGGCCTTGGTCGACGAGATCTCGGACTCGTCGAGCGGATTATTCGGTGTCCTCTCATCGATACCTTCGAACATTGGTTTTTGAGGTGACGATTCGCCATTCGAAAAGTCACTGTCGTCGATCTCGGATGGTCTTCGGCAAACTTCCTCCAGAAATTCTTCTTCGCTTGGAATTGTACGATTCTTTAGCGCTTTCTGGGATTGTTTTAATGGTGACCCAGAGATCAGGTCACTTTCTATTTGAGTGACGCGTTGGGGTAGCAACGGCGATGTGTTCGAGGTTGGCACGAATTCAGCTGCATCTGGATTTAAATGGGATTCCATCTCGTCGTCGTCTTCGTCTTCGATTTTGTTCGATGATTCTAGCTGCTGCTCCTCGAGCTTCTCGGGCTCCTCGGGCTCCTCGAGCTCCTCGGGCTGCTCTCTGTCGTAGGGTAGATCTTCCTCGGGAACCGTGGCTGTTTCGGCTTCAGTCTGAAATTTTATAATTATCAGATTCCAAGCTACTTGTGTCATGGATCTTGAATATTTGGAATTATGAGTGAAAGTTTTTTCATGCATCAATGGTGTGAGATCGTTTTGGATTTCTACTTTCCTTTCATAAATTAACGCATATATTTTTCTTTCTAATCTTGGTATGCTTTAGTCGCATATGTTAATTTTGTAATGATTTATTAGAAATTTTGTTAAAAATTTACTTATTATTATTTATGATAATAACAAATAAGCATTGTTATAAATTTTATTCAACACTTTCTTACCATCATTATAAGACGGAAATTAGCACAATGAAATTATTGCTAAAAATTTGGAAAAAGTATATTAAAATTTGAAAATTATATCAGATATTCAATTCAGATTTTGTTCTGTCTAAACTAATATGCTATTAAATTTCTATTTCTTGCTATACACTATATATACATTGTGTGACATTTGCATTTGGATTGTTAAAATGATCATCAATCTAATGGAATCGTAGAATTATGGTTGCTAAATTTTGTGCAAATACAAAAATGCAGGATGATGTAAATGCAATGTAAATTATTATCTTTTGTGATAAACTGTACAGTACACAGTGAGCTCATAAGACGGTTCATCAGAAACATTCAATTCATTTTGATTCATAATATATATATACATAAATTTATATATATATTATCATGCATTGGGATTAACACTCAATAGTTTATAAAAAAAAAATATTAATCTAATTCGATGCATCTAAATTTCATAACTATCAATTTAAATTTCCATTTACATTTCACCAACTCGTTGTTTATTTACCTTGAATGCCTCTTTATTATTTACTCATTTGTCTTGAACGTATTTATTCTTCCTTTATAAAATAAGAAAATAAATATGTTTCGTTTACTATCTTAAGCCTTGCACTATTTGGGAAAATAAATTTTTTTTTTGATGATGGATCATGTACGCACGCAATAGAGAATTAAAGAAAATTGAAAATCTTATAAATTCATACTTTATAAACTGATAAGTATTAATCTATTAACAAGATAAAGATATAATCGTTAGACTTACGTAAAAATTTTTATTATGCACATTCGCCTTACGTAAGCTCAAAAATTGAATATAAAATGTTAACTTTAAAATTATGTATATAATTATGCTTCGCATACAAAGAGTAAATTTTATGAAAAAAAAAAAAAATTTTATATAGATCTTTAAGCTTTATCCGATACTTAGTGGCAAATCATTGATTTATTAAATATAGCGTATTATAATCTCTTTTTTAAAACAATAACCAAATGTTTAATAATAGTATTATCAATTATTTACATTGTACATGGTGCAGATGAAATTTATTTATGCAGTGTACTTTAAAAGCCGAATGATTAAATAATTGCGTATACTAGAAAGAAACATTTGATTACAAGCCCCATTATAATATATTATGCAGAATTTAATTTTTATTTGTCAGTATTGCTTGAGCGAGAAAGTTGAAAAAGTTAACAAATAAAAGTTGTGGATTTTTTTAAGAGCGAGTATCTGTTACAATATTTAAAATTCCGATGTCGAAGTACCTTTTTAAAATGCGTATCATCCACGACTTTACATTTATTAAATTCTCAATAGTTAAGGGATGCTAAAGCCATTAAGAAAATTCAAATTCCTCGGTCTTAAAATTCTCGAATTTTTAATTATAATAAAAGAATGTATAAATGTATGTCTAATTAAAGAGAATAATGTATCACATTTTGACACAATCTATTAGACTAGCTCAACTAAGAAAATGAAATTAAAGAAATATTTTTCAAAGTAATTAATCTAAAGTGATATTTTTAAAATTATATGAGAATTCCAGCGAGGTAAGCTCGTATTTTCAAAATTGCTGTGGACAACCCTTAACAACGGTAAAACGAAAGCTCAAGAAAATAAAAAAGTAGCACAAAGCGTTTAAGTTATAAGTATAAGAGCAAATAGGCAATAGAGCAAATACTTGGGAATAATACTTACATCGGTTTGTTTAAGCTGAAGCTGTGGCTCCCTTTGTTTGGCCTCCTCGATCTCGTGTAATTCGTCGTATTCGGCAGTGACGTCGTCAGCGTCGGCGTCGGCGTCAACGTCGGGCTCAACGTCGGGCTCGACGTCGGCGGTACTGCTAGCCGGCTGATTATCCTCCAAGTTATTGTCCTCGTAAGGCTTGGGGCTGCAAGGCTCCTTCTCTTCGCATTGGTCAAGCTTTTCGACAAGAGCCGGGTCTTTGCTTACGACCGAGGCTTCAACTACGCCGCTCTTGTCGTCCAGCGGATAATATTTCCACTCGTCTTCGCTATCCTCGCTGTCCGCTACATTATCCGCCTCGCATATCAATTCGTTTGGATGCCGTTCTGCAATTTAACAGATATTTTACTTTAATTTTATACTTGCATTTTTATTATTACATAGTTTACACAATTTCAACGTATACGTCGAGTAATGATTTATCTGTGCGTAAAAAATATTTTTTTTTTTAATCAACATTTATTAAATATCAATATCTATAAAACGTTCAATGTCTCAATTAAAATGTGAATCTATTTTCTTATTTTCGGCGTTTATATATTTTTGGGAGAAATCAGTTTTTTTTTAATTTGTAATTTTTTAATTTCTTGGTTGTTATTTCTCTTTATTCAAGGGTTCTTATTCTAAATTTTCATATTGTAAGAAGAATTACGTTTAGGTTTTAGACAATAACATAATCATCATTCTTCGCAATGTCCAGTGTACCTGTTGATTTAATACAGACAGGTAGACAAAAGAATTATTTTCTTTAGTCATATTATAATATTTTAATATAATTATATAAAAAAATAGTAATTCGTTTTAAAAATAAAAATCTACAGTCATAATAAATATTTGTCTACACATGGTATAAAAAGTATACACTCTAAAACTATTATACGAGCGCATAACGTACACTCGAATAGAGTACACTTAGGTCAAAATTAGAATAAATTTTTTAACTCTCGTATAAAATTTATTCCACCGGAATCGAGACGATATAAAAAAATCTCTTACATTTGTCTCGTAACCTACATACCACTTGTACGTTATTATCTGCCCACTTTGTCTACTACCGGTTTAGTTTATGTTCATCCGGAAGCTTTTCAGTGCGGCTGTTAAAAAAAAATAATCGACATTCACGAATCTTTAGTTTTAAATAAAATATCGCTTTACCACATATATGTCTGACGAAATATTTAATTGAAATAAATGTACACTAAAATGATGAAATAACTAAATATATTAATTCTTAAAAGATATTATTTTTCCGATAGGTCACGATATAAACTTTCGAGAATAAAATTTTATTTGCAGTATAATTGACTTTTATATTTAATATCAGAGGCATGGAAAACGTGATCAGGAAGTTCACTTGGTGGTTGAATATACTATTAATTAAAACGTTTAAATTTGAGAATAGCCGTACTATAAAATTCTCACCGGTTGACGTACAACTGTATAAAAAATATCAAAATATTTTTCCACAATTTTACGGTGTTCAATACATCGAATCACTATTGCATCACGTACGCACACACACACACTTACACTTGAGTAGCATTATTACATCATCAGTATATATAAAAAAATTACACAAAAATTCGAAATTTCCGTAAAAAATGTAAAACTGGTCACTCGCGATAAAAACAAAAAAAAGAGAAGAGAAGATGAAAAGAGTTGAGCGTCCTATCGATTCGTAAAGTTCGTTGATCCCGTGTAAGGATGAGGGGCGTGCGTTGACACAGAAACACCGACAGGGGCAGGGTCCTACCTAGGTAGATCTGGAAACCGAGAGTATAGGATGTCTCTTACCCTGAGGAGACGGAGGGCTTCGAGTCACTCGGTGTGCCTGCCAGCAGGATGAAAAGGAGTCGGGACAGGCCCGCCGGGAAAGGAGGGATGCAATATCGATCTCGTCTGGAGAGCCCCCTATAGGTGTGTCGAGAATTGCCGCGCGCTCGGTTCTGTCCCCCTTTTTCCACGGGCCTTTGCCACCCACCTGTCCGCCTCTCTCCCTTTCTCCCTTTCTCCCTCCCTCCCCCGCCCCTCCACTCACGCTGTCTCTCTCTTTTCCATGTCTCAAAGCGCAGGCTTCGTTGTACAAAGTCCTTTTTGCCAAACGATCGAGAATGTCGGAACTCGATATGTTTTTTCTCTTCTTTAACCACGACACTAAGATGATATTTATCGTCAGATTTATAGACAATGTCGCAAAGAATTTCCGTTGATCATTATACGTAGAATCCGAGTTTATCGTAAAATATAGTCGAAAGAAATATATTAGCTTTATAAAATTGCCACACATCGTATAAATTTTCTTACTCTGCGATATGAAAATTTTTCAAATCGACGTGGCAATTTATAACGTAACGGTAGTTCCCGATCAATTTTCTAAAAGTATCATAATTTCTTGCCACCAAAATTTACTACACGCGATTTAAAAAAAATTTTACTTTTTATCAACAGGTGCAATTCGAATAACGATAACGTTGAACGATAACTGCCTAACTATAACTTCCTAAATAATTGAATCTAAATTAATTTTGAATAATATAGAATATCATGTAATACTAATTGATTAAACGACAACGCGTCAATTTGGTGTGAGACTGTTCAATTCGAATAATCCAACGTGTTAAAAAAACTTAAAAAGACAAAAATTATTAAGTTTTATATTTGTTTTAAATCAATGTATCCTTGCACGCAATCAAAGAATATTCAAATCTCTTTATTTAAAATAGCTACGTTTAGAATATCATCCCGAAAATTCAATTAGATGGTAACGTTCTAATTGAAACCAAAATTAATCGTACGTATCAGTTTCCTATACAAGCACCTTGTCCAGAGGGTCGAAATATCCGGTACATGCAATATGTGTGTGAATCTATATACATATAGTTTATGAAGAGGTCGTTGCTCCATTCAACTATATGTCAACATGCCCTTCTGCGTTAGACAGGGTACCTTTACTTGAAATTGATAATAGCGTATAGAACACGTGGATGATTGATAAGGGTCTTAATACATACATATAAAAAAAAGCTGAATTTTAACGAAACCCAAACTCAACAAATTACTGGTGGATCACCGAAAAAAAAATTCAGCGAACTCAATTAAATATTTTATTAAATACTCCTAAAAAAATTTATTAAAACAAATATTGTTTTGGGGGTATTCAATTAAAGAATTTGTTGAATTCATCCGATGTTGTTTAAAAAAAAAAAGTACATTATTAAGGTAACGGAGCGTTACAATTTATCGAGGAGATTAAAATTTGTATTCTGCTTCAAGGAGAGAAAAATGTATTTTTTTAAAATACCAATAAACTATTTAAAATCTCTAAGATTTTATCGAGTAGGTAACGGTAGCTGGGAATACTTTCGAAAACCTTGTAAAACCGAAAAGAATCGGTAATTTGAGTAACGGTTATAAATAAATCGATAAAAATCGAAATTGATTATTATTGCATTATACGCGTAGGATATAATATTAAGATCGTACTGGATTAATTAACCGAACTTCCCTGTATAATCTCATAAAGAAAACACGTAGTAACACGGCCATTAGTCTTCTATTACTATAATCGGATTAAATCGTTTATGCGTAACAAGCAGCTACTCCAGAATTTACATGCGAAATTTTCAAGATGCTCTCGGTTTATTTGATAATCGAATTAAATGTATTTGATTCATGCAATCCCTGTCAAATTGTCAATGATAAAGATTTGTTTATGGTACATAGTAGTCGTTGCTGTATATTCTCAAAATTATCTATTTGGTCGATACGAAGTGGTTTAATAACGAAATTTAAGGTTCGAAGTTTTAAATTAAATTAATAATAAAATAATTTAAGGATAAACATAATTATGAGGTGATGCCAAAAATTATTGCACAACGAATTAAATTGTTAAACAATTTTTATAAACAATTATTATTACATTTTATTGCGTGAACTTTCAACAAAAATAATATTAAAACGAAATTATGTAAAAAAAATGAAGAGTTCAAAATGCTCGTGAAATGGTTTTATTGAAAAGGGGAAAAGATCAAATTTGTCCGAGGCTTTTAATTAACCCCTCAGACACAGCCTTTTCCAACGAAATCTCCAATGTCACGTTTAATTAAACGTCTTTTACCGTATAACGTCAATAAAGCGACATCCGTAAAAAAAGAACAATGGCAAGGACCCACCAGCGATCGATATGCCATGAAAAAAAGATCCAATTAAGGATCAACCACACGACCATATAAACACACACACATATATGTATAAAAAAAGAATAAATTCCTATCCATATAATGAATTCGCGAAATGCAAAGCGTCTGAAGATACGTAATGTGCGTATGCGGGCTTTTCAAAAGTAGCCGAGAAATGACTCCGTTTCCTGTAGCAATTATCGGTTGTAAAAAAAAGAGGGAGGAAATAATATACATATATATATATATAGTTTGAATCGAGTAGTCTGTTTCTGTCAAGTCATTGCACTTGTGATCGATTAGCGAGCGCGCCTTTTTTTTATTTTCCAAGGGCTAATTGAGTTGTTAATGATACACGCGTTCAATTTATTATACAGAGTTAACGTTCGAGTACGTTAAGAACTATTTGTTACTTTTGTAGATAGTGCATTCTATGGTTATGGATGAGAATGGGGAAAAGAAGCTTTTCCCACATTTCTCAAATATGAAAATATGAGGAGGTATAAGGTACTCGTAAATTATACACGTGTGTGTGTGTGTAAAACATGTACCATCTATTATTTTATATTCGATACAAATTTTTGGATGTACATGCATATAGTATGAGTTTCGTTAATGTCATTACTCTTCGTTATTCGGTTACATATTGATAAGAACTTGCAGTAACCGTAGCAATGTGTAAGCTCTGTATAAAACAAATTTTAATGTTTGGTATTGCGTTTACGCGGAATAATCTTTGTAAACGCGTAAGATAAACATCCTTATATGGGTATATATATACATTTCATAGAACGCCCCAAAAGAAGAAAAATAAAAGAAAATCCTCATTAATAGTAATTAATGAACTTGCGTTTAACGAACTCTTAATAAACTCGTTGATTACGACCTCGGGCGTAAATAGATTATGAATACTATGTATATATATATGTATTATATATAAATTAAAAATTGGTAAGGTAAAATAATCAAGGACAGTTGACGACGAGGGCACGCGTATACAGTTGTAACTTCTCTTAGCATCTTTTAAAACATGACCCCCTGGCAATTCTACGTAGAGGACTCGTGCATCAAAAATACGCTCCGAGAAGATATACAACTCGGACTGGTGCAACATTGCACGCTGCTCTCTCTCTCTTATTTTCAAGCAACGAAGAGACCTCCGGTGAGAAAGAGAGAGAGAGAGAGGGATAGTATACACACAGAGATAGGCACACATAGAGAGAGATTTACGCACACGAGGAAGGGAGGCTAATTTTACTCACGCCGGCCGGCGTAGCAAACTCTCTTGCACTCTCGAGACTATGAGTCTAACTATCGAAGGTATATAGACTTTTCGTACTGCAAGGTTAATGATCTGAATATCTGCTGTTGCTGGTACTTACTGCTCCTGCTTTCTCTTAGTTCATTCGGTAAGAGATGGACTTCTTTTGGATCGAGTTCATCCGTTATTACGGAATGCTATTGTTTCCCTAGGCGTGTACGTATATATACGTACGAATTCTATTTTATTTTATTTACGCGGTGGTACCAGTACGCGAATTTGCGTTATCGGCTCTACGTTCCTCGAGGGCCACGATATTTTTGTTATTCCGTGTACCACTAATTCATTTTTTATTAGTACATTAATCATTGATATTTTGAATAGAAAGCATCGTTGTGTACACATCAAAATACGACTCATTGTTCCATGTCAGTGAAATTTTAGTAGCCATTGCTCAACTAAATTTAGATACGTTTCATGTCTTGTATATCTTCGTAATGAATAAACCAAGCCAAATCTCTATCTCTCTCTCTCTCTCTCTTTTTCTCTCTTCTAGTTTCATAAAACAATGTTGCAACGAGCGCGTATATAAATATATATATATATATATATCGTACAAAATATCGCGAAAAATTTTAACCGGGTTAAGTCGAGTGAACAATCAGTCGAAATTTCAAGGAACGAAAGTACGGAATGATTAAACTTTCATAATCTTCGTGAAACGCCGCACTCTCGAGACATTTAAATATATATAATACGATGTTCGAACGAGAAAAGTTGAATGGTTAAAATGTTCCGAAGCGAGTTCGAGGAGAGAGACATCTTTGAGCTTTTGAGCTCTTTCTTTCCCATTTGAACTTGCATAACGAGCGGGGAGTCGAATTGAAGAGGCTGCAAATTACTTTATTACAAAGTCCGGACTCGCTTTTCATTACTCGTCGCTCCTCTCGAGAGATTGCGCATTCGAAACTCGCAGATTTCGGACTTTAATACTGACTTTGATTCTGATGACGATCACAGAAAAAAAACGCCAACAGTAACTCCTCGCTACAACATTTTTACATATATGCATGATGTAACTCGCGAACTCGAATGACTTTTATCTTTGAGGAAAAGTTATTTTCATTCGAAATATTCAACGTATCGAAGAATGCGAGTTTGCTTTACGTACACATACACACACACCAACTTCATATTCATCTAATACCTACGTGAATTTTGCATTAACGATACGGCGTTGCATAGTTCACGGCAATTTTGTAATCGAAATCCAATAATTACGTTCTAATAATCGATCGATCGATCTACCGTAATTAACGGCGCACAACAAAACAGAAAATCTTATAATTATGCATATATAAATACATTGTGTCGACTTAGATTATCGTACCCAGCGTTACCAAAAATGGAATCTATAGATAAGTTACACCTAACAAATTATCATAACCAACTGTGAATAATTACTAATTACGCACCGTAATTAAGAATCACCATAATTATATACACAACGACGCGTCGTTCATAAATCATTCTAACGATCTCGAGATGAAAATTATCCTGGATAAGGTGCATTTTCCTTATTAAAAAGAAAACCGAGCTCTCTCTCCCTCTCTCTCTCTCGCTCTCTCTGGTAACTGAATCGCATCGTTCTAATTGCTACAATATATACATAAGGCAAATTCACGGTGAATTCCTAGAAACGCCTTGCGATCAAGACGACGCGACGACGCGACGACGATCCATACTGGTTAATCAGCGAGGGGGAAAAAGGAAGGAGAGAAAATAATCTATTTCACGTGCGATTTGCAGCTACCGCTCTTTCGTATAGCGGCGGCTACGATGGGGGATTGTGATTTATAAGCATTCGGTCGAAGGATCGACAAGACGGGAATGTGGGATTCGTGCGGTAAGTACGTGGGCTAACTGTTATGTACCTGATATCTCGTACTCGCGAGAAATGAACGTTTGTGGGCCGGATCCGGTTTGCCGTAACCTCTCGTTCTACTACCTCTTTCTCTCTCTCTCTCTCTCTCTCTCTCTCTCTCTCTTCCCTTCCCTCCCTTTTTTTTACCTCTATTTGAATTTTAGAGTAATATTCGCTATTTATAACCGCCATTTTCATAACGAGCTACACGTGAATGCGCGCTCGTGTGTGTGTGTGTGTGAGCGCACATACTCTCTTTTTTTTCGTACAATTTCCGATGTGAGTATAACGAGTTATGTTATTGCTTTTACACGTTAGATTTTATTATTATTCTTTCTTCCCCGAGTTACTCGTTCCCTCGGTGATAAATGAAGCGTTTCTTTTTATTAGGAGAGGGCTTGATAAATGATCGGTATGTATATGTGTATTCTTATTGTTTCATCCCAATCGAGTTTTATCGCCGGATTATATTCGAATATTATTATGACTAAATTTATTAAAAGCACCTGACGGACGTTCAGGAAAAATCAACGAAAAGAGATGAAGTAATTAAACGATTCGATACAACGTATCACTGATATTCTAGACGTTGCGATTTCAATTACATTTTTATACTTTCTTTAATGTTGACTAGAACGCTACGAATATATTTAAAATGAAAATAAATTGAGAAGGCATTGATAAAATAGTTTACTACACCACAAGTTATATAAAAATGTGGAAAACAAGATGAATACAAACAGTGAAAATAAATTCGACATACAAGTGTGTAATGTGAACTCGACACGTAAACGTAAAAAATTATTATTTATGTAGTAGTAATACACCCATTTGAAATAAATAAATAAATAAATAAATAAATATACATGAAATAGACTAATACATCTTGACTCTCTTATCTCGAAGGAATGATTTATAATATAGGATAATATAAAAACCATAGCCACGCAACGTAACACGCATATCAAAACCTCCTGTCCTTTTACGCGGAAAGTTGTGCAAGTTGGTCGCAATTCAAAAACAAAATCGTCCGAATGAAATTGCAAAGCAAACAACCAGCCCTAACGAGAAAACGCTGAAATAGACGAAAAAAAAGAAAAGAAAAAAATAGAAAGAAAGAAGGTACATTCGAGGGTTGTCTCGGAGTAAATTCAATTTTCGCATCCCTGAACAAACAACCTTTGAATCGCGGAGTGAAAAGAGAGTGCAGAAAAAAAGGTCCCTCAAAATTGCGTTAAATTCTTCGTGATTGGTTGGTGAATTTTTGAAAAGGTTTCGAATGCGCTTTGAATGAATAATTACGCGTGAAAAGCCCATAAATAACCTTTACCGTGGTATGCCCTACCCTCCATTGAATAGAACTATGAGAGAGAGATGTATATGTATAGTGGGCGCGCCGACCTCCGTCATTCATTCGAGGGGGATGAATCCATACCGGGGACATATCGAGGGTGATGTTATCGGAAGGAGCACCAACAAGTGTCTAATCGTCTTTGAACGCGCCTATGTGTGTACACGCATAGTTATGAACGTGTCACCGGGCATATTTTTTTTCTTCGTTTTACAAATTGAGGCCAAGAAAATGAGAGTGAACGGTAATGTTTTAACGAGCAAAGCCGTTTGTTGTTATTTGGTTCGACGCGCAGATGTCGATAGGCGGCCTGAATTTATAAACATCGATGGCGATTTGGCAGGTCGTCGTCGTCGTCGTCGTCGTCTCGAAGAAAGAAAAAAGTAGGTGGCTGAGCGTTACGAACTTTTAACCGATAATTTTAACATCGATTTGTAGTAATTTAATCGATCGACGGTTAATAATTATTACACGCGAGCACCGTACCTAAACTGCACTTTTAATCACTTGTAACACGTGAACGTACACACGATTCGAAACGGTATACCAAAGTCATAATAACAACAACGATAACGTTTATAAAATATTTAACCATTAACTACGAAAAGCAATTATAACGAAATTCCTCAATTCGTATATACATATACTTACTAACATTGAAGAATCTCGTAAATAATGGCAAAAACTGAAGAATCAATCCATCAAATCTATTTATATCCACCTAGTCACATTGACTCGTGACAAATTTAGTAAAGCCAATTTAAGAGAATAAAAAAATGGTTAACTTTCTTATATTTACGAACCAGTAAGTAGTAGAACCATTTAAGTTTTATCGGGTCCGTGTATGTGTATACGCATACCTTGATTATTTATGGGATTGATACACGCTATAAATCTACCCCCTGTACTCGTGTGCAAAAGTGACCGAAGAAAAGTTAGCGCATATATTATTTATGTGAATGCACGTGGGTGGGTGTGTGTGTGACTGTGTGCGTGTATAAAATGGTACGATCGTTTATATCGTTATCACAATTCAGTTCTATTATCACCGTCGATGCGTGCACGTTGATTTTAGCCACAAGTTCATTGAGTCAAGGTCGTTTACGATATTTACGATGCATCCGAAATGGCATTATTCGATTTTAAGGTTAGGTTAAATCGTTAAGCTTTATAGGTACCAACGTCCAACTACGATATATCAAAATTTTGAACACTAACTTTTAAATCAAAAATTGATATGAAAAGTTATGTATAAGATTTATGTTATCGATGTATTTTAGAACGCCTCACTTTAAGAATTTTTTAATCCTTAATTTTTATTTCTTTAATCTTTCATACCAATTTTCCTTAATTTGACAATTTTAAAATTTTAGATTGACATAAATACAACTATAGAAGTTTAGATAAGCATTTTATTAAGAAAGCTTAGGGATTTAGTTATTCAAAGGAATTGCAATTGAAAACTTTATCTTATTATCGCAGTAAGATTTATGAAACTTTATTTTTCGTTTGCAGTGATAAGGCGAATTTTTTTTTTCTACCGGCGGTATACACCTCGACTAAGATACTAAATATAGCGCTGTTTCAAACATTCTTTCTTTCGTTTTTATTCTCTCTTACGGAATTGACATTTAAAATGCAAATCGAGCCACCGGAAATACAATCGCTCCCGCCTTTAATGCTAACCGAGTATTTGTACAGTTATATAGCAACCGAGACTAGCCTGAGAGACCCGAAATGAAGTTTTTATACACTTGCATCAATCAGAAGGAAATACTTTTTTCTCTAAAATTCATTAAGAAATGTTTATTTATTAAATTACCCAGATGTTTATGAATTTTAACCTTCCTTTCATAGTGGTTGAAGGTAATTAATTTGACAGGAGAGCCATACATCAATAATGAAAGAAACGCTTCTAAATGCTAATTATTCGTTTAAATGAAATGTAATAAGTTTTCTTAATATAGACTTGAAGATAATAAGTTGTTGTGTAAGATGCTTTTTTTCTTAAAAAGAGCATATTTATTTTAAAAAATATATGTATACGCGAAATATATTATTAATAAAAATGACGCAATAATATTTATCGTTTGATTATAAACACGCGCTGTTATAAAATTAAACTCAAATAAAAGCTGTGAATACATTAAATTCTGGAAATGTACATACGAAGTACGGAAAAAATTCAAATATAATAATAATAGATTACATTAACCGACATATACGTATACGTAATAGCGATCTATACAAAATAATAGCTTTACATTTATATACTAAATTCAATAATTCATGTTTTTATATTAAATTTTTAAATTTAGAATAATTTCCATAGCGAATCGTTATTTCTTAGTGAAAACACATGCACAATGGAGGGTGAATATTCAAAAATAAATGTAATAATTTAAAGAAATCGATATAAATTGTTTTTCTTTCAAATTAAAGGTAATGGGTAGAATGGAGAAAAAGTGCAACCTAACCGAGATTCTCGTCCCAATTTTTTCAACAACTAATCCTTTATCGTAGGATCACAATAGCCAGTATTACATCGTGAAAAATATACTGAAAAGGGCTAGCGCAGTAATTTTCCATTATATATTTTTTTTTCCTTAGCCCCAACGGATTCCAAGAAACACCGCAGTGCTTTATCATCAAGATAAATTTTCGGTAAGGTTCAGTCACGCAAACCGAAAACTCCTCGACCATTTATATATATGTATATATGTGTATATATATTCACCTGCTTCATATTATATACAAAAGAAATCAAGATCCGTGAAATTGCGTAAAAATGATATTTATAAAGAAGAGGAAAAATATAAATTTGATTCTTGACGATCAGCTGAGAAATTCTCTCTCTCTCTCTCCTCTCTTTCTCTTTGAGCTTATGCTCCAATAAACGAGTAAGTCAAGACGAGCCGTATTGCGATTTTATCTCGTTTGCGAGGGGGATATACTTATAATCTGAAAAGGCGTAACACGTTTAATAACACCACGGTGTACACCTCGAAAATAGATCGTTGCGGTATTTTCAGTGACTTTACTGCCTTATTTTTGTCACCGAGCGAGAGTATAGACTCTCCCTCCCTCTCTCCCTCTCTCTCTTTCTTTAAAACCAAAATGAAAATCAGACTTTCACCGCATAAGGAACTAATAATAGATTTTGAATAAGTCGTCTAATTATAAAGGCCCATGCCTACGTCACACTGTGTGTGTGTGTGTGTGTGTGTAAGAACTTGAAAAAGGGAGTTTTCCTTTGACGATAATAATTTGAGAAACATAAAAAAAATCAATTACGCGTAGAAATTGTGAAATAACTAAACATTTTATCGAAACACGCGTTTAATCGATCTAGCGTAAAATTAAATAGGAGTCTTTTTAGTGGTGTACCTACTATTTTGACTCTTACTGTAACGGTTATTGTTTTTATTATTTTTTTTACGTACACGCGCCAAGGATTAATTATACACACTACTTACGAGATGAAATGAAAAGAAAAAACGATGAGAAAATTAGCGACAAGTTGTTCGATAACACAGGTGTACACGAGAGATTTTAGTCGTAATACGGCATTTAATAGGAGTGCCATTTTACTGTCAGATGAAATTCGCTGAGCGATGCAAATAAAAGCCGGGAATGACGATCAACTTGCTAAAGGATCAACGTATTAATCTCTAGAATTACCTGTTCTTAGAAGTTATTACGGCCACTTCTCCTTTTTATTATTCATTTATTTACGTTTTTAACATGCACATATTGATATAAAACGACAACTAATCTTGTACATTAATTTGATACGTAACATTATTAAAATAATATATATACAAATAATAATAATAAATATATTTATGTTTAATTACTTTTAAACAAATTTACGGATGTCGATGAATAAACACTGTCGTCGAAAATTTCTGTAGTACAATAAAAAAATGATAATCATTGTGTTCACTATATAATTACACTGTTGTAACTCGATAAAACGTAATGTCAAAGCACGTATATATAACGTTTGCAAAAGCAATGTCGTAAAAATTATTCTCTTATCATTAACACAATGTAAACAAACCGATAAATACCTGCATTCTTATTGTCATTTTTCAAAGGTCTAAAAATATCTCGAATAACGTTATTGCAAAAATTATAAGCGTCAATTTTTTTTATATACGCGCGTTGCGTCACTTTTTCTTTTCCGTAAATACGCGGATAAAAAAAAATATTAAAAATTCCCGATATTTACAATTGCGTAGTGGGTAATCGCATGGCAGTTCACCAAAATTCAGATCGCCGAATTCATATTCTCGAACTTGAGGGCGTATAACGAGAAGAAAAAATTTAGGAATTTGAAGGACTACTATAGAAGGATAAAAATGCAAGAAACACTGTGTGGATCACCTGCAGACACGCGCAGACCTGTATTATATATATATCGAGAAGCGAAAAGAAATCTCGATCTTTCTATTTCAAGGCGCGTACAATACACGCAAAGAGCCGAGAGAGCGGGAGAAAAGAAAGAGAAAGAGAGAGAGAGAGAGAGAGAGAGAGAAGAGGATCGAGGGAACCAGACGCGCGAGGAAAGACGATACTACGTATATATATGTGTGTGTGTACATGTATATATTAAGTGAGGTTAGATGTCGCTGTCCGAGCGAATTTCTCGAGCGCGTCGCGGCAAAAATAAGGATAATAATCGCCGTGGGCTTGTGTAGACGAAGCCGGCTCCACCCAAATGTTACAGCGGTATCCAAGCCTAAAAAGGCAAATGGTCGAGACGTACGCGGGGATAACTTAAACTTTTATTTTCAATATTATCTCCGCGGAACCGTAAACAATACGTACCCAAGGATCGAGTATGACGTCTCTCTCTTTCTCTCGCTCTCTCCCTTGTACCAATTTTCTTATTGCTCCGCAGCTGCCTATTGCGCACTCACGTAATTTTCATAGGTACATACGCGTATATACGCGGGTAAAAGGTAGGAGGAGCAGAGTAAACGAATAAACAAAGGAAAAAAAAGTGTAATGTACAATCGGGTCACGATTGATATATGTGATATATGTGATATATATACGTATATATGTACGCACAGTCCACACACAACAACAAATCGGAGACCACGACGACTCGGCGAATCGAGACCAACTGCCGGCTGTCGGTCCCCTCGCGCGCGGTTCTCCTCTCGAGCGTGCGTTCTCGCCTCTTCTTTCTCTCTCGCCGGCCGGAAGGAGTTCCGAAACACACGCGGGACTAGCCGCCGGCGCGCGCCGATCGTTCCTTATATACCGGGGGTTCCACCAATCCTCGTACCACTCGACCTACGTGGCGGGAAATTCGAACGGTGCTTTTGTTTTCTTCGATCAGCTGATCTTTATCGGGTACCGTGGAATTCAACTTTACAAGAGATTGTTACGACGATCATTGCCTTTCGTCACTCTTATTTTATTCACAAATTTATTATTGACGATATTACTTTTTTTTTTTAATTTTGCGTACCGTACGTATTGTATTTTAGCAGTTTAATAAAAAAATTTAATAGGCTATTAGTTTACGTGTGTTATTAATTTACCATTTCTAATTTAATATTTCTAATTAATAATGGATACTATTAGATATAACGTACACTTTGGAAATTAAAATGGTAATTACAGTACGATTATAAATTATTAAATTTAATATATTTCGTGCACAGCAAATTATTTTTCAATTTACGTTAAGATCGATAACTTTAATTAACAATTACAAAATAATAGTAGAAGTTATTATATTAATTAACTAATGTAAAAACGTTTCAAGTTTGATAGTTATTTACAAAAAGTATAATTTACCTTCCTACACACACGAATTAGCAAAACAAAAAATATTTCATTAAAGAATAATGGTGTCAATTGTTCTTCAATCGAATGATCATAGACTTAATAAAACGTTTTACACACGCACACGTAAGTACGTACATTAAATTGTAAACAAAAAGTACCACCTTATAGACACGCGCACACATACGTCGCAAAGTGACAATCGCGTGTACCTGTGTACATCATTTTACCCGAAAGACCGCGATAAGAAGAACGATCAACTAACAGGATATCCGTGCACTTAAAACATCAAACAAATTGCAAAAAAAAGAGATGAGGAATACGAAAAAACTACAATAGAAACGGACATCGCATCCCTGTTTATTATGTGTGTATATATGTATATGTATAAAAAAAGTAAAGATTCGTTGTTTAACCTTCGAGTGTTTGATAATCGACGCAACCCGCAGTTTAGAGTATAGAAGGGAAGTGCATTTATTTGAAGTGTCACGACACCCGGGGCACTTGGATTTCGAGATCTCGGCGCACAGCCAGAAATAAACCGAGAACGGAAACGCGACGACGAGCATGTCGCGTGCGCAATGAATCAGCGTACCAGTGAGAAAGAGAGGCGGATATACCATTAGACGGTTAGCACATTCAAAACGTTATGATAACCGAGTCCACAGAGTATAGAGATTACCAACTACATTCCTTATTTATTTTCTACTAATCCTTCTTTTATTTTTAAATTGAATTTTTCATTTTGTACGATTTATCGGCAACTTATAATCGACTTTTTTAAAATTACATCTGTACTGTATACCAAAATTTGTTATACAAAATTATTAAGTTTTACAGAAATGATCGACCTTTATTTTATAATTATAAGTTCTCTAGAGACTTAGTAAACGATAATCGATTTATACTCAAACTATCTAACAGATAGCAAATATATCATTTTTAACAATAAATATTAAACAATAATCAATTTAGATAATTTAAATAAATACAGTGTATTTCAATTTTGATACAAATTTAAAACGGTCAGCGCAATATTTTTATTATCTTTATCTAACAGTTGATTTATAAAAATAATCGACGGAATAATCGCATCTTTGTTGTAAAATCAACCGATTTTAAAATAATCGACTAAAATCGTCCATTATACTAGATAATGGTAAGAAAAGGAAAAAAAATAAGAAGTATACCCATTAAAATATCTGTTCAACCATATTCGTTATACACTCGACGTCGAGTTGGACTAAAGTGGGTCGTCGAGAATAACGAGATTTTTCTAGTAACGTTCAAAGGTCGTTACCTTCATTCGTCTGAAGCTTCGACAGTATCGACTGTTAGTATAACACTTGAGAGATACGCCATTGCTCGAACTTGAGTCTTCTATTCAACGAAGAATAAGAAGATAATAAAATATAACTGTCACTTAGAATCGACAGGTCGTTCAACGAGTCACGAATATTAACTAATTATTCAACTTTCAAGTACTTACGTATCCGCGCTACACTTCATCTTAAAAGATCGTTTATAACCAAAAAAGAAATGACGTTAATTTTAAATCTACCTAATTATTACGAAATCGCGTTTAAACACTCGCTCGATTCTCCATTTCCGTTCTAAATGAGTGACATTAAAAAGCGAAAACTACTTTTAACTATAAAGAAACGATCGCATTGTTTTTCTCATACGTTTTATAATTCGCTACTCTGAATTAACGCACGCAAAAAAGTGAGGTCAAAGATACTCGACGTAATTCGTCAAACGCGAAAAAAAAAGTGAAGCCACGGAATTGTCAATTTTATTGGCTACTGGTTCTCTTGCCTATATGTATGTAAGTATAAATTTTTTCTCCTAAACCCACTCGTCTATTTGAATGGTCTGTAGAAAGTCTTTGGTAAACGACAATTCACTACCACCCGCGCAAATTTAACTGGAACGAATAATTTAAGAATGCAAGAGATAAAGCGCGCTAATATATTAACGAGAATAATTTATGTGGCTTTGCGTGGAAATTATAAATACTATCAACGGGTTTTAACTTTACGTGTGTATATTTTAACTTTGATAGTTAAAGGGACGCAATTTTTCATTTTATTTTATAATTGTAAATTATTTGTAATTTTATAAGCAGTAATATCGCTTGGAAAAATGTTGTATAAAAAATTGTTATATTCTCATTAGTAACTTTGTTTTTTTTTTTATAGTAAATATTAACACGAATATAGTAACTTTTAAAATAACAATAATAAAAATTGCTATATAAAACGAAAGAAAATATATGATAATCTAAACACATTCTTACGTTACTAAAAAATTTAATATTTTAATTTTTTTATTTAATATTATTTTACTATACCGTACATGATAATTCTATAACGATCTGTGCTTTCATTAAACAATACAGTAATTTTAATAAAATATTTTCCAAGTGTCAAGATAATTATATTAATGCTTGATTAATTTTAAATTTAATACAATTAACCATGAATAAACACTCGAAGAGAGATAAACGTCCACGTGGAATTATAAATTAAAAGTATGATATAATCAAGACGAGAGAATGACAGATTGTCAGGTTAACCCAAATAAACATTAAAATTAAAGCGAAAACATTGGACGAGATTGAACGTTATATACTCGATTCATCGTCGGACATACACCCGAGCACGAGCCATAAATCGAATAGACTTATAATCCATTGAAGAGAAGCGAAAAGTAGTTTGGACTCGTTAAACCAACAATGGCCAATACGTCGAGAGGCTAAAGTGTCCGATTAGTCAGTTAAGGGAAAATACCTTGAAAGGTTACATATATATATATATATTTCGATAAGTGATTAACGTCCAATTAAAAAAATGTCGGGTAACACACGAGCAAGCCGAAGAGTGGAGAAGAATCACGGGTATACTCCAATCGTCTATAGGTGGATATAGCTTGGTCTGATTCCTGGGCATCGGCATGGGCATGGGCATCGGCATCGGCATCAGCGTCGGGAAGAAGAAAAGCGAAGGAACCGAGGAAACGGAGGAGCGACAATCAGTGCAGGAAGTGCAGCGAGTTGAGACGCACGCGGGCATAATAAAAGCCGTATAATCGGCGCGCCAGCCTCTTGGAGAAAGCAACGCGGAAAGTGGGCCGGACTCGCAAGAATCCAAGCATCCCACATGCCTCGGCTCACGGGGAGGAAAAATCCGAGAGTTCACCTTATCGCGAGACCATAAATCGAACCAACGTCTCTCGAGTGTATATACACGTAAACGTATATACGTCCACTAGCTACTGCAACTATAAACGATTAATCGTTAATGAATTATGCGCGATTTCGAGATGTATGTGCACGAGCCAAGCTCGATTTGACCGTCGTGGGCGCGTTGATCGATTTCCTGGGAAATCCACCTAAAGACCGAGCGCGAGAGAGACTGAACCTGAAGCAAATAATCCTATGGAATGTGGATGATTTTTTTTTACTCTAGATTACTTAACGTGTTTTTATGCAGTTAATTTTGTTGATTATAGCAAATTAATAGTTTTCTTAACCGTTCGCACTTAAAGAGTATATGACACTTTGAAGTATTAAAATTTGAATTTTAAAGTACACGTGTTTCAGTTGCTTATCTCGATACGACATTCTTATAGAGAATTTATTTAATTAAAAGACAAAAATGTTGAAAAATGTTGTATTTCGTTCAAAATGGGTTATAGTTATAAACTGCTTTTCTTACGTCTTTTTACATTCAATATAGAAAATACTTTGTAGGATTTATTATAAATCAATATGTATCACTTACATTTAATATATAACAATACCGAAAAATTAATATTAACAAAAGAAAAAATGAATACCTAAGTCTGATTCTTGCATATAACCGCACGTAATATAGTAAATACTTTACAAGAATAACTCAGAATAAATTTTAACATTTTTCATAATAAATATAATGAAAATTAAAAAAGTAAATAATTAAAGTTTGATCCATACTAAATAATTTAAACAATTTTATCTTTCGTAAAAATGAAAAAGTCGAATTGAATACTTATCTATTGGACAGTTGGTGTGAAAGTGTTAATGATTCACTATTACATAATTGCTTCATTCAACGTACGATCTCTATACTCGATGAAAGGTGTCTTACAACACACGCGGCATTATTTACCTATACGGATTATTCGGATTTTATTTCACTTAATTAGGATTGAGTATATTGATACAGTGATATTGTTATACTATATATATACAGGTGTTAGAAAATATGTCAATTTGAGTAATTGACGGGAAGTAAATTGTTTTCTTTGTTGCTCTTTGCCGTAATGTAGTTGAGCGCTCACACGTGTATATAATACTTGAAAGACCTTCCATCGTTTTAATTAAACGATGATTAATAGAATAGTCATTCGTGAAATGTTTGCATTAGCAAAATAATCGATGCTAAATCGTGGAATAAAATTTCGATAATTTATAAAAGAAAACTATTCTCCTGATTATAATCGAAAATTTTTACATAATATTATCACGTAGTTCAAATCTGTACGTTTACACGTGAGTCATACCCTGTTTAAGTACCTTTTCTGTGCACCGTGACTCACCGGTTATTAACGTGCACTTTTTTAACACACTTTATCGTATCCTATCAATTTGGGTTTACAATTAACATAGAAATATGTTTAATTAAATGAGGGAATTCTCATCATTTTTTTTACGAGTCAAGCTGTACACGTAGTAGTGTAACGTTTAAAAAGAAAAATTGTGCGAATATACTGCATATAGAAAAATGTTATACAATGACATAACGATGAAAAATGTTGCACTGTTAAAAAAAAAAATAATGCCAAGGCTATGACTCACTTTCTCACGAACAATTAAAATCTCCGTGTTACGCAACGAAAGGGAAATGCATTTGAAAATTTATTACAAATTTCTATATGTGCGATCGAACTTATTTTTCTGCGTATACCGAATGTGTGTATCAGTGGTTTTCGAAACTGTATATAAATTTTACGATATATAAAAATTCACCGTAATTGTTTAATATTTATTTTTTTATCGCGATTTAATGCACGAACGATAAATCGTAGAAACGAGTCACTGCGCTAACAAATCCATCGTATGATATATTTTTTTATTCTCACAATCACCGAAGCACGGCGAAATTGCACGGATCGAACGTTCGACTCTCTTCGCGAACGTTGAGAGAAATTCGGTATTTCAATATTATTTCTGTACAATTATATTTCTAACGTTATAGCGGTACACGTATTTACAACTTTTGTTTGTTTAAATAGTGTATATTTAGAATTTTGATCGTTTAATAAAAAAAATTAATTACATTCATACGGTAAACTAACTGTATTTCCAGATTACACGTGCTTTCATTAATGTCATTCAGGTATTTATCTGATTATATTACATTAATTGAATTATAGTCTCATGTATACGCAAATTATCTTGGTAATATAATCTATATATTACCGATTTTTCGCATTTGAAGAGAAGGTACACTGCAATGTTCACTTATATCGAAATTCAATCGGTATTATAATATATTTGCATATCGAAAAATATGGACATAATTACGTGAATAAAAAAAGTATGTATAATATCACTTATATATCTTATGATTGTATCAAATAATTAATTTAAGTGTATCATATAATAACTAAGATTATTTTATGTATATATGAATGAGAAATGTGCATTAATAGAATTAAATGCAAGGAATAATATTACGTAAATATATACCTTTTAAAGAAAAAATAGTATTTTAATCGTAAAATCGGGGCACAAATATATAATCCATCCGTCATTCCGTCTCGCACGGTATTGTTTCCTTTCTTCTTCATTGCATTTCTCCCTTTCCGTCTCTTCTCTCAGCAAAACCGTTTCCCCTTTTACGAGACGAAAACGTCTCGTCAAGGATGGCTCGTTTTTTCCATTTTTTTTTCTTCGCACTACCAAGTTATTCCGGTGTCGCGGTGGAATTCCAACGAAGAGAAAACGAATGAAACTCGCACTCGCCCGCGAATACTCGACGTTATATAAATTGCTAGACGGTAATAGGACCGCAAAGAGATTGCTCGTCGATTGATCATCATCCTCGAGCGCGAACCAAAATCAAAATCGTTTGCTGCACACCTTTTTCCAAGCGAATACGGTATTTTAATTGCAAGGTTTAGTCTACTGGTGTCGAAACACAATTTTCATTTGGATTTATTAAATTTGATGAATTTAGTCAGTTTGTATAAATATATAAATGATGAATTTATAATAAAAATCGCTTTTTTTTATGAAATTTTTATCAAGTAAAAATAATAAGATAAATATTTTGTTTAAAAAAAGCAAATACTATTTAAAATGTAAGTAAGTACACAATTCTTCAAAATTAATTATCGATTTATCGCTCGCAATATAATATTCACACGGTAGTCAAGATAAATTTTCAAAATCGTTTATCGAAAATTATTTAATTATTATTTGTGAGACGTTTATGATTTATCCCGTGATTCAGCAAAAAACCAACAAGAAACCTATTGATAATCGATTACATCATTCGTCCGCTTCCCTTAAAGGAAAAAAGAAACGAATAAGACCGAAGAATGTTACAGAGTATTAACGTTTATCAAGGCTAAGTGATTTATGAATTAAACTCGGTCAACTCGCAAAATTATCTTAGTTCATTATAATAATAGTTTACTTAATAATAAATTTGCTTATCCTTGTGTGCGTTTTAAAAATAAAAAAATAATTACATTTTTTTCTTCCTAGTTAATGACAAAGAAAACGCGACAATAATTTGTTTTTTTTTTCATCACTGTCATATCCTGCAATTTTCAGAAGCTAAACCTGTACGTACGTTGATATATAAAAAAGAACGTTGAGAAAAATATTATAAAAAAACGTTTTTTGTAATCACGTGGTGATGATTCACATTTACTTATCGGTAAATTATAACTAACGATTGTTAACGTCTTAGTGCGCAAAGGAACGAGTATTGATTCATCCGGTGTGACTATAAAATATCAAAATAAACCGTGTTAACACAACAAAATGCCAAACGAAACGTGACGTAATAGTCGTAAAAAGTTCGTTTCGCTAGAGTTAACTAAAATTTCACGTGGAATACACCGTTGAAAAGGTCAAACTGTTAAAGGTAAAGAAACGTCAATGATGTTTGCGCTCGAAAATTCATCGGACGGTGGAAATGGTAGTGGGAACCGGTTACATGGTTGTGGAGCACATAGATACGCGCTTTGTATATAATCGTTTCCAAAGAGAGAGAGAGAGAGAGAGAGGTGAAGAAGGCGTTCGCTCACGGGGTCAGGTCGAGATGCCAACGTTCTTAACTGCTTAAACGATCTTTTTCGTTAAGTTATGACTCGATGTACCTCTAATCGTTAAACGTTTATCCGTTCAACGTTTTCTAATACCGTCTTTTACATCGATATGTCTATGTATTTACTTCAGCGGTTTCGCATTTTCGTGTACCTCTTATTTAATTGTTGCTAAATCGTTATTTATGGGACTCGTGTCTATGCTAGCGTGAAAGAAAAGAAAAAAAAATGATGCAAAGTGCTTGATTGATGTTTTTGCCACTTTCACCGAACGGCTACCACTCTTTTACAATTTTCACTGTGTGCAAATTTCTGGTGAGTTATGGGTGAAACTGGATTTGTTTCGTTATTTATTATTGTTGCATGGCTCTTTACATCTTATTTATCTTAGTTATGAAAATGTGCGTTTAAGAGACCTGAACGTTCACTATTTAGCAAATGCGTCTTTTTAATTACCAAAAATGATCTACGAATAACAAATAAAATTGTTTATAAAATACATATAATTTCACAGTTACATTTACGAAGATGAAAGTATTATTTTTTATAAATCAGGATAATTACACTAAAATGTAATTGTCGCAATTTCCATTAAAAGTAATTATTTCGTAAATTAAGTAATGATATAATAACCAATTTGAAACTTTCTATTGTTCGCTGTAAGTTTGAATTTATTTTAATTTTATATATTTGAAATTTATAATGTTAATTCTCTTTGTGTTAAGTAAAAAGTTGTTATAATGTGCATTTAATTTGTTTATCAGAGCCCTGAAGACCGACCGTAATAAGGTGTTAAACGATCGAAACGTTGCCAATAAAATAATATTAGCTCGAAGAAATCAATTCTTTTTATTTATTTATTTGGAATAACAGATTTTACTTTAAAAACGTATAAAAATGTATGTGCCTTTTCCTTCGAGTTTTAAAATGTTTTAAAATATTGTGTTTTGAGGACGCGATTTTTTTCATATTTTAGTACTAGAAGGTATATGCTTGGGAAATACGAACAAAATCCGATATCTAGATAAAATCCGAGACTTTATCAGTAACTATATAGTGAATTTATTTTATATCGTCGTAAGAACCAAGATTCACATTATTTTTCAATATGGAAAAATTTTGTTTTTTTTTATAATAAAAGATAGTGTATCAAATAATGTTAATCTAATAAAAGTGCAAAAGTAACTCACTCTTAATATCCGTTGGAAACTCGTCGTCCTGTCGTTTCGGAGTAATGTTAAGTAGAAACTCATCCGGATAATTCTGTCCCATTGCCTGGTCGAGTTTCCCATACTCCTCGTGAACATCGTCAACGGCATCAACGTTCGTCTCGGGACCTAAATCAACGTCCTCGTCGTCATCGTCATCCTCATCGTCGTCATCGTCGTCGTTGTACTTGGGTGGTTTGGGTCTGTGTCTTCCGTTGACAGGCTCTAACAAGGCATTGGCACCACAAGCGATACCAAAACCATCCTCGTTACCGTTGGCTTGCTGTGGTGGTGGCTTACCAAACCCACATTCGAGCTCGTAAGGTTGCTGCTCCTGTTGGTAGCCGGGCTCCATGTCGCGCTGCACGGGCCACGGGATGAAAAATGACTTTGCCGCTATCTCGCTCGGCGGTGTCAGAAAGACGACGATCACCGATATATTATCGTTGCTCAAGTTTAATCTCGCCCAAGTTACCAGTGCTTCGCTCGCCGAGTAGTTATTGCCTGCAATCACAAAAATTCAACGATTATTCCTTCAATCATCTTGTAACTGTGCTAAAATACATTTTAAAAGTAGAGACGGGGAAAAAATAAAAGTAAAAGCCTCGTTTGTCATGTACTAAGAAATTTCCGTCTTGTAGAACTGAGGCGGCGCGAGGTTTAACATAGAAACGTCTGCCCTAGGATCACACCCGGAAAGCCAAGTGGAATTTTCAGACCAGACGCGGACGGCGGTAAGGACTCGTAAAACGCGTAGACGAGCGTTGCTCTTACGCATACGCTCGAACGTATGGGATTCGAGTGGACTGATTATTTAGGTACTCGAGTGTCTGCAGGGTACTTTTGTTAATACAACGAAATCTTCTCGGTTTTGTGATGCTGCGCTGATTGATGGGTGGTAAATGTTTCGTCAAATTTTGATGGGTCGATTATTATTAATTAGACATACATACACGCGTGGAAATACATTTCAAAGAAACATAATATATTAATTAAACTCTTTGTATTTTAATAAAAAAATAATATAAATGTTTGTAAAAACACGATTTTTAATTTATTTTAAATTAATAAAATTAAATTATCCTTCGGATATTCAGATATTCGGTCTGGTACATGGAAGTCTCTTGTAATTTCAATGAAATTATTTTATTGTTTTTAACTTTATGTTAATGGCAGATTATGAAATTTAATGTTTGTTTCGACTGAATATACATATACTACTAATTATTTTTATAAATATATTTAAGTTAATTATTTTTATATAATATATTTAAGTTAGAAAAAGGTAAATAACGATAAAATAGTAATTATTTAATTAACAACCATTCAGTATACTTATTACAGTGACATATTTGACTACATCGAGCTTATTAGCTTGTAAGTAGCTTCGACGTTTATCGCGCGTGTAATTCATTATTTATCCGAGGTAACGTTAATTACCACTATAGTATAACGATAGAGTATGGGCAACATTGTTAAATAATCGGCAAGTACGATAATTATTTACTTAACTTTTAAGACGCTTTCGTTGCATAATTATTCAAATTGGAATAGGTAATGTTTAAGATGTATTTTAAACTGCACGTATGTCTACGTGTAATTACATTTAAAGTAGTCTAGATATATATATATATATATAAGCGAATGTTTACACGACTATGGGATAATGGATTCTTATCGAAGTACAAATGGTAATTCAACACACTGTATTCAAGTTGAAACAAGGCGAATTTGTCGATTCTCTAATATTTACCAATGCCACTACCTATACATAGATTAGAAAAAACAATAGATTTCGAAATAGTCAATACTGTTGAGTCTACCGATGGTAAATTTGTACACTGTACGAGTTGAATCAACTATAACGTTCGATCGATTTTTGCAATATTATTCGATTACTAAAATTATGGTGTTATCTAAATAGAGAAGGAGAAACATTAAACCTGCACGAGCGAGGGGGAAGTTATACTTTGACTTCTAACGCTATACGCGTAAATTTTGAGTCGACTACTCGGAAACTAATTAAAACTCTCATTTGCTTTCCCTAAATCTAATAATCCCCTCTTCGTTCGCGAAGTTGAAGGAGGGCAGGAAAACTTGGTGTAAAAGTGTACGAAACCCAGGGTCAGCGAAGCCATTGCGATAAAAGATAGAGAGAAAAGACAAAAGGTGTACCGCGTGAGGCAAATCTCTTCCTATTGTAACCGACGTTGCATTCGCATAAGTAACAACCGTCGAGATAAGCGGTGCGAAATTTTTTAACCCCCGCTGACGAGAAACTCCTGTAACGGCCATTCTCTCGCGCCTAGAAAATGCCGCAGGCATAGAACGAATGAATTTTATCCCTCTTTGACTTTCATTTAAATTCAATTCGGGTTGGTGGGAAATTCCTTTTTATTTTTCAAACAACTTCGAATCTCTTTCAAGAAATATATTTTGATGAGATTTTCCCTTTATTTACCTTTGAAGGATTCGTGCGCAATGCAAAATTATTACTGGTTACTGCAACTTTACTTTACGGAGAGTAAAATAAATTATTGAATTAAAAGTAATAATATTTGATGAAATTAAAGAAATATTTGTACCATTTCGCAAAAAAATACTTTAATAAAATCTCTAAATTTTAAACTTTATTAAACGTGTACTCCTAAATTGTATAAAAGTTTTACTTCCTTTGATAAAAAGGAAAAAATGTTTACAAAAGTAATTTAAGGGGAAGGATGCAACTTTTAGAAACAAAAAAATGTGATATTATCAAAATTATATAACCAAAAGTTTGTTGTAAAATTTAAAAACGTACTCTAATGTTTTACTTGAAACTTTTTAAATACTGTATTAGTCAATAATGTAATTATCAAGAAGCAATTTATTTTACGTAAATCATAGTTGTTATTTTAAAATTCTTGAAAACCGCGTTTCAACCGAAAATGTAAAAGAAGGAAAAACGAGATAGGGTACAGAGGCGGATCCGCAAGATTTTCCCTAATCTCATTTTCCTCGTATCTAGTAAATAAGAGAAGGCGCGACAGCGTTGTTTTAGGCTTGTACGCCGTTTCTACTGGAGTCGCGAACGAGCGGGGGATCCCCAATGGGTTAGCAACACCTCCTCCTCGTGGGTACAACGACCCCCGAGTGCGTTTTCAGTTCTCTCGCATCTCTCTCGTCGTCGTCGTCCGTCCGTATCTCTCTTATTTCCGTGAGTTTCGCGATATATACGTGCACATTCGAGAATCTCTCTCACTCTCGCATACCCCGTTGTAAGCCTCCTCTTCCCATGTCGACTATTTTCGTCCTATGGACTTTCCGAAAATTTCCAGCCGCTATTTCCGAGCCTTTTATGAAAGACACGCGGTGAAATTCCAGAGGTATAGCGCGACGCGACCTCGTTTATCGTATGGTTTTTAAATTTACGTAAAGCGAATTTTCGCTAAAAGCCTAATAATTTTACACTGTTTAATAGAATTTTATAGAAAGTAGGTATACGTTCTTCAGCGACCTAAGGATAGAAAACTTTAATTTTTTTTATAAGTACCGTATTAGCGCTACGATGGTTCAAATTGGTGCTATTTATCATTTTTCAATTTTTCAAGTGCATTTCATTTTGATTTACGGAATTCGAGTGATAGATAAAAATTACTATAATTTACAGTAGATGCACCTCTACACATTCATTCGATTTATAAGCCGAAGTTATTGTTCTTAAATTGAACGTTCCCCAATTGAAAAACATAAAAGCGTATATTTTATTATCCTCTACAAAGCAGTTACAAAAGAGCACAATAGAATTATAGTGCGTACTTACACATATACGTATAAGAAGTTGTTTAATACCGCGAAAAAAAAAAGAATTTATTTATTAAATTTACAGTAATTCTAGGACCTTGAGAAATCTGGTAAAATTCACCATGAGTCATGATAAAGATTAATAGGGAACCGCAATCATTTTTATCAGGATGTCAGGGTTTCATTATTCTTCGAGAGTTCCCAGGATTACTGTGAAATTCCCTGTAATTTTTATCAGAGGCAATTTTCCTTCGCCTTATCTCACTGTAAATATCGATGTACTGCATTTGCGATTATAAGGTTTTATCTATATACTTTTAAAAATATTCGCAAAATTATCAATTTACAAATTGTTATTTTCGTTAAATTGAATATTATCACTTTATACTGTAAACGGTATTGATTACGATAACGAATACATTTATTAAATTAGAAATCTTATAGTGTTAGTAAAATAAATTTATAACTGAGTTATAATTCCTTAAATAGATGAAAAAAAAATGTTTAGAAATTTAAAATAAATATAATACACACGTGAAAGTAACGATCGTTATCTCGGCGAGTATAACAAGTTGCAGAAGACGAATTGCAGTTGTCAAAGGTCAACCAGACCGAATCGAATCGTACATAAGCGAAACTATGCGCAAACTACAAATTTATTTCCGAGTATAAACCCAGCACGATTGAACGTGAAATAACGGCGAACAATGCTCTTGTGCAAATTCACTTCATTCTTTATATGACTGATCATTTGCATAAAATCTATCTATTCTTCTGGATTCAAATGTATGTTCGAGCGAGATAAAATGTATACATGACTAAATAAAGTGACCCGGTTAGACATTCCTAGGCTATTTTAATATCCGTGCAATTATGAGAATGGCGTGATAATTTTTTCTTAATTTAGGTAATCTTTACGTAGAGAAATGTTGTATTAAAAATGACTTGTTGTATAAAGGAACACGTAAATTATTATAATTTTTGGTAGGTTTTATGATAAATGTTATAATGTGTTTAGTAGAACTTTCGATATAGATTGTGCTAAAAATGATCATATACATTGTAATAATTATATTATAAAAAATAACACAAGTTACGATAAACGAAATTTATCTTCGTTTTACTAAATACACGATATAGTAATTTTTAATACAGCATTTTTCTGAGTGTGTATAACTTACATTTTGTGTTTTACCAGAATTTTATGAACAGTCACGCCGAATAATTATATTAAAATTTAGAAAATTTATCAAGTACGATTAAAAAAACCTAAGGACATGAAATAAACTCGATCGTTCCATAAACTAAATCGCGATCTAAGCACGGTAGATCAACGTTAAACGCATCGTCCATCTAGTTTTCCATCGATAAATTCGGTATGCTTCGTCCAACAACTCAAGAAAATCGAATCGCTAGTCTTCCTCTTGAATCTTCGAACGGATATAAACAACCAGTACATCGACTTGGCGAATCCTGATAAGAATTTCCATCGATAAAACTAAACTGGAAGAAAATAAAAGAATATCCCGGAGTGAAGTAATTTCAGGAGCGAAATAAAGTCTGTTAGCGCAAGGTCAACGGTGGAACGGTAGAATGCGTTTTATTAAATTTTTCTCTCGCTAGCCAGAAGTTTATGGGTTTATTAGATCGTTTTCTTGTCTCGGGATCTACTTTCGAGTGCTCGCTTGTTTCATATATGTATATAGAGATATAGGATTCGAAATGGTCTTTAATATTACAGAGAAATGTTGCACCGTACATGTGGTTATGTCGGCGTAATTATTTATCGCGGTATATATATATATATATATATACAGATAGAAATTTCTATATTAAAACCTACGAGTTTATCGTAATATCGATGCACATCACCCAATATTGTGAATTATACCTCGTACCAGCGATAAAAGAGTTTAGATCTAGTTAAGATTTTAAACAGATATGTCTTAGAAATGTCACTGTTAGATACTTTAAATCAAAATATCTTAGATATCGGATATTGTTTGAAGATCATTTTAAGATCAGTAAATTTAGGTAACATTCAGAGGCTTTTATTTTCTTGTTATTTTTTAAGGTTGTAGGAAGACCATTTCTAATATCGATTTAAGCCTTTTTATAATAAAGTAAGACTTATAATATTTAAGAAATAGTAAAAATAAACATTGGTACAAAAACAAATTACAAATCGCCTAAAATTCAACTTGAAATAGTTTTACCCTTCTTGTATCTAAAATAAATTTAAGTGCACATTCTAAAAGAAAATGTAATATCAAAAAATAGTCTTAATGACATACTGCTATCATCTGAAAATATCTGAAAAAAGAATTTTTATTTACCACAAAACAAAATGTCTTAAAAAGTTCCATTTTGAGATACATTTATTTAAGATCTTAAAAAGATCTAAACTGTCTTTTACCTGGGATATTAATACACTTGGAATGTAAGAAAATAAAAAGAGGAAAGTATCATCCAGGAGGATATATATCCTTGAAATTGTAAAAGCCATAAATGCACCCGAGGTGTATACTTACGGGTAAAAGGGACATGGAACGAAAGAATACGATAAGCCGCGAATCCTTGGTAATCCTTTAATCGGCAAAAGACCCGCGGCGCGTCTACCTCCCGTTCGTTCGTTCGTTCATTCCTTACGCGTATATGTACGAGTACGCGTGGTTCGGCTGATTTATCGCTGACGCAACTTCCTGAGGGTCTGGCTTTTTTTTTAAGAGAGAAAGCAAAAAAAAGGAAAAAGCTGCAACGCGTTTCCGTATCTCCGTGAGACTATTTATTGCGCGAGGGAAATCTTTGCCAATCCCATGGTGACGAAATACGCGCGTGTACGTTTGATCTTTTCCATAATTTTTGATAAGGAATGGTGAGTTTTACATTTTTCTTTTCCTTCCGTACATATACCCGTTATTCACTTTATATTCGGTGGCACCTTTTTCTTTTCTTTCACGATGGGTATATAATCTCGATATCTTGAAAGACGGTGGGTTTTTTTAAACTCGCAGTTTGAATTTTAGGGAGTGTTGAATTTCAAACTCGACGTATTTATTGTCGCGCTTGAATTGTCCTTTGCGAAGATTTTAACCGAGAAGATTAATGTGCGATCGATACGCGAAGAGTGATCCCTGGTAAGAAATTATCGAGATTTTACCACATAAATCGATTTGTTATTGGAAATCGGCAGTAACCCTGCTACTTGGAAATGCATAATCGCGGTGATAAATTCGGTAAAAATTTGAAAACAAGAATATCATTATTATTTATAATTAAATATTATTCTTGAGGTAAATATTTTTAAAGTACTAAAAGCTCTTTGCATATAATTAATTTGTATATCATAAAGTTTCGCTTAATTTTTATTCACCCGCTTATCACATTTTATTATATGTATAGTTTACTCAATATAAACATGTTTAAAAATTGTGATTGGCGAGGTTTGACGTTACGTTATTTTAACGGGGTGCCATAGTCAATATTTATCCTCCCTACCTTACCGGCAATCGTGATTATTAGTAATAAATTTGTAAATAAAACAGTATGTGAAAAAATAAGAGAAGTGGCGCCTTCGTTTATTACTAATCTAACTGTGTGCTGCTTTTCAGATTAAAATTATATTGCGTTTTTGAGAAAAGTCTTACCAAAAATGTGAACCTAACCTCAACGAGGAGAAAAGATTTGATATTTTTGGTAAGACTTTTCTCGAAAACGCAATAATATTTTAATCTAAAATTCAGCACACAGTTAGATTGTCAATAAACGAAGGCGCCTCTTCTCTTATTTTTTCACATACTGTTCTACTTTTTTATTAATTAATCATCAAAAATTGAGTATGGAACCCCCTTAATGTTTAAGCATTAATGTTTATTAGGGTTTTGTCAAATTATCACCTGTTACTGGACAATCATTAATTTACAAAGAGTGGAATTCTCGTTTTTAAATTTTACTGAATAATTCAGTAACAATTAAATTTGCAAATTAGACAATTTACCGGGAAAGCTCGGTGGGAACTCAGCAATTTTCTATTACTAATGTAATTAGGTATTAACAAAATAATTTTTTTATATCAAACATATAATTGATAGAAATTTAATAAAAAAATGAAAACTTAGTTTATTATTGCTTGTTTTATCAATTATCGTACAATAAAACATTGATAGAAATGAACGTTACAACAGTTAAAGTAAAAAGAAAATGGTAAAAATAGTGATTTCTCGGTAATAAAGTGCAGCCGTGTAAAATGTAGGACGAATGCCCGAGTGAATATATGCAATTAAGAAATTCTCGATCTACAACGTGTAATTATCGAAACAAAAGTGTGTGTGTGTCTATATAATATATAAACTAATTTTACGTTGGGTGGTGCAACAAACGCAAAATTTACCCAAAAAACGGTTTACACAAGGCGTAACTTCTCCCCATTGCGTGAAACCAAAAATATCCAAACATAAAAGATCAATTAACCAAGCCTCGAGAACGAACCATCGAAATTTAAAATACACCATATAAATGTATAACGTGGCAACCCTTCTTCAATAATAAAACGAATTGTGGTGAAAAGGTATTTAACGAATAGCGGGCGAGGGAGTATATAACATGGGCACTCCATCAAAATCCACTCCAAGCTAATTGTCGTCACTCTCTTTCTCCCTCTCTCAGTATATATAGCCAATAAAAGCCAAGCTCTAACGAGCCACGCATTCATCCTATCGCCCACGCGTTCCCCTATCAATCATTCGGTCTCGTAATTCACCATCCTCGAGGTAAAAACCCGAGAGAGAGAGAGAGAAGGAAAAAAAAAGTATCGAGTTCCCAACCATTTTTGGTATTCGACGACACTAGCCGATAATTTTGCACCCGAGTATTTGCGTCACCGCATCTCGATCGGTTTTATCCACGATGGCGCCACGACGCGACGTCTAGATAATTAGATTCAAACTCTTCGTATATATACCAGTGCAAACTCGAGAGATACCAAAGTAAGGATAATACCCGAGATTCGAGGATTTAGCATTTACTTTAGATTTCGTGAATTTGTTTTGGATAATGAGAGCTAAGCGAGAGAGCTTTCAACCTTAAGATTCGAACAGTGTTTTAATTGATTGTATTGTATACAAGTACGATGAAAATTATATGAAAAAAATGTGTGTAAGGTGAATGCTTATCTCGAGGTATTTTATCATCCCTTGGTTCAAGAGGATGTTATATTTCTTTCGGAAGTTTATATAGGTAGTATCTGGGAAGAAATTATATATATCTGCCAGTTTATTTCTCGTACTAAAGCGATTTTTTTCGTGCTATCGCGTTACTACCGATGCGAAAGTGTAATATACAACCGCACTATATTTTCACATCGTATTTTACATTTTACCTAAAACACGTATACCTAGGTAAGAAATCAATGGACTTAAGCACTCCTCTTAGAAACCAAATAAAACAGTATTTTTCATTCCGCTAGTAAATTTCTTCATGATGTAACAAAAAATACCCTTGCTCTATTATCATGCATATTTAAGGATCATGGAAATGACTCATGAAAAGAACGAAAAGCATCCGTGCCAACAATTTCTATCATTTCTCTAAAGCACTTTCCAAGACGCACAACACCCCATTAGAAATCCTTTCGTCTATAAATTTAACCAATCCATCACATATTGTATCCACATATTTTGACTGTACGTTCTGCCACCCTTGACCCAATAAAAAGCTTCCACCCTTAACAAAATGTAAAAGAAACAGAAGATTAAACGATATTTCATAACGGGAGAAATAAAAACGGTTAACGGAAAGAAGGAAAATCAGACGGGAAGATATCGTATAGATCGGGACGTCACATCGCGCTTTCGTCCCCTCGTCGATCAAGCACGCGCGGCACGTGCGCCCGGGAGAGGCCGCGCATGCGTATGTACCGGCGAATTTCTCATTGGTTACCGGCGTTGACCCGGCAACAACACGTCGGCGCCACCGCCGCCGGTCGCTCGATGACGACGACGACGACGACTGCCTTTCGATGGATCCTTTTCCGATGGCTTTTTCTTCGTATACTCGTATATATAAAAGCTTTCTTTGAAAAATTGATGAATCTTACGCGTGTACCTTTTTTTTATATGTTGGAAATATACGAGAGCTGGGATCGTAATCGAGATGATTGAAAACATTTTGTTTATTGGATATGTTTTTCGGAATGGATTTGAATAATGAAAGTTGAGGTTTTTTTTATAGATGTTTATTGTACTATTACTAATCTTTTTTATATAGAAAATACTTTTTAAATATGATACTTGTGTAAATATTATAAGAAAAATAAATAAATAATATTCTTAGTTTATTTGTGTACTATAATTTTTTTTGTTAGTAAACTTATAAACTTTTAATCAATTATGGAACTATAATTTAAAAATATCTAAATCATTGAAGAATAAAAAGTGTAATATATTAAAAAAATTTTCGGCGATATTCAGAGCGAACAGCGAAAAAAATAAATCGCTAAATTAAAAAATAAATAAGCATACCAAATGTATGGATTTCCCTGAATCAGATAGACAAAACCAATTTCAAAACCATGAAAAAAAAAATTCAATTTTGAAATTTTCAATAGAAGCCTCCCTAGTCTCCAACAACTTCAAATATAATAAAAAATATGTAAAAAGAAAACCAATTCAATTTTTTCCCAAAATAGTATAGGTATAAAAGTTTGTGCGTGAAAGAAAGGATAGATTGTAGTATCGTATAAGCTGCTCGTAGTCCGAACAGATGGCGGTATAGCACGAGCTCTAGCCGATGATTTCATCTTGGTTGGGCTGACTAATCCAAACGACTAGTGGGTATATAACGTAGAGAATCGCGCGATAACGCACCCTTGGTCGAACATTTTGCTTCAACCTCCCCCCTTTAAGAGACGCGTTCTCTAATTTATACTGTCGCCCGGGCACACGCGCTCGCAAGTGCACGTGGTGAGGGCGAGAAATGCATGTGAGTCAACTTCGTATCGCATTCGTGTATATATATACGTATACGATCCCCCACGAATTTCATCTACGATTTTCTTATATTGCTGTTTGCTTTTCACGCGATACGTCATTGACAAAGGTATATCTTTATCTTTTGGATTAGGGAATGCCTGTCACTATATTTACTTTGCTCCATGGTGTACCTCGATCTTTAACTGATTTATCGCGCGACGGCTATTTCATTATTATTCTTTTTTATAGGTTATTATTATGTTATAATTATTAGATTATAACTTTTTTTCATTCAAATTTCGAAATATTTATTAACATTTTTTTTGCCATTATAGAAGGTATTAGAAAGTTTTGCAAAAAGGTGTACCAAATAGACATGCAAAAATTGCTGTACTTCGGAGTTATCTATCGATTGCAATTCTTATTGAACATATAACCTTTTAGGTATTGGTAGAATTTCTAAATCTTTATCGCTGATACAAAACGTATATAAATCTAATATTCGAACAAGCAAATTAATTAATAACCTTGTTATATCAATTACAGTCTCTCTCGCCCTATACGTAACGAAAGCAAACACGCGTGGGATTTTAAAAATAGAAAAAAAATAGGCAGAAAGTAAAAAGTTTGAAAGTTTAAGTGGCTCTCCACCTCTCATTCTCTTTGCACCGCACTTGTGTAAAAACCAAGTAAGATAAACAAATCGGGAAGGCGCGCACGTACACACAGACGAAACTCTAGAAGCTCGAAGGAAAAAGTTGGGTTGCCGTAAAAAAAAAAGGAATTTTTTTCTTTTTTCTTCCTAGCATTAAAAGCACCGGGAGCAACGGTCTCGTCTCTCGTAGACAGCTTTTGCATTAAGTTACAAGGAAATATTAAGTTACCGCGTCTCGGTCTCTCGCGGAAATACTGGACAATGCCGAGTACTCCGTAGATGAAGAAAATAGAAACTCTCGTTTTTTTTTTTCTCTTGTTCGTCGCGTGGCGCCAACTCTTTTAGGATGTTTGTCGTGGTTCCTCTTTCGTAAGGCACTTTTTGGTGGAAAGCTTGAGCAAAAAGATCACTCATTTGTTTAATATTTGGTTTTGTAAGTTTGACGTGATTAAGGGGAAATTAAGTTCGAATGGAAGACACGAGAGTTGGCGTAATGTCAACTTGAGTCTCACGAGAAATTATACCTCGAATCCAGACGCTCGTAAGCCTTTAATGCAAACGGCAAACTTGTCTTATTTGATAAAATAAAGTTCCGCGGGAGACGCACGAAATTACAAATTTCTTGAAAAATAACGAAGAATACCGAAGATGATTACGTTTGTTAATGGACTGCGAACTTTCTCATTTTCCATTCTGTTAACTTTTCCACTAGACCGAAGCCTTAGTAACTATATACTTATAGATGTATGTATATAAATTTGTATGCCTTTACTTTTCGTGTGTAACTTTTATGACACTTCATAAAATTTCTTAATAAATATATATATTTTGATATTGTACATCAATTTTTTTTATTGAAGCTTTCAAACCTATATATAGCAAAGTAGATGTATACAGTTTTACGTATAAATATAACAAATAGATGCTTGTTGTGTATTATATTGATTAAAAAAAGACCTGTTTTTTCACAAATAAATATAAATCTTCGATATTTACGGTTATAATGGCAATAATTTTTTGTTATCTTTTGATATCGAAGAAAAACAAGCCACACGCGTAAGTTAATAATCTTAGCAAGTAAAATTTTAAAGAATCTCTAAAGAACATTTGCTCATTAGTCATGCGCTAACGAATGAGCTTAATTGGAAAAACAAGAAAGAGAGAGGGGGGAGGTAGAGAGAGAGAGAAAAAAACAACTCTAAGCTATTTAACAAAAAATGTTCTTCATTACCCTTAACGAGCTTATTTTAGATCCAAGCGCAACCAATTTCCGAAGAATTTTTGCATAAAACGCGGGTGTAAAACTTTAAATAGAACTTCGTACTCGTATATACACAAATCTTACGGAGGCGCGTCAATTATTACAAAAAAAAAAGAAAAGTCCAGTGGGTCATAAAATTCCTTGGAGACACACCAGTGCAAAAATATATAACACAAAAGCTCTGGGCTCTAAAGGGCATGGCCTATTTCGTACGTTACACCCTCTTTGGTATCGATTTGGTTGCCGAAAAAACCGCACGTAGGCGCGGCTTCTTTTACTTTCTTCTTCTGCTTCCTTTTTTTTCGGCGGTGACACACGCACCCCTGCGCCATTGGATCAATAAGAAATTTTTTGGCGAGTATATACATTCCTCCTTTTTTTTACGACACTCGTATTGTTTTACTTTATTACGGGTTATTCCGATGTTTTTTTTATTTACAATGTCGTACGACAATATTACATTGAGAATTTTGTTTTTCTCTTCGCGGTGTTACGTAAATTTTACTGTACACGTCAAAGATGATAATAAAATGAGAAAAGTAATTTCGAAAAAAATAGAAATTTTACAGGAAAATTAGAGCTCGGTTTTATTGAAAGATTAACTGAACCAAATGGTTATTCTTGCTTTTTATTGGGATTAGGTAAAATAATTAGAAAACCAGTTCTCCATGACGTTTAAGGTAGAGCGAATAAAAGTCATAGCAATTAAATTAACATAAAATTTTGTAATTATATTACATTTCGAAAAATTGATGTACCGTATTTGTCAGTTATGATGTAGCATTTTATTTAATTAATCTGTATATAGCAACGATGATAAACCGATTACCGCCAGGAATGTTATAAAATATAAATATAAATTTTCGTATCAAATTTTACGAGGGACTGCAATTACGAAATATTATCGAGAACGTTTATAAAATTTAAAATTATTATTTAATATTAATTTATTACTATATAAAAATGAAAAATAAAAAGATTACATCAAATGTTCAACGAATATTTGCCCCGTACGATACACAGTGAAATAAACAGTATTTAGGAAATAAATGTTTGTCGGCATCAACAATGGGCTTTGCTAATATTATGCATAAAGTAAATTAAGGAGCTCATCGGAGTGTGAGCTAATTTGAATTAACATATATTAATTTGCATTTCAATACGCTTACAGGCATTGGTTGGGGAAAAAAAGCTCGAAAGTTAAAGCTTGATTATACGAGAAATACATAATGAATGGTTCAACGACAAACAAAAAAATATAGCGACTACGTTTTTGGTGTATGTCGTGTGTACATAAAGCTAATTTAAAGGAACGATCGTGGTGAAATTCCGTGTATGGGTGAAAGCGGCGCAAAAACCGAGTTCTCTCGTCCCGAAAAAAAAAAAATTGGACAGGAAACGGTCGATTGTTTTCAGACGTTGCTCTCCGAGTTCTGAAAAAAAAGTAGGTGCATAAAATTTGATATATGTAACCGTTTCTAAAATAATATTTAACGAATTCACTTGCCGTGGTTTGTCAATGTGAAATTGCCGGTTGTATAACGTTTCGCGCAGGAAAAGCTATTTTGCTAAGTACGTTGGAACCTAAGCAATTTGTGTACTCTACATTTTTCTAAATAATAATAATTTACAACTTTTGTCTGATCATTACGATGCACTGTATTTCAGCTAGTATATTTTTCGTTGAAAAAAAAAGAAGAAGAAACAATATCCTTTGGTTTAAGTGTCTAGATGTTGGTTGAGAGTAACCAACGGATCTGAATGGTTTTACCGTCAGCTCCCATGAAATCGGCGTAGCAAAACCCGAGCAGGCACTCGAGAGACAAAAGTTTAACAACCTCGAGTAACAACGATCTAGATCTCTTCGGATTGAGTTGTCTCGCGCTCCTCCCTGTTACGGATCGAGCGTGTCAATCTATCGCCCGATAATTTCAATCCACCGATTTTTCTAGCCGCGTTTCTATTCACCCATCGGGATGGTGTATATATAAAAGGGGATCGGAAGTCGAAGGAGCGTATCGTACGCTATACATAATAATGGAACCTAGGGAGAGATCAATGGGATGCGATAAGAGATGGACGTTGATTCGTTCTGGGATTACTTTCTTTTTTGCAAACGCAACAGAAAATAAAAGAGTTTCTTATACATATAATCCTACTGGTATTTAAAAGCCACGAAGTTTCAGCGTGCGTGCGAGAAGATTTTTACGAAAATCAATTGTAGATACACATTTGTAAATACATCGATGATTTTCTATAATTAGCTTCTAATCTACTGACTCGGTCACGATGATAAATTCGCGAGTGAGCCTTACGGTTTTAAGTAAATTACGGATTTGATTGCGGCTTAAATTTTCTTTTAATAAATGTTAATTAAATTAAAGCCGCACTTACTTTTTGTCCTCGTCAAATTTTTGTCTAAGCTTTATTTCAAAATTGATTACGATGAATTTGTAAATTTGAGTAGGCTACACCGTATTACTAAATTTCAGAGTGAATCGATGAATAGATAATTCGCGATTAAGGTAAATTGACTCGTGTTTATTTACATGTAGGTATATAATTCAATGTGTAATCAATAGTTGATCAAATTAATTACGAGAGTTAGTATTTTTTCCGGTAAAAGCCGATTATTCGGAGTAATGAAAGTTTCGTTCATTACATTTTTAAATTATAAATAATTTGAAATTCTCATAAAATTACTGACGAACATTATTTCCCGCGTACTTAAATATTAGTACGTTAATTTTGAGATTATATAGAATTATTATACACTCGATTCGTTTGCTACATGATACAAGTATTTTAGAAAATATTAAAAAATATGTATATTTTAAGGTATGACTATGAAATAAAAAGTATATAATATTTCTAATAAAATGATTAATGAATTAAAATTAAGAACATCGCAGGCTAGTTGAGTTATACCTGATTTTGTCAAATATCGAATAATAAATGATGGTTATATACGCTGCGGGCTAAAATCACACCGATCCAACGTTAATAACACTGGGCACAAGGAATAAAACACAAAAATCTTGAAACACGAAGGAAAGGAGAATGTTGATAAGTAAATAGAGGAAAAAAGAGGTAGATATAAACAAAATGAAGGAGTACAAACTACACAAGAATATAAATGAATGAAACACCGGCGTTGGAATCACTCCAAGTGAATCTCTTGAGCGTCCTCTTAAATACAAGAGAAAGATCGCAAAAGCCACTGACCGTGATCGATGAGAGAAGAAAACTCCTTCGTAGATCTCGACTCTTTTTCTTCTTCCCCTCTCTCTTTCTTTTCGTTCTGGTCTATTCGATCAACTGCTTCGCTAAACGGAAGCAGGGGGAGAGCCCTCCCCGGTGGCTCGAGAGCTAACAAAACCAGAAGATGCACTCACTCGCGTGCGCGAATATTTTCACAAATAAAACGAAAAATTATTTGTTCCCTTGGGTATTTTAGCGCTCGAAAGAGAAAGACGGTGTTTCGGGCGTGGCGGTTCGCGATCGACTGCCGCGGAATCGACGGAGGTCCGTGAGTCATACGCCTCCCCCGTCGGACGATTCCCCCTCACCGCCCCCACCGAACTTACTCTACTCTCCTCTCCTCTCTCTCTCTCTCTCCCCTTCTTTTTCGTGCGCGCGCGTAAGGCCCGCCGCCGGTTTTCTCTCCCAGTGTGGGTGGAGAGAGGGGCCGCTGGAGAATTCAGCACGCGGATCATCATCCAGAGGAGTGCGAGGATTAGATGAACATTTTCCCTTCCAACTTTTTTTCTTTCTTTTGGCGAGGTGAGAGTTCGGTGCATCGTTAGATATCCGACCTGAATATTGGAAAGTATTTAACAAATTTATCTTCCCGCTGATCTAAGTGTTATACCTGTATTCCACGCGAGAAAGAGAAATACACGCAAAAAAACCGTATTGAAAATTAATTATTTACTACTTCGACGAAGGCTAAATATTTTTTATCACTTTCAATGTACTAAACAATTAGATTTATTTATATTCGATAATAATATAATACGGTATAAATAAATTGTCAAGTACATAAATAATCCTTGGAGAAATTAAACTTAATCGCGGTTTTAACGAACGCGGACACTCCGCGTTAAACTTGGAAGTAGAATTAGAATTTACACCGACGAACATCTGCGAATTTAACTGCACGTATGTATACATATATTTTTTGCTAAATTTAACCGTACAATATTACGCGAAACATTAAACATTTTAATTATTTTCAAAGATGGATATTACATTGTTAAACACACAGACTTGAACTTAAAAATTAATTACCAGCAAACGAATCTCGTATAAAAAGATGCTTCAAGCATCAACGTGGAAGAACACTTAAACTTTTACATTTCTCCTTCGGATTAAAAGTTGAAAATTTTAAAACACTGTTAAAGTATAATGTTTTGACTTGTTTTACTGCTCGGGGGATTAAAAATAGATCGAACAAATTTGTATAATGGAAAGAGGCGCAAACTTTCGCGTAAAAATTAGAATATGACTAAGGGAAAATTTACGTGATCAAAAATCTCCGATACGTATATATGAAAGCAAAACAAAATAAAACTTGTATAAATTCTCTTTTGTATTAAGAACGAAATTTTCCTCGGCAACGAATTTCATAGTACTAGACGAGTGTGACTAATCGATTTTTTTTTCACATCATTAACGAATGTACTTAAATTCAGAGCGACGCGAGGGTTGTAGACACAGTTATAAAAAGAAATCGAGTAGTCGCGTGTCGTGTGAGTTTATTCCGACAGGTGTCACAATTTTATGCTTTATAAAATAAGGATGTTGATAGATCGTTCGTCCGCGTATTTGTAAAAGTTCAATATTTGTTATATCTTATACGAGCGTATGGAAACAAAAAGAAATGATTTAAAACGCAAGTAACGAACATATCGAATTGACGATTAAAGACGTCGATAGCGACAAGCAAAAAATTGATTACAACGAAGATTAGAATAGAAAAGTGTCTCTGTGTGTGTATACATTTAGGTTCGAAATGAAACGACAACAGTCTTTTACGGAACTACGGGCAAACATTATGCGAGACGATAAAAGAGAATCATATTTCCTGGACTCGTCCGTTAGTCATCAGACGTGTAAATATTTGCAACGTCACAGACAACTCGCTAATTCGACATAATTAGCTCTCTGTACTCTCGTGTCCAGTACCATGATACACCACGAGGAAAGTTGTCATTTTTTCTTACCGTCTTTCCCGACGCACAAAAACAACGCCCGATGAAATTGTGTATTTTATTTACCCTCCAGTTTGCCAAAAAAATATTTCAATTTCTTTACATAATAAGCAGGCGAATCAACTGTGTAACAAGGTTGATTAAAACAAAAAGAACCGATATTATTATCGAACAAAATCATTGGAATTCGAATTCGAATACCGTGGGCGAATCGACAGAAGGAATTAGGAAACTATATAGATATACCATTGCCTTCATCGGTTCATCGACGTGCACGCAGCCACAAGCCTGAAATTCCCCGCGTGACAGCCACTCTTGATTCCTTTGCGTTTAAAGCTCCAAGCCCATTGTTGCCCGGATGGTCAAGCTTGTTGTTCGACAGTTTTTGCATTTACATAGACACATACAATCATTATATACATATACTTTCTATACGCGTTCGATGTCCAACTCTGCATACAAATTCGCGAGAGAGTCCCGTGATTCTTTCGACGACAAAATACGCTGTCGTTTTCTTTTTTTTTTGATTGTACGAATAGGGATAAGAACGATCGGCAGTGTCAAAAATGTATTCTTGAATATTTGCGAAGGTTTGTACATCAATTGGTTTAAACGTTTTCTAAACTTTTGTTCAAGTGTCTTTTCCTACTATTTCTCAAGTTCATTGTGTAAAGACATCCAGAATTTTAACTTTGTTTACTTTTCTTAGCAACAATCTAATGTTGCAATTGACGTATTGAGTATCGCAAATTCACTTAAAATAACGTACATTCTAAAAAAAATATTGAAAAAGGTTAATAATTTAACGTATACATATTTTTTTAATTTAACACGTCAATTTTTTTTTTGTTTAAGATTAATAAAATCTACATCTACTATAATAATAGACCACTTCACTTCACTTCAACTTCACCTCTGTCGATCCAAAGTTAATTACAACAATAATTACGAAATCATAAATGTAATTAGAAACAAATTGATAAATGATTCTGCAGATACTATTTTTTTTTAATTTAAATTTTAACTAACATCTACAGAGACTAAAATAACTCGTAATAATGCAACCTGATTAAAAGGAATCTTACTAGTTTTTGCCATATACTGTTCGATTATACCGCTTGGAACAGATGTTTTACCGAACAGGAAGTACTAAAAAGGTACCTTAAGAAAACTGTATAGAAATCGATTACAATTTTTATCACCGCTGATGTTTCTTTTACCCGATGTACGTAATAATTTTCTAAATTATTTACACTGCAACTTTTTTTCGTTTCGAATAAACCTGCATAATAAACTTGTACGTATGCATATATATTCGATTTTCATGAAAGTGTAATTAATTGCAAACTAATCGACAACTCGATTAAATAACGAATTTAACATCGTGCAATCAGTGCAATAAATGTACTAAATATACCAGAGAAATTATTTTCGGAACGTTGCAAAAGTACATCAACGGAAATTATCGTGAAGAATTCAAGGCCACTAGCGAAGCGAATTGTACGAAATTCCAAACACATCCTCGATATTTACGTATATATGTATATATGTCTCTGTTCCATAATTTGTCCGTTTTTTGCTTATTCCTTCATTTTTAAGATAATTGCAGCAAAAGAGACGAGATAAAAAAAAAGTTGTTTCTCAAGTTTATACGTATGCTAATTCCGAAAGTAAAATTTCATGGAATGTTTCTTCGACATTCAAATGTGTAGGTATATGTAAAAATGTGTTGTTGCTACAAATAATAAATATTTAAAAATCTTTTTTCAATTTAAATGAAATTGGTTAATATTTTGACTCCTCGACGATCGGTCGAAATGCGTAACGGTATACGAGTATACATATACACTTAAATTTACGTTAGCCGGATGTTTAACGAGAAAAAAATATGACAGTGTAACTTTAAAGTTAAATTGATGAGATCAAAACTACGTAACTCGTATTGAAAGACGATTAACTTATGTAGTCGCTGATATCATCGGCTCAATTGCTATATATATTCGAGAAGGAGCGATCTCTCACATTGGTTAATGCGATATATTACTTTCTCTCTTTCACAACAATAGAATAGATATAAAACTGTATCGAATAAAATGTCTACTGGCACGCAACCGGGTTTTCCCGTCTCCACATAAACGTAAATAACACAACAATTTAATTACAATTACATTAAATACCTTTAGAATGTTAATTAATTTTTACTATATATTTTTTAAATGTAAAGTTATTATCGTTAACACACTGAAGAGAAATTCAAAAATATATTTTTTCGAATACGTATGATAAAATATTTTGTTTGAATCTACAAGATGTAAATAAATGAATGCTTATGACCAAAATATTGATGGTGTTACGGAATGGGTCGCCTCTTGCGTACCTGATGTAGGTTTGCGCGTGGATATGCTAGGCAGCGACTCTCTGTCGACTGTGAGAGCGGCGGGCCACCGGACAAAGGTTTCGAATACGCGACGCTGAGGTAAGCATCGTCGCAGCACCTCCTACGGTGATGTTCACCGATCTCCTCTCAGCGCATCCGTAAAAATGGTAAAAATGGTAACGTGTATGCGAGATTATATAATTTTTTGTCTAGAATTTCATATAATTAATATTGACAAGTTTTATTATGCTCAATAGTATATTTTCCCACATCAACACTACGTCTTTTATTCAAAATACTTGTTATAAAGCTTTTTGAAATTTTTTGCAGTTTCAAATACATTATCTTCCTTTCAATTAAAATTTGTATAAATTTTAGTTTCAAATGATTATATTGTCAAAAACATTCAACAAAATTGATTTTTTTTAAAGAAATGAAATGTTTGTCAGTACAACAATTTATTTTTATCATATATCGATTCGACTTATCGTATTAAAAATCCTACCAAGAAATATTTCCTATAACGGCGCACCGATAAAAGATGTATGCCACGTCTAATTAACATACACGATAACGAGATCGCGAAAAGAAGAGAGAGGGAGGGAGAGAGAGAAGAAACGCCTGGAGCAAAAAAAATCCTATCCACGTGTAACTGACAAAAGTCAATGTCAAGGATCGAATCTCTAGGAATATCTAATGCGAAAAGAAAATTGTTAAGGGATATGATATGGGCAACGATTTTGATGAGTCAACTCTGGGTTACGGGTAATTGCTGATAAGGTTGGTCGGTTGACGTTGATGGATAGACACTGCGACTCCTCCGTAGAGAGTCGAGCCGATAATTTCAGGAGCACCGGTTTTCTCACGGTGGATTTTCTTTCGTTTAAACTTAACACACTCGCGTAAAAATGCATTAAAACATCGATAAACAATTATTTTATGGTAATATTGCGAAAGGATAAAATGTTAGTCAAGTCGAAAAGAAAGTAACGTGCACAGGTTTAATTGTTTCTTATTACATTGATAACTCATCGTTACGAAATAAATTACAATATGTAAATATGGGATTGAATCGAAGGTGTTCGTTAATCATAATAATTTAACGTTTCATCGTTGGGGTATATGTAAATCGTGTAATTACGAAATATATTTTATAAATAAATGTGTATGCGTATGTGAATGTATATATATGTATAAAATTCTTAAATAAAACGAAAAGAAAGAATGAGATTAATTAACGTTTGGAATAATGTATGTATCGTTGATGATACACAAAGTATAATCTTGAATGGATTCGGTTAAGCAAAGTATAAAAGAAGGGAGAAGGGTAAAGAGAGCCTTGACCTTTTCCGGTTGGAGAAAGGCCGCGTCAAATATGGACCTCGTGATCGTGTTACGGCTCTTAAACTTTTTGCTCCTTTGAGATAGCGTATTTGAAGCAACCAGAGCGACTTAAATGGTGGTCCATGTCCGTTTAAATGCTGGATACTTAAAAAGTAAAGGATGGCTTTTTCCGTTTCACTCTAATCGACTTTCGTTTGCGAAAAAAAAATAACTTTTTACTTTGCGCTCTTGGGTATAGATTTTTGGGCGTATACCCAATTTTACGATAGCGTACGCGTGTGTAAAAAAATTTTTAAATAGTAGTTATTACATAAAAATTATTATGTTTTTATACCTATTTCGGAAAATGTTCAAAATTTGATTTTATATATTTTATCGTAAAAATTAAGTTCAAATGTATTAATATTTTTATAGTATAAAATGAAACGATTTTTAAGAAAATGTAGTTTTTGAATAATTTTATTTTAGTATGAGAAAAACGTTCTATTGAAAATGAATATATCGTTAGGATATACTTAGATTATGGCGATTTTTGGTATGTTTTGATAATTAAAAAAAATTAAAATATCGACTATCCGTATTTTACAAATAGTTACATAAAACATAACAAAAATTCGTATAATATACAGTAATTTTTAGAACAACATTTTTCTCCGTATTTTACGAATAATAAATATCCGTAAAATAAAGGTATAAAAGTTAAACAATCGTGGGTTAAAAATACAAATCGATCGATCAATTAAATTGTGCGTCCAACAAAATAATAGCATAAATCAACGGATGGAACGAAAATTAAGACAACGAAATCAACCGGGATTGTAATGTACGTGTGCGTATGTGTATAATCGGCGTACTCCCACCTGATTTGGTAACAATAACGACATTATACGCGAGCACCTCGGTTCCAGAAGGATCGTAGGGAAGTTCCTTGTCGGTAGGCGTATGGTGTCGTTGTACGCGCGTGTGTGCATACGCATATATACCCGGTGTGCCTACTCGACATTCGCACTTTCTCCGTCGCGTGCAGGGAGTCGATTCGAGGAAACGCTGTCCGTTCGAGGCAGGTGTGGTCGTCGTGCAGGTGGGTGGGTGGTAGGGTTTCTCACTTGGTGCCCAACTTATATACCCGTACGTATTTGCTCATCGCGATCTTTAAATAATTTGGCATTTTTTATTTACTCTACTTCTCTCTAACTCTCTTCTTTTTCCTAATTCGAAATTCAATTTTTTCGAGATGTACTCGTTGAAATTGGGGGTACTTCACGAATCACCCTCCAGATAGTGATATTTATTTTCCGTCTGTTTTTTAAAAATGCACATTATTGTTTTAAGAAAGTTTTAACTTTGCTTTAGGGCGTACTAAACTTTCTGGCAGACTATGGGTCTTTATCACGCAATTTCGTAATGGTATTAAACATGCTAAAGTAATAATGTACCTAGTTTAAGGAATTACGCGGTGTAATATATTTAAACGAGTATCATGGAAAATTATATAATTATTTTAAAACTAATATTAATATTTGAGATGAGATCAAACATTTATATTCCGAAATATCTTTGACATCTTCGCGAACCCACAGGAAGTGAGCACGATGCAGAAACAAAATACAACGAAATATTACATATATTGTTCGAACGAATAATAAAAATACAGTTGATACAACGAATTTACGTAATATTAAAAATTACGATTGTCAAAAGTTTGAGCGGAACGCGATGTTATATCGTGGGTGTCGCCGTAAAGAGCTATTGTCCTGCGAGAAAAATTTGCTCGATGCCGCAAGATAAACGACACATTCTGTATAAAGTTAAAAATATATTTTTTTGTACGAAAATAAAAAATTGTATATACTGTCAGAATTCTTAAAACAGATTATACTTCCGATACCTAAAGTCTCGTTTGACACGAATAAAGTTTTGCACCTTTACTTACGAGAATCGAGAGTTCGAATGTTAAAATAGCGAAACGTTACGATATTTGATAAATATTAACATCAGGTGTACGTGTATATATATATGTATAGCGATGGGTGGCAATGTATATACCTGTTGGTTAAAAGTTAGCGGTACATCGTACATAGGCTATGTCGCAGAAAGGCTCGAGGAAGTTAAGCGCGCGAGCACTCCTGATGTGCATTCCGAAGTCTAACGAGCGCGACAGGTCATTATCCTTCGATGAAACAATCTCCGTCACTTCGTCATGCATACCACAATGAAGAATAAATTGCGAGGTATAAGCTATATACTAAATCTACTTCAATTTCCGGGAAAACTCGGACGATGCTCTCCCTATTTCTCTCAACTTCTACCGATATATACGTATAGAGATGTATACAGTATACCTATTAACATTCTTTAACAACACTTTTCAGATGTACCTATTGCAACGGATAATAACTTCGTTTGACATCCAGGACGACGTTTTTCTTTTCATTGGACGAGTTAATTATTGGCCAGTTTGTACGTGACAAATTTTATATTATAAATCGAAAATTATTTTGTATTTCCATTAAATTACACCTTGCGGTTGATGGCGCACTCGATAATTGATTACCCAGATTTAAATGCTTATCGCGTCAATTTTTCAATTTGTACGCGAACTTACACCTTTGTCAATCGTGTAATTATCGTTTCTATAGTTTTACGTATACTATCGTTTAAACGAGCGCGGACGATTTTAATAATATGAAATTTAACGAGATAACGTGGTAATTTTGCGAAATACGATGGCCTATAATCAATTTCCTGTATATAAGCATACCTATTTTTTAACACTTTCGTTTATGCAGGATAATATGTACCTATACCTTAAACAAACGTACATTTAAATCTTCGCGAAAAACATTAAATGTAAGTTTTTATCGATCTTTCCAAATGAAATAAAAATCATAAACTTATATTTTCTTTTCTGTATAACTTTTTGGAAGTCAATGACACCCTTCTTCAGACTTCTAATTTTGTCGTTGCAACATGATTTTCGTCGCGAATCGGATAATTTCCTCGTTGTATTTTGGAAACGTCAATGTCAGCGAATAACCCAATAACCCAATAACAGCTGATCACGCGGTGAAAATATAGCTCGAGTTTAATAAAAGAAACAGTCGAGCGATTACTTAACAAAAAATGAATTTATGCTAAATGATTAAAATTGTGATTAGAAAAATGATGATAATACAAAAATTAGATAAATATTTCTCGTGAGTAGAGTTTTGTACACAAACTGACGCAATAAATTGAAAATCTCCTATAACGACATTGAATTATTAAATACTTCATGAAATTTTAATAGAATCATCAATATTAAAACAAACATTTCAATTTACCAGCAATTTTGCATTCGCAAAACTGTCCGTCACGCGAATAATGACACGTAATTTTTAATGCCGCGATAAATAATCTTTTAGACAAACAGTACATAAACGTATCAAGTGAAAAAATGCGGTACATAATTAAAATACGAAATTTTTAAAACGGGCTTAAAAAATCGTAAATCATTCGAATGAATGACAAATAATTTTACGCCAGTAAACGTGCCTTTTCATAATATTTACCGTCTACGTGTATAATTAAATTATCAGTACGTTTCGCAAGTTTGACTAGTAACGGTTTAATAAATACATGTATATTTCACGTATATAAATTTATAAAATAACTAATACACCTATAACGAATTATTTATAAAGTAAATATCAATTAGCATTACAAAAGGTCTACATATATACACACGCGTTCAATAGAACTTGTACGTGTATTACTATAATCGTGTAGCGTGTATAAATACGAAAAGTCGAGGCACTTGTAAAACACGACTATCGGTAAATGTAAATAATAACATTTGAATAATATAACACCTTTTCACATCATTGAAGGAAACAACTTCAAATATGATATATGGAAAGAGCATTTTAATGAGGCTTTAGCATATACTACACGACTTTCTCTACAATGCACGCGTATGTATATATATACACTAGATACTAGACGACAAAAATATGCGTGGGTACAGACTGGAAGAATGAGACATATATATACATATATACGTACACACACACCATTAAAAATGCTAAATTCATGAATCTAATCACATGGCTATAAGACAATTATTTAAAAGACTCGTCGTATGTTATTAATCATATTTACTTATACTACAGATCAATTTATATATTTATCATAGAAAATGGGCATTGTAAACGCAACGGATATCAAAATAACATAATGCAATATATGGTAATGCAAGCTTTGACAAAAAAGGCAAAACTCGAGTTGCATCACTCGAAACTTGGTTCTCTAGTTTTTTTCTCTTCACTCGCGCTCGAACGTTTCACGCGGGTTAGGAGATGACGGAACGGTCTTGGTACACTCTTATTTACGATACGAGGTTGGTATATATGTAACGTAGACACTTTTTGTAGCAAACGAAACACGTGCTACAGGTACGTACACAATTTAAAAAAACGGTTACTCCAATTTCCGATAGGATCATTATGCAAATTATTTTTTCGCATTTAACGTCGATAATAATATTTTCATTCGTGTACACAAAATCATATTTCCAACCTGCATAAAAAAAAATCAAAAGAAACCTCGTATTTTTCGTGCGCGCTAATTATCGAGTTCATTATACTCTCGAAAACGTTGATCGGTTCCCATAGAAACCGAGCGATAAATTTCGCAGGAACCGAGGGGGTATACGCAACGCTGCACGTTGAAGATATAAATACCCCGCCCCTTATAAATAAAAAAAAGCATCTCTCGTGGCTTGTCCTTATCGCCACTAATTACCAATTAAGCTAATACTAGAGCTCGCTAATTGTTTGCGTGGACCTAGTTTTCAACCTGCACAAGCGAAGATTCTTCGCGGCCTGTTACTCCTCTCTCTCTATCACTATATATATATATACACGTATAATCGATTCTTATCTCTTGAACATTCGGACGATAAAAGACACTTGAATAGACTATTTACATTTCGTTAATTGTTATTATCTACAAATCAGTCTTGTAATCTTCATTAGTTTGTATTGACGACTCGCGTCATCTATGCTAATATTTTCTTCGTCTACCTTTTTTTTATAATTGATTTTGTTTCTAGGATCGCCTCGTTATTAATAAATCTTAATGTATGCAATTTCTTTTTATTGTAAATAAGTTTTTTTTATTCGGATACTTTTGTTTTTACGTAAGGTAACAATTTAAATTATATAATTTTTATGAATTTAAACAAACTAGCGTATAATGCATTTTACCGAAGATTGTAATCTTTCAGCTAGACCGCAAACGTTCTCTTTGTTTAGATTGCGATTAATTATGTAACTAAAACAAGTGAAACTAATTAAATTTTGTATACGGATAAAGTACGTATATCGCGTACTAAATGAAAACTTTTGTCTCAACCTTAATTTTATGATTAAATTGGATGACAACGTTGACCCAAAAAGTCCTATATATATGGACATCCACAAATTTAAGTTGAGACAATAGAGTTATTTTGTCTGCAATTACATAACCGGGTGCAGCGCAAAACGCGAACGCCTACAATGCGAAAAATCAAACGAAACTTTCCGAATAAAATATAAATTAAAAACTCGAGCAACTTATCTCGCAGAGCAATCAAGATGAACGCTCAGCGTGAATACCCGTACTTTCGAGCGAATTTCTAAGAAAGCTAATGGATCGACGCTCGAAACCGATCGATCAATCGCGTGTGCGCGAAAATTCCAAACGCTTGCGATGCCCTCGAAAGAAAGTCCGCGAAGAGAGCGAGGTATAGAGAGAGAGAGAGAGAGAGAGAGAGAGAGAGAGAGAGAGAGAAGGAGGAAAAAACACAACAGTGTGTGCTTCGGTCCAATTAAGAGACGCGCATCAATCATTTCCACGGCACATGCTCTGGTGTAATGAACAATGTTGCATCGTGATTAAACTACCACTACAACTACTACCACATACGTGACTCTCGGAGAGATTTCGAACAAGATTTCCGTCGGTCCAATGAGACGAGTACACGTTGAGATTCACGCTAATGGAACTACAATATCAATATTCGCCAAGGGAATTCCGTCTATCGAGATTTGAATTTCGTATCGTTTTGGGATCCATATGTGATCCTTACGTTTTCAGAAATGGTTAAAGTTGAACTCTCCTTACCTAGCATACAAATTGGACTACTACTGTAATCTCTCGAGGTTGAAAATAGTAATTTCGTACCTTGCGATGACATTTTCCATCGAGTTTTAAAAAAATGGCCAGTTTTTACCTGAACCTCGTTATTCTAAATTTTTCACATCATTTCTATAAATCTCGACTCTCTGACTTTTAAGAAAAATCACATTTTATAAGACACATTTTTAAAAGTATCACGTTGCGAAAGTAAATTTATTATACAATGCAAGTCCTTGAATTAGAAAATTTTCACCACTTTCTATGAAATATTAAGTATAATTTCGCATTTTTGATTATTTTATGAAATAATATATAAACATATACGATATCGCGTATTGCGAAATGTTATACACGTAACAAATTATTTAATAAAATTTACCGTTGCGATTGCGTTGCAACCGTGAGACACGTTGTAGAATCTAGAAAAATTTCGTAATTTTTTTATACGTGTACAAATTTAGCGTAGTGTTACGATAAAAATGATCAGGTTCACTGCGACTACGAGGACTACGAGGTATATTGCAATATCAATACACGGTCACGGTTAATTTTACAATTTTCAATTTGTCTATACAACAAAAGTAATATTACCAAAAGGCAATGAAAAGAAAACCGAATGCAACCCATCAGGATAACAATCGAAATAAAAGAGAAAGAGAGAGAGAGAGAGAGAGATGGAAGAGATGGAAGAGATGCTCCTAACGCGAGAAAAGTATATGAGAGGGACTGTAGAGAACAGGGTAGCGGAACAGGTCAATCGTGACGTAACATCCGGGAGAACAACACAACACAACACAACACAACAACTACTACGTTATTCTTGTATAGCTGGTGCACACGAAGCGTGCAATTTACACTTCTCGCGCCCTCGCACCTCACTTTATACCGAGATAAGAGAGGCTGTAAGAATAACCGATTGTGTTTGCCTTTACTAAAATCGAGCGATTTATTAATGCGATTTGGTTAACCGATAAATATACATACACACAAGCGCGCACAGACAGCCACACGTATAACGTATATGTACCGAAAGGTTGTGGGATACGCGTGGCCTTTTGTCGAAACTCATTTTCACGAGAGCGCACTGTCTAGCTTTTAAATTAATGCGCTAAAGGGAAAATTCGAAATTCTATGGTAATTTTAAAACGCGTTTAAACGATTGTTTATATATATATGTATACGTGCACGTATACGCGTATTATATCTCGCAAAGTGGTGTACGGAATAGATGGTGGTGTACAATTCCTGTATAATAACACCGTTGGTTACGCCAAAGATTTTATTAAGGATATATCCCGGAGAGTTATATACATCGTTTTGTATAATTGAATTATTTCAAAGATTTTCCATCCGATATACCGACCGGCGCACGTACAGCGAAACGCTGTTAAAAAGTATTTTTCACTTTTACTCGAATCGTTTAATACCATCGATTTAGTTCGATTTAGGTATAAGAGCACGAGCTACTCAATTTTCAAAAAGTGACATAACGTTAAAATACTTGGGAGAGCCGAAAAATAAAAAAAAACGGTGAGGGAATCGGGTATAAAACTCGTGAGGTCCGCGGCGGGTTGTGAGCGTCTATTAGGTATAGAGTCAGCCTCAGCTCCCGTACGGTTTTCTCTCGAGCCGGGCTCGGTGTTGCGCGAGCGCCGTTATTACCACATCGCGCATTCCGAGTCGATGATTCATCGGCGAGATCTCGATGGGTTAATGGCTGCGCGCGCGCGAAAAACTCCGCGCGCGTTTCGTCTCCCCGGGTGCAGGCTCGACACGGTGCAACACCGCAACCTGTTTACGCTCCAAGAGCACCGCCAATCTAACGCTCCAACTTACGTACGTGTGGGTTTACTTTTCTTAATTGTTTTCGACCGCTCGACTATATATATATATTTTATTTTTTCATTTCCTGATAATCGTATTTGGTATTATTTTAATCAACAGATCGTCATATTGTAAAAAAGAATCCGAGGAACGAATGATCAATTGCATAAATAAATACCGAGATGTTACGTATTTTTCAATTATTATATTGAATGTACAGATCAATCAACATTCGTGTATATGAATCTGAAAGCTCGTTAAGTTTCAAAATCAAATGCAAACATTTTCGAATATCCAGCTATTTGGAATATAATATATATATTGGAGATTCATTCGTATATATATATACATACACATATGCAAACATATACAGTAAATTTTCGCGAGAAACTGAGTGCATGGCCTGGTTATATATACACCGAAACTTCGAAATCAACGTTGAGCATCCGCTTGCCAGATGCCACTTTACATATACGTGGATATATATATATATAATACATCGATCCAGAAACTTTCTTCATTATACGGTCGCAAGGGAAGACCTTGTTTTTGTATTTTAATATATTATAACTTGTATAGCTTCGTGTAATTTCCACCGTTTAAGAAACAAAAACAACGAAATTAATTTCTTTCGTACGTAAGGTTTTCTGGTATTCTCGTGTATCTCCTCGATCGATAAACTGTATCAATTTTCAATCAACAATTTCACATTTACGGTTTTTATTTCATTATAAAAAGTATAATGTGGTATAGACTTATTATTCTGGTTATAGACTGTTTAAAACCGTGAGAACAATGGGAATTGGTTGCTCTATGTGATTGTTTAAGTACGTATATATCCGTGTATATAAGTGGAGTGAAAGTTATGACATCGTTATCGATATGTGTCTTTTTATACTTTGTTAAACGGGCATGATTTTATTATACCATCCAATCGTGAATTAATATATGCACGTATACGTATATAGAAAGGATTATCGTCGATGTGATTTTCAGTTTGGTTGTTTATCATTCGAATTTCGGGTTACTCGATAAAATCAATTATTTATCCGGATGGTAAAAAAATCACATTTATTATTTTATAAAAATATTATTACTTCGATACAATAAATAACCTGTAACTGTAATTTTCGTATCCTCTTCCATTTGTATATCATTATGATCATTCAAGTCGAACGAATCGCGCACAAAAGCGAAAACTCTGTGGTGAAAATTACAAGAGGTTGCGGAGTCTAGACGCGACAACAATTATCCATCTAATCACACCGTTTCAAAACAGAAAAAGAGCCTCCCTTCACCCCTCATCGTGAAGGCCTTAGAAACAAGAGGAAAAAGATTAATAAACCTATACCTAGGAGATCTTGTCGTGAAAATCGCAAGAGAGTAAGAGATAAAAAGAAAAATGGGCAATGAGTCTCGTGGGCGGGTGTCTCGTTCCTTTTTGCGTACAGACCGAGAACCGGAGAGAGCCGGAGACAGAAAGGAACGAGATAATAACGGGACGGTTATATACTCTTCCTCGTTCTCGATGAATCTCTTCTTTCTTTCGGCTTGAAAGGGGCATCCGAGTGACTCACATGGTAATTGGGAAATTATAGGCGTATCTAGCGAATTCGAAGGTGTGCGCACGTATAAATTCCGAACGCAAGCTTAACACCGTGTAATTATGCACGATGCTTTTTACGCCCGAGAATACTCGAGAGTCGTGCCTTTTTTTTTCTTCTCGTGGACTTATTATACGTTGTTTTTCTCGCTGTGAGAGGGCGAGCTAAGTTTACGGGGTGCACGCGGTGTCGTAATTTTATTTATCTTCTCGCGGAGCTTATTTTACCCGTATCACCGTTCTCGTACTTACTTTGTCAACTCGTTGGGTGGGAATTCTGGGAGGGTTTTCGTCGCGATTAACGGGGCGTTTTATTCAAATTTTATCTTACCTACCTTATCGATGTTAAATATCGCATTAAATTATACGTAAGTTGAAAAGAGTATTTATTTATAAAATTATCAAAGTTCGTTGTACTTATATTAATAATGTCTATGTACTAAAAATAAGACATGAATGTTTACTAGTTTTTGGGGAAATTATTCCTAACCATAACTTGCAATTATCGAATAATATTAGTTGTTTTATTCAACAAATTGAAATTTATTTTAAAACGGTTGGTAAAGGATGTTTCACAAAAAGTAATGAGCATTCTTAGCTAAAAATTTAGTACCAAAGTAGGTAATTTATGAACAAAGAAAAGGAACTCTTAAAATTAGCTAAATAATCCCTTTCCTTAATTATATTCAAGTTCTTGTCATATTTTACGTCGATAAAGTACGCAGGATGAAAATTGAGTAAGCCATCCCCTTAACGTTTCATTTTTTATTCGACAGCTACCTCGCAAATCGTCAAGAAATGTAATCTGAATATATTATAGTATACATCAATAAATAATCAATACTTTTTAATTAAAATCGTGTACGTCGAAAATATAAAATACCATGATGTACGCGTAAAAATATAGAATCCCGATCGAATCTATATAAGCTATAAACTGTCAATGCAAAAACGTTTTTATACACAGAGCAAATAGTAATAGATAGCCTCGTAAAGGAAATGACAAGCGAATAAAAAAAATCTATTGTGACGACTTTAGGTAAAAGATTAAGTAGAATTAAATAATTTTAAGAAGATTGCACGTACCGGCGAAATTTGCCACCTATCTCTCAAAATCGCGAGGTCGAAATCAACGAGAGATAAATAAAATAAAGGAGTAAAACAATTGAACGAACAATGGAGTCAGGGACCAACCGTAAATCACCGGTTTCGCGTGTTATTTTGATCAAACGACACCCCACCGTGTACTCACGAATCTACCATTAATACCGATGTACATATATATAATAACGAGGAGGGTTACCCGGTTGGACGCAACGTCATAGCGATCCTGTTGATTAGTCCTCGGGGGGTTCCTTGCGTTTCCTCGGGTTTCGCTCGTGCAAAAACCGTCAGAATGTATGTATTTCACCCTCTCGGATCAATATTGATACCAAAGTCGTCTCGATGACTCATACGTATATATGTACAAGTATACGCCTCGTTTCGTTCGCCCGAAAATTTTCTTCGTACTCTAATTAACAACGAACAACGTTGCGCCGAAGAAAAGAAAATCGCATCGGTAGCACTATTTCAAGTTATCGTTTTTTTGTCGATGAAAAACAAAAAAAAACTCGATTGCGCTATTGAAGCACAAAAGTAAAGAAAAACTGGCGATACACAAATGCGAGTTGATCGTTTCTAAAGACCCGGCGAGTCCTTGGGATTTAAAATTAAGCGCAATCAGAAAGCAGCTCGAGGACAATGAGCCTGGTGAAGGATGCAAAGGTGTCCGTTGCCACGCAAGAGCAGCCTCGTTATTACACTGGTTGAAATCGTTGCGCGGGAAAGCAAAGCGCGCGAAAGCTCGCCGCAGAAAAGAATGAACAATTCGCAAGACCGAGAGAGACAGAGAGAGAGAGAGAGACGAAGGAGAATGTACGTTTATGGGCCATGAAATTGAACGAGGATCGGTGGATACGTATTCTCTTCTCTTTTTTGATGAATGGACAACATGAACTTTTTTTATACCGTTCTTCGGTCGGTGTTGTTTTTCAGACACGTGTCGTATTTAATTTCAAGAGGTAATAGATCTAGAAAATATTAGTTTATTTATATTATTATTAAAAAACATTTGAACAGTTGATTTCTTAATTTAATTTTTGAAATATAAAAGTTTACGGTAAACAAAAGTATAAACTGATCCTATTTTTACAGTGGTTTAAATATAAAATTCAACTTTAAAAGAAGTTCGTGAACACAAAAGAAACAAATTCTGTTCTTGGACTCATATATATAAACATCTAATAAAATTAATTTTTTATTACTAAGCCAGAGACCGGTAAAATTGTAAATATGATTATCCGAATATATAATAAATGTATATAATTTTAAATGTTAAAATTAATTCCACCAAATGTATAAATTATGATTATAATTTGTTGTGCGGGCAAGAGCTACATAACACAATAAAAAAATTGGCCTATTTGCATAGCTAAGTAAAATTGTTATAGTTAAAATTTAGTATGTTCAACGAGGAAAACGTTAATTCCTCTCGCACTGCGGAAATCTAGTGATGATGTCATTGACCATGCTTAATTCACTAAGCGTGCGAAACAGCACGTAAGTTACACGGATAAGCAATGTTATTAAAAGAACTAAACGTTACCTTCTTTTCCCACTAAATTCACTCGTATCGTCCTACATTACGCGTGTCATGATAATAAATAAAAATTATGGATATACCCTTCGATTTATTTTTTAGTACAGTCAATAAACATTCAATAAGCAACTGGTCTCGGTTCACCATTACACAAAACGAAGCCAAATGAAGGAAGAAAAGAAGCAACGAAGTAAAGAAGGACACCACCTGCCAAGGCTACAGCAGATGTTACGATCAGGATGACGCGTGTCTGCGAAACGTTTATTGGGTCGTAGAACCTCGGTAAAAGTGTTTCATCGATGTTTACAATAGGTGCAGGGTTCTGATGATGCACCTCTTTACGATGCGTCCAACTCGTTACTTCGATCGATCGATCGGCTATATACGTGCATGCGAGAAGCTTTCGGAATAATTGAAACTCTCTCGATTGTTTGCACGTGAGAGATTGCGCGTCTAGTGCCCTTTGGAGCTTAACGTGGATTTGCGTGATAAATCGAAATTCATTTCGATTACTGTGGTATTGCGGGATCGGAAAGAAAATTGTTTTAATCAACTAAAATTTTGTGGTTGATGATCATTCGATTAGAAAACATCTACTGTATTCTATACGTATGCAGATTCGCTTAACAAATAATCTTGCAAAAATATCCGTCTTCTTAGATTAAAAACAAAAGGAGATTTATTCGTGTGTGCTTAAATCGTTACCGTGACCAAATAATAAAGAGAATTTAAATATTTTTGTTTCTAAATTAAGAAAAAAGTAGCTTTGAAAAATAGTGTGATATTTCACACGGTGCGTGTAATTTTAATTAGAATTTCAAAAAGAAACGCTATTACGTCACGAGGTGCGAAAGTAGACAATCCCATTGTGAAAATCAGTATGTTTGTTACAAAATTGTAAGTAAAGTGTATATATAAAAATATTTAATAATACACGAGAGTTAATTACTCTTTAAATTTAACCTAATTGCAATAAAAATAATAAAGAAAAAGAAATAACGGTATAGATATAATGTTTACAATGTTATTCTAATAATCTATGAATAAACTTGAACGATTAATTATGGCAGTCCATTAGAAAATTGATAATTCCCCCCCGAAATTGACCTACTTGATCATTTTCTGGTCTAATACTGATTGAATCGAGTCAAATTACTAGTTTTTCTATATACTACCGTCTTTTTCATTCATGTTCGGATAATTAATGAGTCTACGTAAAATCCGACTACGTGCTTCCTTTTACGATCAATTTCATTAATTAAAAGAAAAATGTGAAATTAATAGGATTTTGTGAATACATTATGTTAATAACAAGGAAAATGGTTTAGTTTTCATTTTCGCGATATTATAATAACATTCAAAATTATATCAAGCATGTTAATTATTATTCGTTAACGGGTGCATGTAGTGATTAAATAGTGAAATAAATAACAATTACTCAAGTAAGTCAAAATTTTAATTGTACAAGTCGTATTAAAAATCCCCATAGGTTAGTTAGAATAAACCATTCAAATATCCTGTCGATGGGGCTTGACTTGTCTATTGTCTTAGCCCGTTTGGTACCGAATAAAGTAAAAATGAAGTGTTAAAGTTTTTTTTACACAGAAAGAGGCTAGATAACGTTTTTTTTTCTTCTTCTCGTTCAAAAATAGGCAACGGGAGGCGCGAGAACCAAACTATATACCGCGATTAAAATTCCAGAACAATCGATTCCGTTCGCTCGCAATAAAGGTCGGTAAGAGGTTGACGAACTCGACGGCGCTGCGTCGCTTTCTACCTGTTCTTTTCAGTCGGGCCGATGACAAGAGCAAATCACAAACGCAACGAGCAACGCCGCGGCTTTATTTCGGTATACCTACTCGACAGCCGGGAGCCGTTAAAACCGCACGCGAACGCGTCTATGTGTGCATATATATGTACGCTTGCGGCGACGCTCGCGCGGTTGCAACCGATTCTAACCGTTGTATACGTCTATCGCTTATCGACATTGATTCTAAACGTTACTTCATGTTTTCAAGTGTGAGAATTTAATGAGCGTTGATTAATAATGCACCAGGAATTTTGAAAGGGGAAGAGAGGTGTTTGCATTATTGTTAAAGTGAAAATGACAATAAAATTATTAAAATATATATTATACATTTTGAGGAATCCCTTACCAAAGATTATAATCCATTTTGGGCATAACTTTAATTTACACGATGATGGTTGTAAATTTTGGTAAGGAATTTAAAATAATTAATATTTTTGGCTGACATCCAGTTTATAAATAGATTATTAAACAAGGCAAAACCATAGACACTTAGAATTTGATAAATTAATCCTCTTTTTTAATTCTATTCAATTACATCGATTTAGGATTCCTTTGGAACGTGTAATTCATTTTTTAACACTGATCTCTGGCGGAAAATCAGTATTCTGGAGCCCGCATATGATCTAAAAAAACATCATTAATATGAACCGAATTCAAGTAGATCTTGATACATCCCGTTCGTATATTTACATGCATTGCGTATTAAACATTTTTTTCAATTCATATGAAAAAAAGCAAGATCTAAAACAAAGTTGTTTTCACAAATCTTGTAACGATACATTGTCTACGCGAAAAAGAAGGGGGTTGCCCAAAAATAAACCAATGTACATCTATATAACCAAGGAAAATAAACGTCAAGTTGGAATGTTCCCGCCGGAGTATAAAAATTATCGGATATACGTGACTTTGAGAATTCGTGCGCGAAGTTGAGCGAGCTCGCTCGCGGTTACCAAAACTTACAATACACACGAGGGATTTTATTATTAGAAAATCCCGGCTGGTGTCACTTAGCATAAAAAAAACAAACTATTCCACTGGAGACTCTCTCTCTCTCTTTCTCCAAAGTTTGACTTTGAACTGACGACGCGATTTCACTTCGTGTCATCTGCTGCCACTTATTTTCCATTATTTCCTTTTTCGACCGCTTGTTTGTTTAATTTTCCTTTTTCATCGCGCTATCGCGAGTACTATATTTAAAAGCACGAGGAGTAATAAAAGTGAATGTGGGACATTTGACGCGCTCGAATGGTTATCGCAACGTTTGAACTTTTAGTTGCAATATCTTAGAATTCTTCAAATGTATTTTTTTCTTTTTTGGAGAGGGGACAATGGGTTCATTGTTTTCGGATTTTAAGAAATGTTGATTTCTATAGATTATGTAAAACTTCGGGGTTTGCGAGGTTTGTCATTTGTCGATACATCGATATATCTTATGTAAAGAGGTTGGTTATGGATTTAAAGTTTGTTACTTCGATTTTGTAAGTGAAATATACACATTTCTACAGCTTGGCATTGTACGTGAACAATCTGTAAATTATATTAAATTATGCAAAATTATGCATTTCCATAAATTAAATTTCGTATCTGATATAATTTCACAAGGAGAGAAAAAAAAGGCAGTTGCAATAAGTTAAGAAACATTACCTTACGAAAGAAAAAAATATACGTAAGAATAAGTTTGATAAAATTGTTTGCAAATTTGCATTTAATAAAACTCGATCTTAGACAATCTGTAAAAAAAATTTACTCAAAAATAATGAAGATTAATTTAATAATTTGATATTCACGATTACACTTTCTTCGACAAAAGAAAAAGAAATAAAGAACCAACGCGTCCTGCATTGTTCATCGATGCCCAGATGTCAAGATGCGATAATACACGTATACAGTCTTATTAAGCGGTTCCAAGAAAGTGTACCTCTTTTTTTTTGAGGTCATACCGATAACTTATTGAAACGTTTAAGATATCCATATAGACTCTATGCGAAATAAAATAATTGAGGGCGGTAATATTTACCGTTCATGCATGCGCATACGAGTGTGCCTCATTTTTTACTCGTTAGCGCTCTGGGAAATAATATTCGTCTTTGACAATTGTATCTGTTCGTAAAGAGGATTTAGATAAACACCTTTATGTTGATATTGATATGTGTATCTCTCTCGCGTTTTACTATTTTACACGATTGTGTTTTTTTAAGTTTCCTAAGAACTGTTACACGCGCGATTTTAACAATGAGGTCTTAAATTTCTAATTGACAAGGATGTTATCAGAAGTTTCAAACTGTGGGAAAGTTGTGGGAGACTGTTGTTGGATGTTAATACTATGCAGACAAACAGAACGATTTGTAAAGTTGTTTCTAATTGTGTGTTAATTTTTGATAAAACGCGTAGGTAATCGACTGTTAATATTTACGCTGACTATATTTCGAAAGTGCATTTCAGCTATTTCTAATAGAATTTAAAAGAACTTTTTATGTACAAATTAATCGTTTTCTAAAAAAAGGGTACATTATGGTTAATTGTATCCTTAAAATAGATATTTTTAATTTCAAAATACTAAAAATGGTTAAATTTCTACCAGAGTAACTAAAATATTAAATAGGCAGTTGCAACAGTTTTCAACTATTTTAATCGTACATTTTACTACTCCAATATTTTGGTTGACATATTATATCTGAGAGATTTTTTATTTGTCACCAGTGAATCTTGACATCTACGTGAAAAAAATATAGTATTAAAAATGACAATAGTCTTTAATAATGAAATCATAGATTAACAAAATATGAAAGATGACTATAGTTAAATTTAAGCAAATTTTACTATTAAATCTTGTAATTTTTCTCATGTAATGATAATCATTTTCTATCTGAACTTTACCAAATGTTATAAACTTAAATGAATTATTTTCGAGGTTCCACTGGGATTTCAAGGTTGAAAATACAATATTTAAAATAAAATGACTATTACGATGTAGAATATTATTATTATTGACACGTTAGATCGAGCATACACGAAATAAAAAGACAAAGCTCGTAAGCGATGAAAGGCTGATAGGTGAAAAAGGAGCAAGTGTATAAAGAAAGAGAGCTCGAAGGAGCGTTTGCGATTCTCGCAGTAGCTGGAGTAGGTATATAACGGGACCCGGTAACGAGCAGGAAATACCCGCGAAGTGTTTCGTCCATGCGCGACATGAGTTACAATTATTGTTATTACAAAGTGCAACGGTGAAAATGGAAGCGCATACCACCGCGTATATATATGCGCTATATAGTTGATCTTCGTCGTATCGGAAATCTCTATCTAAATCGAACGATCATCATTTAGTAAATGCACTATTCGCACTTACTTCCAAAGTTATTTCGTATTACCTTGTACGTGTACTGTAATTGAGTGGTTTTCGTTTATATATACGTTATATCTTAATTGATATTCTCTCATCTCACGGGACTTAGAAATCATAGGTTTACTCGTGATGGATCTTTATTCAGTGTACACGATCGGGATGATTTACTACTACTGTATATGTATTTTGTAGTTACAATTTCCACTTTACCCTCATCTTTAATTAAATATTTCTCTTCTTCTTTTTTCTTTATCCTTATATTGATTTATTTAATTTACAATTTTGATTATAAATGTTAAATTATAGAATATTAAGGAGAGGCTAGCGTAACTTTCTCGAATTTCTAGAGTTTATATACGTATTCTCGGTACCGATTATCATTTTGAATTTTTTACACACCGTGATACTTGAAAATTATACACGAGAAAATCCATGGAATTGTTCAATTTGGGAGAATATTTCCATGAGTTGCATTACTATTATTCAGAGTAGCACAAGGAATGCTCATCTAGAATCGTAACTCAGGTTTTACGAGTTCCTTCGCAGGCTAATGCGATAAAAATGAATCTTTACGGGTAAACATCAACTTTTCGTTTTTACCGATTTATTTAAAAAATGCATAGCGTATAATCGACTATAAAAAATATTAATAATTGTTCGCGAAAAATTGGATAATTTGAAAATAATTTGTCGATAAATTAATTAACTTACTCCTAGTACTAATCGAAACCATAAATTGTAAATAGATTGGTTTTATAGAAATATAGGTGAAAAATGTAATCAACATTACCCCAGTAATGAAACGCTTTTTCTCGTGATTCTTAAACACTTTTTGGTTTGATTTTGATTGATTATATAAAGATTAAGTCTGTATACAAGTCGTTTCCTAGCATAAAACGTAGCTTTTAACATTTTGCGCTTTATTTAAAAATAGTGACTAATTTTGAGCTAATACAGGAAATATTAATAATATGTTAAATCGACTTCAGAATATTGTTTAAAATTTAATATACTTTAGAAATCAGGAATTTTTTGTTATAAATGAATGAAAAGCTGTACATACGCGTACGACACTAACAGAATTTCTTAAAATTCGAAGAATTTGCACTTGCTTTTTAATCTTCCGAAGTGACGTTCACTCCATTTAAATGGATCACAGTGACAAATGGCATTTCACCGGTATCTATTTACTGGCTGTTTTTCATACCCAATTTCTTTATTTTTATTTCGATTAGAGTGCATGGATAGTTGTATAAATTAACAAAGCAACGGAAGTAAAATATTGTATTATGGCATTATAATACGTAACCATAAAAGTGTTTAAAAATTTTGAAACTTCAACCTATGCACCTACATGTACACCCACAACGATGGATATGTATTTTTGAAAACAGTTCAATGCTCTTTAGCACCCAAAAGCTGTTTGTAAAAGGAAAAGTTGTCAGACTCAACATGTAGGTAATAGAAAGATAATCCATAAAAATTATCGCAACACTCATCACAATGACCCGATTTCCCGAAAATGTAAATAAAACGCAGAGAACAAGCCCGTAAATTTCTAAGCTCGCGCTTAACCAAACACTGGCATATACCTGTCAAAATCGTATCACTCCGACACGAAGAGAGAAGGCGTATGCAATTCTGCACGTAGCACGAGGTTAAATAAAATTGTATCCTACCGTATTGTAGAAGGCGCCGGCGTTTTAACGAAACAAATCGGGTAAACCAGGGCTCAGCTTAGCAAATATTATGCAGACTCGGTGTCACATTTAAAGTAGTCGGGTGGATATGTCCAAACGAGAAACAGATCCACGCCCCACCGCGGGGCAAAAGTTATGACTTCCGAGAGGCGAAAGGAGTAAGAGAGGAAATCCGTCGCCCACAATCGGTATACAAAACGCGTGGGACTCGAATCATGCTGAATCATAATGCAATAATGTCTATATGTATATGTATGCGTCTCTACGGATCGTCTTTTTATGTTTTTTTGTTAATCCTTATGCAACGATGAATCACGGTGCGCTCTTTCATTTTCAGATGCACAAAGAAATTTTCCAACGCTCCACTTTGGGTGAAAACGGATCGTTAGGCCTATTACGAGAGAGTGAGAGAGATAGAGAGAGAGAACAGTTTTTCTGTGTGTGTCAGTTATGCAATTTTTGTGTCTTTCTTATAACGCGGTCTTAAATGCTTACTGCGTACAAGAATCGTGCTATTTCTTTTATTGCTATACGGCTGAATTTTACTGTAACGCTACATCGCGAATACAGTTACGAGGAATTTTACTCGCGAATGTGTGCGTACACGTTGGTTGAAAACTGAGTTGAGCGGCCGACTTTGCGTTCCGAATTTGTTAATGATCGATCGCATCAATTTTCATTTATTTTAATTAAAGGTATATTGTAAACAAAAGTTATATATTAAATTACACACGGCATGCAGGTACGTGGTGATAAATTTCGATTTTTTTCGAATAAAACTGAAATCGTAACAATAATTTAGCCTGACATTTATAATTATTATAAATAGAAATTTCAACGAAACGTGACTACACGTTAAATCAGAAAGTATAAAGAAAGATTTTTTTCTTATCCGACTCTTTTAAAATAACGAACGAGTTTCGCGAGAGTCAAATTTTCTCTTGATGGATCGGTGAAAATATGATTAATCGGCGCGAAACCAGAACAAAACAAAAAGGTGACTAATAGAATCATTTATTACTCTGAAAACTTTTTACCCGAGGTTCTTTCGTATCGGACACACCGACGCACACGCACGATGGAAATTAAACAATAAGCATACGCTTTTCTTAACCTAAATTTTCATACTCATTAAACAACAATGAAATTAATTAAAATAAATTACGAACCACCCATTAATAACGAAAAATTTGAATTAACATAAAAGTTTAAGAAAGGTCGTTATTTATGTATACCCATCATCGAAGAAAATAATAAACTTAAAAATTACACCCCGTAAGGTAAGAGAAAGTGACCGATCGATCGTCCTCGATGTCTCCCCGATAATCTGAGATACCTTCAATTTCGAAGAATTTGGTAATCGGACATGCGTAGGTGGCGCGGGAAGTGGGGGTTGACGCACGCGTACAAAGAACACGAATTTATTACAGGCGCACTCCTCCCTGTATATATAATATAATGAATACGCGAAATATCGTGGTCACACCCATCGTCGAAAATAAATGAAGGTTAATCCAAAACCACGTACACGTACATGTATATACATGTATACATTTGATGCGTTGACATAGTTATCTTATCTTTGATGTATGTGTATGGGTTATATACTTTTACTTTGTCTCTTGTTATTTTTTTTTTTTGACCGATCGTTGCGGTTATCGGCCCTTCCGAATATATATAGATATATATATACACACGCGGGATAAAAATCTTCCTTTGTATATACATATATAAGTTCGCGTGCGTTTAATAAACTCGCAAATTTCTTTCAACCTTTAGTTTACTTTGACGATCGACGTTTAATCATTTATATTGATTACTTTCCGTGTACTTTTTAAATAAAAGTGTTTAAATTAATAAGTGCGATTGCGGTAATTGTAAAATGTATTGTGGTAAATTATTACGTATACACAGGTTGCATTGTAAACGAATAGTGTTTATTAAATTCAAAAGACATTTAATCTAAAATAAATATTTATATTAATCGCGTACACCTCGAAGCAAGATAAAAAGTACGAAAATAATGATACTTTTGAAAAATGGTTAAAAACATTGACATTGTCAGTTGACACTAAAAATTCCACGATATTTAAGTCTTTGTGAAAAAAAAACGAACGTTTGAAATAACGGTATACCGGTAAGGTACAGGTATTTTACATTCATTAAAATATCTCCTTTATAATAAATTATTACAACACCGGGATATGAATATGAATATTAATGAATTTTTCTAAATGAATTACGTTACAATGTGCACGATACATTCGGAAACCGTATGAGGGAATAGCACAAGTTTTACATTACCGAATTAAGGGATCTAAGTGACAATTATGATGAGGGTACGTAGCAACAATCATTTAACGATAACGTCAGAAAATTCAAAACCCGTTTCCTCCTCGTTTTACATACTGACTTCCTATTGCAAAAATTAGTTGCGGGCGCCCTGCACAATTATAAAGAAAAAAGAAAATTTGAAGAAGAAATGTTTTTTAAATTCTCATTTCCAGAATTAAAATTACAATTATTTGACACGTACGTCACGATCGCTTTAGCATGGAAAAATAAATGAAGAAAACGAGGTGACTTTGGGGAGGCATCTGAAATAAGTATCCTTAAATCTCCTGAAACTTAACACCAAAAATCGAATCTCCTGACGCTGAGCGCAGTAAAGAAATATTTATGCAATGATTTATAATAGCAAAGCGCAAGACAAATAACTACGAGGACCGTATATATACGCGCGTGTGCCTGTATACCTATAGACGTGTATAAAAAGCAGTTACGAGCGACATAATTTTTACAGAAAATCGGTATATCTTTCATCAAGCTACGGCATAATTCTTCCGAGTACATTATTGCGAGGTATTGCAATGATTTTCTTTAGAAAGCTCGCATTGTCAGCCCACTATAAATTATCCGGAGTTTGCAAAATTCCTTTTTTTTTTTTGAGCAACTGTCTTTTTTTCACCCGCAAGTTCCAAATATATTCGAGAGTCAAGCCAAAAAAGAGAGGGAGAATGCACGCAAATAAATGAAGTTCACTTCAAAAGGGCGTTGGTGAGAGAGGGGATTGGTTGAAAAAAAAGTGTAAAAATAGTCGGTACGAAGAGGGAGGAAGTAGACAGGTTCTAGAGGATGATTCACCAGTTTATGGCTATAGTACGCCGCGCCTTCGTTTTCGTACCATGGGTAGGTACACCATATATATATATATATACACGTACACACTACTGTGCTAACTCAGTGGCTCTCATTGTCAAGGAACAATGGACTAACTCACGGATGGACAGCTCAACATTTTACATTTGGTAACGTTAAATAATTTGTAATTTATCGAGAATAAACGGTAGCAAACGTACTCTTCATAACCTAAAGTGTAAACATTGATGCTAAAATGCTTAATTACAGAAGTGTAAAATGTCATAATTGCCCCTTTTATAATTTACACTTTATAAGTACACTTTAATAGAAGATTAACAAATTATCGTAATAATTTTAAAAAGTATAAAGCACGCTTCCATACATTCGAATTTCTATTTATTATATAGATAATTTAATTGACGTTTTAGCAGCCCTTCGTGTTTTGAGGTAAAAATAACTTACAATACTTTTTACACGTAGCAATACTTTTAATAAAGTTTTAAGTTCTTTTTCACTTCAGAGATAATTATTTTTTTCATAAGTGTAAAATCAATTATTTACACGATTAAAATATAAAAATGACTGCTCGAAATTCTACATCATCATAAAGGTTAATATCTCACATTTTACACTTTCGCACATTATAAAATTCCTTAGGGTTTAGACTATAGAAAATGTGCAACACTTTGTTCAAATCTTACAAAATAATCGAATTTTCTAACAAACAGTTTACATAAATTAATTAAATAACCCGTAACGTATTATTTATATAATAATTTTACATAATTCTTTAGTTATAATCATGGTCTGTTTATTATATAAATAAATGAAAAACATACTTTTCCTCGTATCCGTAAAAAAAATGAATTAACTGTAGCAACACATGAAAAGCTAACTAAAGAAAGTCCAACTCCGAAACACTAATGATCAAAGTTTCTACAAATACCTAACAAAACTATTAAACCTTCAAAAGGAACATGGTATAAAACTTTCGCAAGACTAATCAAGTTATCAGCAGTCGAAAAAAAAAACAATTCAGAGGGTCGATTTTTTTTTTCGTCTAAAAATACAAATATATACGGTATGGTTACGGTTGGTGCCACTTTCGCACTCACCCACGCATAAACGTCGAGATTGTATTCCCATTCGCGCGTATACCCATAAGCGTAAGACGATAAATCATCGAACCGATCGTTTCGATGAGAGGAGCACGCGTCGATGACTGTTGTATTTGTGCAAGTTGCGTGTGCCCTGTTATTTATCGATATTTACTTTTTTTTCTATTTTGACGTCCAGTAAGTTAAATGATTCTTGAATTTTTCAAATGCTCGTCTACCCGTGAATCGGTATACGCGAAAAGGAAGTAACGTTTTGGCGAAAATATTTTGATTAATCGGAACGTCTGCTTACGAGATCTGCTTCGAAAATACCGATTCATATACACTAATTAGTTCAATATTGTTGTGTTTATTTTCGTACGCCGTACTTTTAATACGGTCATTACCGATCAAATTGTATTAAAAAGAAGACATTCAATAAATAGTTGTTAAATTTAAAAAGTCAATTAATATTGCTTTAATTATTAAATTTGTTGAAAATTAACGAGTTATTTTGTAAACAACAGTCATAATGAATATCGATGTAATATACCCAGGAAGTACAAAGAGGATTATTATAAAAGTCGAAGGAATTTTTATCGAAAAATTTTTTTTTACGTTTAATAACCTATGAAATTACTAGTTCGTTTTAACGCGTGGTAAGAGTAATAATAAAATATTATATAAACTATTAAAAGAAGTTAATAACCTGCGAAATAACTTTAGAAATTTTTTTCAAGTATGTAAATATGGTAATAAACAATTTTGTTTCATTATAACCATAGACCTTTTGACGCGCGCACCTATACGTTAATATCTTCGGTAATTAGAAGTTAAATCGATTTAAAATTACCATCCCGTCTAGAAAAATGATTTTACAAAGTAATAAACTTTTATTCGATTACAATAGAATCTCAAATAGCATGACGTGTGTGTTTATCAATCATTTTCGGCCGATGGAGTGAAAATGTAAACTAAAAATAAAAAGTTAAATATAAAAGTAAAAAAATTGTTATATTTAATACAGAGCAGAAACAGTCTTCCATCAAGGTTTCATAAAACAAACGATCACGATTGACAACCGTATATACAACATAAAATACGTGTATTACCTGCTCCGTCCAGTGTATTAGACGGAAGAAATTTCTAGTCGGCCTTCGGTATGAACAATAACTGTCTATTATTTCAAGCTGTTGTTCTTAATATAACCGATCATGCTACATTTTCGACGTGTATATCGATACCTTAGCAACATCGAGTTACGTAATTAATTTTATGAAAAATCCAATACTTTTTCATGTAATTAGTTGAATAAAGAACAGCGTAAGGTAATCCTTTATTAAAAGAAAAAATGATATCCGGATGCGATTCAATATGCAAAAACATACGGAGTTGGTATATATATATCCCGAACAAAATGTTAATATAATAATTTTGTTCGTTGTTATAGATATTTAAATCGTGTATACACGAAACGGGATAATACGCGGTAAAGAGTAATAGCATCTCGTAAATTCGGGAAATTGAACCGAAACGCGCGTATCAAAATCATTTTCGCCCTTCGAAAGGAGCGCAACGCAACGTGCACCTCGAGTGTACAGCCTCGAAACGAATAACTATACGACATACAATATCTCGAAAGCGAAAGAGCGAGGCCGAGCACAGTTTTTTCCTCTTTATTCTGAATTTTTTTTAGTTGTTGTTCACGATCCGTCAGTCTCCCACTTCGGAAATTCCTCAATGCAACGATCGTCTTATCGAGCGTGACCGTTCTGTACTACTTCGCGGAGGAGAGCGCGAGGAGAAGACGGAGGTCGTTTCGGGGGAGGATCGAAGTAAAAAATAAAATAAAAAGGGATATCAGAGTCCGAGCGAGACAGATTCGTGCAAAAAACTACCGTGCGGATATAATGTATATAGTGCGCGCTCGGTGAATTCGATCCCCGACCAAGTGGATTCCTAACGATCGTCTTTCCCCTCGTGCCAGCGAACAGCCTCCTTTTTGCGGTGACGGGGCCTGCTGCCGCTGTCGACGCCGCCACCGCCACCGCCTCTCCCGCCGTCTACGTCGTCGATCTCGATTTACGCGAACGTCTCGTGCACTTAGAGCTTGCGCGAGCTCGCGCGTGTGCCATTGGGATTCTTTAGATTTTGCGACTTTCTTGGATTTATTTCAAAGAGTGTCGGAATTTATTTTTTCCTCCCTAGATTCTTTTGTATTTATGCGCTCGGGTGATTCTCTGTAGATATTTTTATATTTATGCGGTGACTTATGGAAATATAAATACGTTACATTAGAACGTTGTAAGTTGATGATTACAATTTTTTTTCTTACGTTATAATAAATAAAGATTTAACGTAAAAAACTTGGCTAAAATTTTAAAAAGAATTCTTTGTTCGTTAATTATGAATTGGTACCCTATAAATTAGATATTCGTTTTGTTTTCTTTTTATTTATAAAAAAACTAAATGGATAAAACATTGTTTGTATCAGGTCCCAATATTTACTTTGAATAATATAAATGATAATTCTTTCAAATACTATAAATAAATTCAATAAACGTTTGGGTTACTGGTAGTGCCTTTTTCTATACCATAAGTTTCCCAACTATTTTGTATTTATAATTTTAATTTCGAAATAAACTATTTTTTTCTCAAATAAAACAAATCGTACATTTAATTCAAGAACTTATTTTGAAGATTTTCAATTCAATGTTCAAATTGCGTTTATTAGATTCAGTAGTAAACTTCCAAATCTAAACATTGAAACCTCAAAAATATTATTATGAATAGAAAAGAAAAAAATAAATCGAAATAAACCTTAGCAGGTAACAGAACCGTTATACCTCTATACGAGTATTAAATAATTATTTTGATGTGACTCGTATATTAAACGCTAATAATTAGTAGTTATACGGTAATTAGAATATTAAAATTTCGCTACGTCCACAATAAGTGAGGAGTCGTACATCACTGGAGAAAACGTTATGGGCGCAGGATAGAGGTGTACAACCGTTACCGAGCTGACTCGGCAACGACAACCACTTATTTAACATTGAACACAAAGTGAATAATTGGACAATTTGCAAAATTTCGTTGAAAAGAAAAAATTAATAATTATTCCATACGCGTGGATTTGCAGTGATCAACCCGGCAAGCTCGTGGGAGGTCGTCCATTTAATTATCAACTTTAACGTACAGCTAAATAACCTTATTTACACGCGCGTACGTGTACCTGCAATTATTTTATGTACGTACGAGAACTTGCGTGTGCGCAAGGTATAAATAAATTGACACATATATCGGTATTTCGTACTTTTTCGTGATAACCGATTATATTTTCATCGATAACTTTTTTTACTTTTAACGTCACGTTTGCTTATACTCCGAGTTGACTCACGTAGTAAGGATATATAAATATTACGTGACTGCAAAAGTTATTAACGAATTAATTAAATCAATCAAGTCGAGAGAATACAAACGCACTTTAAATAGGTTGCGGGACGAGGTTGAATTGCGTAGTGAAAAATGTAATACTTAGATGTATTTTTTTTTTTTGCTTTACGTCGATTGTGTAATAAAACAATGATAATTGTTTGTTTAGTTTTTTATTATAATAAGGATATGGTATTAAATAAAACGTTTTTAAAATTACGTACTATTTTTCGTTGTGAGTCGTACAATTATTACAATATTTATTATAAGTGAACTTAATCAAAGTTTCTTTCATTACCGTCGTATTCGACAATATTTGTTTAAATTTTTACGTGTAGCGCTTACCTCCCAATGGTGCAGTGCAGCGATAATAAAGGATACTAATTAAATTTTCATCATCCTTTAAATCAGTAATTTTTCAGTTAAAAGCTTCTCATCGAGTTAATGTTTAATCATCATGCAAATAAAATACGTAGGAACAAAAATTCATAATTGCACGAGCAGTCGTTATTTATTATCACCGATAAGGTTAATAAAATCTCCCGAGAACATAATTACTCTCGTGAAAAAAAAAGAGCGGGGTCAAAAGAAAGAGAAGAACCAGAAGTCACGAAGGGAAACAAACGATTTATATGAAGTACGAATATAATAAACACGCCAACGGAGAAGAAAAAAATGATATACACAAGAGCTCTCATAACGGAGTTCGTGCGGTTTAAATAAATTTCAATTAAACCAATCGCCGTGATTTTTCCACCACCATAGAATTACGCTACAGAGAGGGACTCGTGCATCGGCGAAGCCAAACATAATTTCGCGTGAGATCGTTTAAAGACCATTTAAAAGAAAGCTCGCGAGTTGTTTATCTCGTTCGCCGCTCATCCCGCGATATCCACGGATAGGATCCATTTAAATGTCAGAGAACCGAGTGACCTGCACCTCATCGCCAGGAGTCGTGTACAATGTAGAATTCGAACGAGGATACCTACCGAGATTTCCAATTGGCGCATGGGATCTCCAGGTTTTTTCATTTTGTTTGAATGTTGAGAGAATACGACCAGGCCGGAATTAAAGTGGTATGTGTTCGATAAAAATCTTTAAAGGTTTCTAGTTAGATTGTATCGGGTTAGCTTCTTTTTCGATCCGTAACGAGGTAACCGTTGAGAAAATTAGTAGAACTCCCTTTCATCAATGAAATTTCTACAAGTTTTTTATATATAATATACCTTTAATGTATAATAAAGCAATATTTAAAAATTTGTTGAATTATAACGATCGGCAGGTTCATTACCTTAATTAAGCACTTTTTTTTAATCCGCGACAAGGTCGTCAAGGGCTTTTGATACGCTAAAATAATATCGTCACGTAAGATATTCACGGAGACAATTCTATCATTCAACGTCACATATCCAGTAATTTTATGCTTGACAGTGAAACGTCTCCGGGACGAAGGAAGCAATATATTTACGGTAATTCATTATGCTCAAACTTTATGACAGTGCTCTCGCGCGGGATTAAGATGGAAAGTGATTTTATCAAGATTGAATACTTTTTGCTTTTTTTGGCTATAACGCATCAAAAAAATCGAAATACAATAAAATTTATCGAGGCTATTACAGAAATAACTTTAGTACACCAATGATTTACCGATTTTAACTTTGATTAAAATTGGTTTCACCGGCATTTTTTTCTTTCCGGGATAATAGCGCAACAGATTCGAGATAAAATTAATTGAGTTTCCGTGATATGGATTTAATACCATCGAGTTAATCAATCGTAATTCTTTATATATAAAATGAAGTTATAGTCGAGACATGTACGGAAAAGCTGTGAAAAAAGTTGAGTACCTGATTTGTAAATCCGATTGTTCGTACATGTAACAAGAAAATCAATTAGATTGCCTAGATTATTGTTTAACTGTTAAAAAATATAATTGGAATTTTGTATTTGACCTCTTCGAAATTTCAAGCAGGCTTTTTAATCATCGTAGCAACTTTCTCTCTACGCGGAGTTTTAGGATTGACATTGATTTGGGAATAACGTGATGTGCTTCGAAAAGGTGAATTAAAATTAAACTTCAAACAAATTATTCAAATTTATGAACAGTGCGAAAAAATTTGGAAAAACGATATTGTTGAAGAATTTGATGGTATTAAAATAATGTATTTTCGTCTCGAAGATGAAATATTTGAATCTTATGAGGCTGTCACGTGCATTTGGCATTTAAATTATCATCGAACCGTATGTACACGTCCAACAAATTGATTTTTAAAAAGAACACCTTTCAATTCACTTCTACGGTGAAAAATATTCTCCTCTAACGCCGCATAAAATAGAAATAATCACTTTCGTATGCTCGAAGATCAATCATAAACCGATCATCCTTGCACAAAGCCCATTAAAACGTTCGAAAAGAAGAAGTACGAAATATCTTGAAAGCTTCGAGTAGGAAAATTAGATCCCTCTTTCGATCCGAAGGAGAAATGTATAAATACACCGGTAAATTTATGGTATAATAGAGAAGAAACGAGAGGGAGGGAGGGAGAGAGAAAGAAGAGGGAAGAAAAGATGAAACTCGGTGAAGCGTGCAGTAGTCTTGGTTGAGAGACTGGCTCTCTCGCGGATTCCTTTGTTTAACGCCTTATTGCGCGATATTTTAACACGAAGTGAACTTGTTGCTACCCGCTCGACTGCTAAGTTCGCCACCAGCTGCCGGTAGCTAAGATGAGGAATATATATATAAAACGAGGAATACCGGTGTCGGTATAACTTCCATTCTTATGGAGGACAAAAAACGAATCGTCTCTACGCCTCACCGATGATTCTCTACGATTTAAGTTGTCATTGTTTTCGGGAGAGGTTATATTACAATGAATTTTTAAGTTAAACGTGATGTATTTTGTAAATTACTTGATGTTGAATTAAAGTAAAGTTATTTTATAATTATTTTATTGTAAATTTTGGTATGTACAGTTGATTCTAACATTGTATCAACGTAATACAAGAAAATATTGTAGTTACTATAGTTACATTTACTAGAAGAATAGTTATCTTAAGCTGCAACGAACAATAGTTGAAAGTGTCCCAACTATATGCGTTGATTATGGAAACTATATCATACAATTTTTTGTAATTACCCATATATCAAACTCAATTATTACAACTATAAAAAATAATTTCAGTAATTACAAAAATATATACAGATTTTTATTAGTTTACCATAAAAAGTAAATAGAAAATATTATGTTAAATTTATTAGATTCTTTTAAAAGATTTAAGAAATATGATAAAGACATAAAGTATCAGTATCAGTAAAATGTAAAATGGTAGATTGTATTCCCGATATTAAATATTTAAATACAAAAATAATTAAGTATTTTATACATTTTTAGATTAATTACTGATAACAATGATTGATGAAACTATACATATTTCCCTGCTTTTTTTTCTGTTTAAATAAGTTTTAAATTTATAAAATAATTATTTCAATATGAAACTAAACGCATTTGCTATAGTAATTGAATTCATTTGATTATTATAATCAAATACAGGATAGTTATAGGGTAACCATAAAAATTGTAGTGGAGATAACCATTTCTTAATAGAATATTCTTCTTTTGTGCGTGCAAAAACGAACAAATCGTATTCCTCATAAAAATAATATACGCAAAAAGAACTTCACTATCAAAAGTTAAGATATATTTAACGAATTTAACAAGGCTGCGTGTGTATATCTATATCTTTATGCGAAACATATGGAATGCGGTTTTAAGAAAATTCCGATTTATTTTACTTAATATGGAGGAGATGTCTACACATTATCTTTTATTTCCGTGTAATATAATGAACGTTTACATCGTTTATATATACACTTGGTGATAAGAATTATCTCGAAAACCACCCTGGTAGAACTTGAAAACCAGTTCTTTAACAGGGTAAGTAAGAAACTTTACTGTCGGGCACTTAAAACAGTAAGAATTACATCGAGAAACAATTAAATTATTTCTTTCATTTTTATACTCTTAATTGGAAGTCTCGAAAAACACAACGTTGCGAAATTAAATAATTCAGTACTTACAGTAATTATTGTTTTTTTGTTTAAATTAAACGTTATATAGTTATATTTTATTAAAAATAATCTTTTGTCAAAATTAAACGATTGCATTAAATTTTATTAACTTGACGCATTAAATTATGAAAGTTGGGCATATCTCACAGTGTATACAAAGTAAACATAAATCTAACGGGTTTGGCGGTAGGTTTAAAGTTCGGACGCATGATGGATTAAATATGTAAATCTAGAAATTATATCATCACGATGATAAGTTTAATTTATGTATTAAAAAAATGATATACTTTGCTTAAATAAATTACTTTAACCAAACAACGAACAACACCGAAAAAATCAATAATTTAATAAAAATATATGTAAATACAAGCTGTCTACGACACGACTGTTGCTACTCCAAAGAATTATACGCTCAATCTAGTAATAAATTACTAACTTAATATTGTATAATTTGTTTGCTCGAACAGAGAGAGTGAGAGATAGGACGGGGGAAGGGAGGGATGAAGGGGAGGTAGGGGGAGAGAGAGGGAGAGAGAGAAACGAAATTAACTGGTAATTAAAGTAATGTAGGATGTGCCTTTATGAAACCCATAAAACGCGAGCATTAAACCGAGTTTAAAACATACGAGGTACGCGCGCGAGACTGCAAAATATAGCACGCACTAGGCTTATAAATATGCAACTGTAACATGTAAAACATCGTTGCGTTATACATAAAGAGTGTAACAATAATGTATAATTTATAAAACGTACTACTTGTAGTAATGGTAATAATATAATTCTCCACGGATATCGCTACTGTTTACAACCGAGAAAATATGGTATGTAACTAAAATTTCTTTTCACCCCATATTCGATCGTCTATAAATATATATACGAATGATTGACGATACCGAGCGTGAAAAAAAAATGTATTTATTACGTCGAGAATGTTGTGACATTGGTTGTCGACACGCGTGTGGGGTAGACGGTTCAAATTTACGTTTCTAAGTATATACGGGGTATGTTTTGATTTATTTATGGGCCGAGTGCGAAACTGCGAATTACGTCGATCGCGAGGATGACGTACCGATTTAATTGAATTTGATTGGAGAGGAAGGAGGTAATCAATTAAGTTTTATATTTACGAGGTATAGTGCTGTATACGATTCGATCGTTCTACTCGATTGTTGTAAATTATCGATTGGTTGTTGTATACTTTATATGTAATGCGGAAGGTACGAGAGGTTCCGTACGTATACCGTTGTCTTATTGGTTTATCATGCGCGTGTACCTTACGAAATTTATTAAATATTAATTTCCAGTTTAAAATTCTTTCGAATTAATCGCATTCAACTGTCGAGTTTCCCTCGTGTGTACATCTAAAATGTAAAACTTATCAGCGAATCGGAGGCTCGAGTGTTCCCCGATGCCCTATAAATCGGTACTCCCTGCACATTATTAAACATTAATAGCGAAGACACGAAATACAAATACCACATATATTTTCCCGTTTACACCGTGGCTTCCTTCGAACTAGTATATCTCGTAAAAAAATCGAGAGAGGGAAAGAAAAAACAATTTCGCAAGAGAAAAGCATCGCGGATGATTCGTTTTAAAAAGTACAGTAAAACAACTTTTATCAGAGAAGTTGATGGCAACGTGACTTTCCGCAGAGGTACGTTCATTCTTCAACTTCTCCCTTCGTGTGTGTATATATATGCGATCTCCCTCGTTTTATGCTTCCTCGGACGCATTCTTTCTCTCCATCTCGGTCTTCCATCCGACTCTCTCTTTCATCTCGTCCTCCTCTTCACCTCTCCTCCTCCTCCTCCTCCTTCTTCTTCTTCGGCAGATGCCGGGGACTCGCACTCGGCCACGGATATCCGCCGGACATCCGCGAACGCGAATCTTCTCGTTCGAGATGACGGCAAAAGATCGTCAAGGGATTTTACTTCCGCGACAAGGGTGCCGGTATTATCCGTGAGAAACCTCACGAGGGATGAAATTTCTAGCTGGGATTTCACAAAATTTTTCTCCCTCGTGGGTGTTCTCTCTCTCTCTGTGTCTTCTTTTTGTTTCATCCGAGACCTATTGCGTACACCGCACGTGTCTCCTACAGATTCGTTTCATTATACAGATATAACGAAAAGTATAGGAGTTCCAACGGGAAACGCTATATCGAGGGTCGTATACAATTTTGATGGTTACCGATTCAATACAAAGCCGCGTGGGCGTTCTTAATGGATTGATACAAATTGCATATATCAAACGCAACTTTGTTTTACTTTTCTAATACTATAAACCTAATTTAATATTTAATGCGAGAGGTTGTTAACCGCTTTAACTGTTACAAAAAAAAAGTTTGATATACTTTTGTTAAGTATAATTAATCAACGAGTTATTATATATTTTGTTTAAATAAAGCAGTACATTGTAGATAAAACACTGAACAAAAAGCTTTTAAATTCCAAGCGTTGAATTCTTAATTATAATTTATAAGATAGCAACTCAATTCGAGAGCGCACGCGAGTCATTTGCGTAAGCGTAAATTGAAATACAGGATCTTAATTTTAAAACGTTTCCTTTTTCTCTTTTTCGTGACACATATAAATCAACGAGGGAGAGAGAGAGAGAGAGAGAGAGAGAGAGGCTGACACGGATAAACCCGTGGAAAAAAGTTAAAGATGAAAAAGGAAAGGATTTTTTGCGTCTGGTATTTATTTTTTGAAAAAACCCCTCTCTCATCGAGTCCTCTTGCCCTTCGTACGTATATTTTTAGAGAAACGAGAAATGAAGAGAGCGACACGTTCTTGACGTACAGAAGAGAAACACACATATGCATACGATTTATATAACTTATTACACTGTATAGCTTACGAATACGTTTGAGCTCTCTCTTTCGTGTTCAACAAATGTTTGATCTTCAAACGTCCAATAAATTTGCAACCCACATTTTTTTCTTGCTCTTTATGATTATTACATTTTTCACAAATGCGTATATAAATATACACGTCACAATTAAAAATGTAATTATTATATGTGTATAGACACAGAGTTTCTGGCCTACTAAAATTCAAATAGACTGATTTACATCACGAGACGAAGACGAGTTTTACACGTCGACGCAACGTGGAAAGTAGGATTCTCCTAGACGGTGTAAAGATGAAGATGCTTATTAATTAACCACGTACGTGATTGATGCGCATATTTAATTTGTTACTAAAGCTTCCGTACGCATATATGTACGAACGCTCCACCCGAGGGAGTCGTCACGCGTATATATGTATAGGATATACGCGCGCGTATACGATCATTTTATTTGTTGGAGTTAATGTGTGGAATTAACAATTAATTATATGAATTGGCGTCTCGACTTAACGCGCGTGCGTTAAGGAAAATAACGTTTCAACCAGTGATATATGTATATACGAACGGGGGCGAGGGTGGGGAAAGTAATTTTTTGTTATACGTTTGTTTCTGCTAAACATTCGCACGAAACGTATACCTAATTACTCTATCGCCGACTTTCTTTTTATATAAGCCTTCAACTCCGAGTAATTAGAGCAATTTTTTACTTAATTAAATCTACCGAATTATTATCACCTACTTTATTTCATTTTATTTTGCCTCCCTTTACACGCGTCACTCCTCACACTCGATCAAACGAAAAATATAAATTAATAATATTCAATAATTCCAATATTTTTATTGAAAATTCTATTAATTTTTTGAGATTATTGTTAAATCCATTGGCATAGATAATGCGAACATTACTATGCTCCGGAAGTATCGATGAAACTGTTACATTTAAAAAGTAAAATATAATAAACGCGCGAAAGGTTTGTAATTACGTTGATTTAATTCGGTACCACGCCGAGTACGTAAACTAAATAATCGTAAAAAGGTAAACACGAGGTACCGTGATACACTACTGTGCGTGCGTGTGGGTGTGTGTGTGTGTGCGTATTACTGCATGAATAGACAAAATAAACAACTGCATTGAAATTATACACATAAATAGTATAGTAAGTACGTATATCCAGCATAACCGTTTGTTACAGCTAACAATTTTTCCCACCTTACCACATTACTCTGTACCGAGTTAGAGAGAGAGAGAGCCCTATAGGCAGCATTTTATCCCATATAAGATGCGTTAACTCACCAGTTTAATTTTCAGTTAAGCCTAGATAGAAATCCATTAATTAACAAAACAAGAGCAGTAACACGATCCTTTATGCGCTCGTGTGTGCGCGCGCGCGCGCGTGTGTGTGTGTGTGTGTGCGTGCGTTTGCAACCGTATAAGAAAATACAACTTCCAGGGTAATTTGTCGGACGGGGGTATAAATTTTCAAAGCACTTAACGTCACGATTACACAGACGCAGAGACACAGACACATACCTATAATCGACTAGACCAACGACAATCAGGTTTTCCACCGAGTACGTGGATGTATATAGACGACTAACGAGACATCGCGAAGGGTCGGTAATTGCGTGTACGACGGTGAACGATGAATACGAATCTTATATATTGTGGGCCTGTCCCGGTTATGGGCCTCCGCGAGGAGGGGAACCCATAACACTCGGCATTCATGACATGTGATTTTCTCTCCCGCTTTTCTTATTTTCGTTTTTATTACTTCGTCGGGTGTCATTCAATTCCATGATTGCGGGGATTAATTCTATTCGAGATTATAGAGGATCAGTTACGAGGATGTGTCGAACCGATGCGATAATTGTCCTTCGAGATTAAAGCTGTTTTCGTTGAGTTATTGGTTTAGGAATTCCTTCAGGACGAATGGCAATGAGGTGCAATTGTATAATAGAATTGGTTGATAAATGTATACTTGATTTATTTAATCGCGTGATTCCAATTACCTGAACTGAGAAAACTTTCTTTAAATAGTTATTCCAGATTGTTCTTCAACTATTATCGTTGCAGTGACTTTAGATGTCACACTGAGCAGAATGAATAATTATTTAAATTTGTGTGACGTTCGTTACATTATTGTTACGATTTGCACACGAAATGTGGTAACGAAATTTTATTTTAAAAAAATTAAATTTATTAAAAATTACGTATCCACGTTATGAGATATTCGAAAATCCGCTTTGAGCACGCAAAGGGTTGCGTATATAATAAAAGAAAAAAGAAATATCATTTTTCAAGCCGGTACTCTCTCCCTCTATAAATATATTCGAGTCATACTTGTGGAAAAGAAAAGAAAGAAAGAGAAAAACTACTTTTTAATAACTGGTAATTTTCGTGACATATATAATAATTTACAATACATAAGGTAATGACTATGAATTTAGAGGAATGATTAACCTGATTGTTGCGCATTATTACGTTTTAAACATCGAGACGTCTAAAAATGAATTACTATTATTAAAAATGGTTAACCTTGGAAAAAAGCCACGGTAAATCTTACGTGAAAGAAAAAAAGGATGCGTTGCGTTACTAAGAAATCATTTGCTCATAGTATTATAAGAAAAAAAGATCCGTCTCGTATATCCTAAAGTTGCGAATAAGTGATACACAGTGAACCGTAAATAAAGTTACATCAACCTTTCGCGTTTTCGCGAATATTTTTTTTTTCGTGTTCGCCATCGACTACAATTGCAAAAGAAGATAGACAAAAAGAAAGTAGTCGTATATGCATGGTTGAATCTCGAAACGTACGAAGGGGCTGCTCTACTCATTTGACTTTGCGCGGAAGTGACGTCACGCGGAAGTCTTTACGCGGTCACATTCCTCGAGAGCGGTGAATGCACAATTAAACCATAAACCATCAAGTGTTAACTTCGGTTCCAACATTTCTTTATTTTTTTTTAAGCGATTTTTATTATTTTAAACGATCCTTCATTCGTCCAATGTGTTACAAATCGTCTAGTATTGAAAAATGGTGTCGCTTGATTATTGTATTTTCTAAGTAACGCAAATTGATCCGAGGATGAGATGAATATTTTGTTTAATTGCCGCGCTGGCTGATTGGAAATCTGTTTACTACCTTCGGGATCGTTTTATTTCTTTTTTAACAATTTTACTTGGCGAAGAAGAAGAGCTGAACGCGAAATTGCCATTTGACGCTGGATACTCCGCAGATGTTACTCGTTAACTTTTATGATTATGATACATCGAGGAAAGTACGTGTGCTTGGGCATTGAGCTTATTAAGCTAAATATTTCTAGGTTTGTTTAATAACTTGATGTGAATTGTTCTTTATTCTGACTTTTGACACAAGTTATTTACGAGTTTAAACAATATTGTGTAAAAAATAACGTATGATCTTTAAATACTCGAATCAAATAATTAGATTAATTAATAATTCGATTAGCCTTAGAAACATTAAGCACAACATTTATAGCGTTGTTAAATGTTATCGAATTATTATTTTATTTAACAACTCAATTATTTTAACACATTTTTATCAAAATAAGTTATATCGTGAAACAAAGAAAATAACAGTCTGAAAACAGTGCGAAAAGAATTATTAGAATTATATTAACAAATAAAATGTAATAGTAAATATTGGAACTTTAATGGTGAAAATTCTATATAAATCGCAATCAACGATAGTTAAAAAATGCTATCATTTTAGTACATATCCGTATGACTGCTGACAATTTTTACCTTCGTTAGTAAAGATTTTCAAAAAGGCACAAGCATGCCCTCCATTCACTACTAAAACAGTAATATTTCCTACAAAAATTTTATGAGTGTAAGGTATCTCTTAATAATTAACAAACACAAAACCGCTAGAATTGTCAATTACAAAAAACTATCGAGCTGTCAAATAAAATGCTCCTTCGATCGTGCGACATGAGAGTTCAACCGAACCCGAAAAGTGCAATATCGAAAAGTTGAAAGCACATCCAAAAGGAAGATGGAAAATAAACTCACCGTGAGTAAGAGAGGCCTGTGTGCAAAGAAAGCTCTAGGTGAGGAAGGACGATCGTCGGGTATCACCCAAGCATTTGGCTCTCGTCACTGAAAACTTGGCAACACTTCACTGCATAGACGTGATCGCGCACGTTAAAAAAAAATTGGTCGACACTGTCCCAAAACATTCGAGATATTCACGTAGAGAGGAGTATTATCGATAGACGCGAGTTGCCGAGCGGATGACGAGCGAGCGAGTGAACGGACGAAGGACGCGGAGCCAGCCGCGTTGTTTCGCTCACCGTCCTGGGTGGAACGGGGCGGGGGTATATAGCCGCGCGTTAAACAACCGCCGCGATACTAATGCATTACTCTATATAAACCTCGTGTGCACTCGTGCATGGATCCGTGCGAGACGGATTCATATATATATACACAATAAATGCGGCCCTTAAGAGCAAAATCTTGGCGCGGTCGTATGGAAAAAAGGAGATTGATCGAGAAAAAGAAATTTTAAGAAGATGTCGTACCTTTAAAATACCCGTATATTTTATTTTATATAAATCTTGTCTGCCGTGCCCTTGCAGGTACTTTCAATAATTTACGCGAATTTTTTCAAATTTATTAATTAAGAATCTGCTTATGAATGTTTGAGGTTCCGATCGTGGACGTTTTCTGTATGAAATGTTTATTTTTTCAAGTATAAAAAAAATTTTTTATTAATATTGTATCATATAATCTAATTATAACTTCTCTAATGGAAATGTTATCTAGTTTCATAGCTAGACTATCAAAACATTTATAAAAAACTATATTATAGACTACATAAGATTGAATTAAATAATAAATTTCCATGAAGATCTACTTGAAATTACGTGGTTACTTCGATAATTAGTTATATATTACATAAAACAAAATGCTCGCATATAAAGTTATTTAGCGTCCGATCGCATGGTTTTCTAGATCACATATGTCTTATAACTTATGACAGAAATTTGTTAAAAGAAAGGAAAAAAATTTAAATAAATAAATAGAATATAATTTGCTCGAGCATAAAACTATAATATAAAACGCAAATAAAGCTAAATTTAATACCCAATACAGTTTTATCCTTGAAACTGTGTTAGAAATTAGATTGTACTACCGTCACATATTGTTGTAAATTAATACAATTTCACTACACAGATATATTTAGTTCCATATATCAAAATACAAATAACTCTTTAGATTACAATACAAATTATCTACCAGGTTTGTAAAATATTTTAAATTTTTAATTTAATATTTAAAACGCGATTTCCAGATTTGAATACCGACATCCCCTTAATAAATTGTTTATATCTTACAAGAGGTTTAATCGAAGATTTAATTTTTAAACTTACGTTCACTGTCAGTACAACAGGGTAAACAAAAAAGTAGATGTGACTGAACGTCAGACGAGGTTTCATGCAATTTCAGGATAGCGGGAACGATAAACCCGCGCGATTTATGAAGCTGACACAATTTTTCTATTCCACGGTGAAATTTCGAACGAAATTCAAAGCGAAGGAACGGCACGGAAAATAGAAAAAGGGTTGTTTACAGCCTAGATACAGCGAGATGCGAGTAAACTAACTGTGTCGTCTACCTTTTCAAAAAAAGAAAAATAACAATTTATTATCAGTTTTTGAGTAATACACTTTAAAGTTTAATGTAATACACGTTTACAAAGGAAATTGAATTACTTTCGACGTCTAGCTAATTCAATCAATGTCAACATATTTTCCAGGAACATTTTAAAGCTTCTCGTATATACGCGTAGTACAAATATTTAATTAAATAAAATTTAGTAAATAACTGATTTTTGTTTCCTCGTTTTGCAGAATTTATAGAAAGAAAGACCCGTTTTTTCTGAAACGTATGCCTCGCGCAAACGAGGAGCACTATTTAATGCACCTATTCTTTGGTCATTGTCTCAAGTTCCTCTTTCTTTCTTTCTCTTTTTTTACTTCTCTAACGGAGCCCAACCACACTTTTCTCTCACTGTCGTATATTCGTATTTCTTTTTATTCGCGCTTTCTTCTATCTTAATTTACCAGACGACGACGCTTTTATATCGCGTTTCATTTTCTCTTTACGAGAAACGCGCTTTAATTTTTACTTCTATTATATACGACGATGCGAAATTAAATATTAGAATGATAACTAATTGAATTTTAATAGTCTTATGATTGCAGTGCGAATAATTATTGTGAACGCGCTCCAAGTAGTATATATTTCTTTCTTTTTTTAACGATATGTACCGGTGTACAAAAAAAATATGTGTGTACGCAGTACCGTAATCGTAACAGTATCGCGAAAAAAAAATGGCAAAGATTTTGCGCAAAATGATACTTTCAATACGTACAGTGAATTTTACGCAAAAATACGCATTAAATAACTTTTCGTAGAAAATTACAAAAAAAAAACGAGCAACATTGTTGTATGCGTTCGTGCGTAAAATTCTACTTTCTGTCTGTGTTACGTAATGTATTCTACGTTGTATTGTGCGTAATTGTTTTTTAATTTTTTAGGCTGTGTTCCTTGAGAATGTTTATGAGTATAGATTTACACGCTACCGACCGGTATAATGATATATTTATTTTTTTCAACGTTTGGTTAGACGATACGGTATGTGAATTATTATATCGTTTGATTTATTAAATTTTTCTCAAAACCTACTCGAAAAAATTTTGGTTCAGTAAATTGAAAAAAAATTATATTTCGGTTCTTAAAGAAAAAGCTTCGGTGTTCCCTAACTTAGTTCCCGTGCAACGATGACAAAATTTCCTCGTAATCCCCTGTCTTTTTTTTCATTTCGCATGGAAGGAGCAGCCGAGTGCACCCGGAGGGTCACAGTCGACTTCGTCTCCTTCGCTCGAGTACTCCTTTTTTTTTTCCTTTACGCACTCTTGGAGTAGAAAAAGTCTACACTTGGTCGTATTTGATGTCTGGTCGTGGTTAAGCCCTTGGAGATCGAAAATAAGTGACGTATAAAATATTAATGGTACACCTGATTTAACTCCTTAAAACCTTGCTATAATTCGAGCTTTGCTATTGTTACGGAATGGGTCGCCTCTTGCGTATCTGATGTAGGTTTTCGCGTGGATACGCTAGGCCGCGACTCTCCGTCTACTAACTCGTTGCGCGTCTGCGAGGAGCAACTCACGGCCAGGTGCTAGTGCAAGCTCGCACTTTTCGGGCCGTGAGAGCGGCGGACCACCAGACGAAGGTTTCGAATACGCAACGCTGAGGCAAGCATCGTCGCGTTACCTCGTACGGTGATGTTCACCGCTCTCCTCTCAGTGCATCCAGAACACTATACTACAAAAATATTGCAGATCGACGTTAATAAATTCAATTTTTTTTCTCTTATATGCATACACGTTTATTATTAAAAATTATTTTGTAACTATAACAGGTAAATCTGTATATTGATTTGTCTGTCTGTTAACATTTTAGCGTGTCACTATAATGTGACGCCAGTTCAGGTGCGCGTGCGTTCGTGCACTTGTCAGTGCAGAGAGGCACGGGCATCTGAACTATAGGGAACGTTAGGGACGCGAAGATGTAAAGAGGATCGCGGTGGTTCCATCGGGAGGACAGCAAACTGTAATTATTAGACTAATTACAGTGACCGATGATATCTTCCGATGGACACAAGCACCACTGTTTCAACTACATGTGCTTTGTTTACAGACACACCGTTCACCTCCGTCGCTGATTAGCCCTGGCAGCATAAATAGAGCGACGTTAAATAACATAAAAAAAAAAATCTATATTATTTAACGGGGTGCCATAGTCAATATTTATCCTCCCTACCTTATCGGCAATCGTGATTATCAGTAATAAATTTGTAAATAAAACAGTATGTGAAAAAATAAGAGAAGAGGCGCCTTCGTTATTAATAATCTAACTGTGTGCTGAATTTCAGATTAAAATTATATTGCGTTTTTGAGAATTTTACAGAAAAAATTTTTTGAGAAGGAAAAAAATTATAGAACGATCTGTATAGACGTAGAGTGAAATAAAAAATCTATAATAACCGTACATCGAAATAAATAGTTTGAAAAGACAGGTAACAGCCAGAAGGTTAATACCAACTAGAAATTCATAAGCTATCAATATGCAGTTCAGAAGTAAACCCAGTTTTCAATAGATACGTGTAAGTGTGTACACTAAAATTTTTAAGAAAACAACGTCGAGTCAAAGCTTTACAGGTATACACTTACAAAAGTTTAGAAATGCCTTTGAAAACCCTCGCGTAATAATAATAATAATCGAATACAAGCATTTTAAGGGAATTCCCGTGTTGCAATAAACGATATACCCTCGCAGCGTCTTACTGAATAATCCCAATAAATACAGCGAAAACACGATAGGTAATAAAATAGAAATTATCTTTTCCTAGATAAGTGTATAGTAGTATAGCCTGACTTTGTATATACACACACACACGTACACGTTGAAGGAATAGATTTGTTTTTTAGGAAAAATATTACCGGGTACGTCCTTATATAACGGATGTTCTTACGGAAAACGTTTTATGCTGGATACTGTCCTCGTTAAATACTTGTGTAACTCTACCAGGTATTTTCAATCGAATTTGTACACGTTTCCTTTATATGTACACACGATGCTGATGTTCAAAATATACAATTTCTTTTTTTCATTTCGTTTTCTTTACGTTAGGCACGTTACGCGCGTTATCGTCTGCTCACGCGTGTATTATATTCACATATATTCTACGTAAATCATTTGCTTACTGTAAACGGGCACATTCTCATATAAATTAAAATTTAACATCAAAATTTCATTATAAATTTTGCATATTATGCGCTTTGAGATACTGCAGGTGTTTCGGATATTCCTGGTTTTACAAATTATCCCCGTACATATTTTCGTGCCTAATTAGGAAAATGTAACGAGCTTTTATCCGAATTGATTGGATGATAAAACGGTTATTTTTATTAATAAAAATTATTTTGTAACTATAACAGGTAAATCTTTATATTGATTTGCCTATCTGTTAACATACATTTATCTATATATTATTTAGAGCCGCGGTGGCTCATGGGTAGAGCTCCCGACTCTCACACCGAGGGTCGTGGGTTCGATCCCAGACGTGTACCTCTGAAAATTTTTTCATGTGCATTTTTCGAACACCGCGACTCAGTGGCTCGGCGTGTCACTATAATGTGACGCCAGTTCAGGTGCGCGTGCGTTTCGTCAGTGCAGAGAGGAACGGGCATCTGAACTATAGGGAACGTTAGGGACGCGAAGATGTAAAGAGGATCGCGGTGGTTCCATCGGGAGGACAGGCAAACTGTAATTATTAGGACTAATTACAGTGACCGATGATATCTTCCGATGGACACAAGCACCACTGTTTCAACTACATGTGCTTTGTTTACAGACACACCGTTCACCTCCGTCGCTGATTAGCCCTGGCAGCATAAATAGAGCGACGTTAAAATAAACATAAAAAAAAAATCTATATATTATTTAACGGGGTGCCATAGTCCAATATTTATCCTCCCTACCTTATCGGCAATCGTGATTATCAGTAATAAATTTGTAAATAAAACAGTATGTGAAAAATAAGAGAAGAGGCGCCTTCGTTTATTAATAATCTAACTGTGTGCTGAATTTCAGATTTAAAATTATATTGCGTTTTTGAGAAAAGTCTTACCAAAAATGTGAACCTAACCTCAACGAGGTAGAAAGATTTGATATTTTTGGTGAGACTTTTCTCGAAAACGCAATAATATTTTAATCTAAAATTCAGTACACAGTTAGATTGTCAATAAACGAATGCGCCTCTTTTCTTATTTTTTCACATACTGTTCTACTTTTTATTACTTAATCATCAAAAATTGAGTATGGAACCCCCTTAATAAAAAATCGTTATTCATTTTACAGAAAAAATTTTTTGAGAAGGAAAAAAATTATAGAACGATCTGTATAGACGTAGAGTGAAATAAAAAATCTATAATAACCGTACATCGAAATAAATAGTTTGAAAAGACAGGTAACAGCCAGAAGGTTAATACCAACTAGAAATTCATAAGCTATCAATATGCAGTTCAGAAGTAAACCCAGTTTTCAATAGATACGTGTAAGTGTGTACACTAAAATTTTTTAAGAAAACAACGTCGAGTCAAAGCTTTACAGGTATACACTTACAAAAGTTTAGAAATGCCTTTGAAAACCCTCGCGTAATAATAATAATAATCGAATACAAGCATTTTAAGGGAATTCCCGTGTTGCAATAAACGATATACCCTCGCAGCGTCTTACTGAATAATCCCAATAAATACAGCGAAAACACGATAGGTAATAAAATAGAAATTATCTTTTCCTAGATAAGTGTATAGTAGTATAGCCTGACTTTGTATATACACACACACACGTACACGTTGAAGGAATAGATTTGTTTTTTAGGAAAAATATTACCGGGTACGTCCTTATATAACGGATGTTCTTACGGAAAACGTTTTATGCTGGATACTGTCCTCGTTAAATACTTGTGTAACTCTACCAGGTATTTTCAATCGAATTTGTACACGTTTCCTTTATATGTACACACGATGCTGATGTTCAAAATATACAATTTCTTTTTTTCATTTCGTTTTCTTTACGTTAGGCACGTTACGCGCGTTATCGTCTGCTCACGCGTGTATTATATTCACATATATTCTACGTAAATCATTTGCTTACTGTAAACGGGCACATTCTCATATAAATTAAAATTTAACATCAAAATTTCATTATAAATTTTGCATATTATGCGCTTTGAGATACTGCAGGTGTTTCGGATATTCCTGGTTTTACAAATTATCCCCGTACATATTTTCGTGCCTAATTAGGAAAATGTAACGAGCTTTTATCCGAATTGATTGGATGATAAAACGGTTATTTTTATTAATAAATAAATTAAATTTAAGTAAGTTTAAATGATTATTATTACTGCTATTATTATTATTATTATTATTGTATTATATTTACAATTAAAAAGTATTATAACGGCAGTGCAAATATGGTAATTTATTTTACATATGTACTTTCCGTTCGTTATTAAATGAAAATACATTTGTAATTCGAAATCTCAAGTTAAATTTATTTACTGAATATTATTAATAAAGAGAAAATGTACTGTATACTGTACTCGCTATACGCTTAAGAAGCGCGTTTCAAAAATTCTATTAAAAGCTAATAATAATAAAATTTTTGGATATTTTTATTATACAATAAAACAATATATTAATTTTGGTGAGAATGAAAAACAGCCAGCTATCATTCATGTTATCGTAATCTATCATTAATTAAAGTTTCAATTAATTATTAATTATTCTATAAATTCGTAGTATCTAGTTTTAAATCAAATAATTAAAGCAAAGTAAATTTTTTATTTACTGTGTATAAATCTAATAGTGTGTCGAATTTGCGAATAGTTAAGTTATAATTTGATGTACACGAAGTCCATTTATGGGCCCTATGGTTTGAAATAAAGATATTTAATTAATAAAACAATTAAATTAGATTAATTGTTTTAATTGTAAAAATAATCAATCTAAAATTAATAAATAAGTAATAATTAGGTTAAACTTTACAAAGTAAAAAAATAATAAAGTTCTCCTTATTTTTGTAATAAATACATCACCTTATTTCAAATAAACATCCAAGAATTTTGAAGATGGAAAAATTAAATTTTTAATATTCCGGATATTCGTATAAACGAGAACATTAAAATCTGCAACTGTACACATCGTATCCCAGTGGAGTATATCCTTAACTCGAACGTTTCTCGCGAGAGCCAATCCTTTTCTCAACCTTCTTCGTTTTTACAGGACAACGAGGAGAAAAACGAGGCAAAGAATTGCGGGCGTAGTCTCGAGCCTCTTTCCCACCCAGAGAAAAGAGGAAACGTAGAAGAAAAAGAAGAAGATGCGAAAAAAGAATGTAGGAGAAAAAAGAAAACGTGTAGCAATAAGAGGCAACACGCATGATCCTTCTTGCTCCGAGGTTGACAGACGCGCTAACCACTCGGTGAAAAACGTTCTTGTACCGTGTATAATCGCTTCATTTTCTACTTTCCTGAGATGCATCTTTCTCCCTTCTTTTCTTTTTTTCTCTCTCATTGTCGATGCGATTCACCGCGCTGTAAAATACGCCGATTGTTGTTGTTATATATTTTTAATAGTGTCGCTTTTTAAAACGAGACCGAGGATTTTCGACTTTCGCTTTTTAGAGTAATTACTCTCCGTGAAAGTGAAATAATGTTTATTTAATCCTTGCATCGCGCGTGACAACACCTTTTCTGCTCTTTGAAAAATTATTAACGTACTTTTTTTTTTCCTTTCGTATTTCACCTAATTGACGAACGATTGGTTTAATAAGTTATTCGTGAAATCGGCGCTGTTAACGTCGTATCGCTCGGTGCAGCGAAAAAGAGCGTACAATTCAAAAGAACATCGTTTCCATTTGTGCGAATCTTCAAATAAATCCTCGATAACGCGAAAGAAAAAAAAACAGTTCACCGATTAACAAAATAAAGAGAGAAAGAATGAGAGATAGAGAGAAGCGAGACCGTAACAATAAAACCATTCATGCATCATCAAACAAAACGAAAGTTTCTATACGCGTGCGCCAACATACTTTTTTTCAGTAACATTCCGCGTTGCTTTTTTCACGAGTACATACGACGCAATCCAAGATCTATTATCTAAACGCCTTTTTTTTTCTCGTCCGACCAAGTCAATCGAATTAAGGTAAATGAGCGTTCAAGAGTGGAAAAAAGGAAAGAAAGGAAAAAAAAATGTAACTAGCGGAAGGCGCGAGACATTTCTCCATCGTCGACGTAAAAGGTAAAAGCGAGCGAGAGAGTAGGTATATACATCGAAAGAACGAAACTCGAGTGTCTCGAGCCATGTCAAAGCCCCCTAAACTGCGCCAGCAGTAAAAAGCCACCAACGGCACGTGCCGTCGTCCCTCTTGGATTCCACTTCGTTAATTGGGCTGAGCTTTCGACTATACACCTCGGGATGGGGGAGATCTCTGGCCCTTCTTATACCACGACACATGCACACTTACGGTGGAGGTGGATATACATAGAGGACGAATTTGAATTTAACTTGAGATTCATGTATATACGTAGTTTGAATCCTAGGGGAATTCGGGTAGCGTGATAATAATCGTAGACATTGTTTTATATTTATCTAGTAATTAAATGGACGTGTGTATATATGTGTGGATATGTATCGTATTGCATTGGGAATTCAATGGGATCTTTTATTCTCGGGTACGCGTATATTGTCGTATAATACTTCAATTCAAATCTTAAAAATTACGATTCTGAATTTTAAAGCGTAATACGAATAAAAAATTGCAATGATTTTACGAACTTTTCTGTATACATTATTATATTTCAGATAAGTTTCTTGATATACCTAAATAACATCTGTATCTTAAATATATCTCACGATTACACAGTTTCGCATAGTATTATACATTTTCTTTTCGAAACAATTAGTCTACAACTTTGTTAAACGATGCAAAAAACGCACAACATTGAAAATAAATAAGATGATCGTATATATATGGGATTAACTATAAATTCAAAACTACAAAGCGTGGGTTACTATGCATCCGCCATTTGACTTTCTAAATTCTGATTGGTAACGTGGATCTTTAAGTGTATAGTTGGAGAAAGGCATCGTGTAGTTTTTGAACGTTAACTGGCTAGATCCATACATATATGTGCATATCGTTAAAGTACAAAACATCGATAGACCTTTCAGATAATGGAATGGAAAAAAAAAGTTCACTAGCTTTACGATGCGAAATAAGTGCAAAATTGCTAATGAAATCAGATAAACGTACAATGTATGTACACTTGCGTCAATTATTTAGAAACCTTTTTCTTTTTTCGCAAATCATACTCGATAGTATAAATAATAATTATATATATGTATGTATGTATGTATGGGTGTATGTGTGTGTGTACATGTATGCTCTCCGAAACTGTAAATTTCTACTTTCAATTAAATCGTTTGTTTCTTTTTCTACACTCGCGGAACGTTGATCGATCAATTAAAATTCAGCTACGTAATGCTCATTCAATATTTATTATACCATAAACAGATCCATAAATTAATAATTATGTTTAATTTAACATTAAACGTATGTTTACTGTTACGAAATAAGGATAAATTATTTACAGGAGAAAAATAAATTATACTCGGGGTAATCTTTCTTGGACAAAATATATCCCTGGCACCTCGGGTAATCCAACTATAAATTTCCCGTATGGACAATAATGGAAAAAGCATGTACGAAGCACGAAAGGGTAAAAGGGTTATTTCTTTATCCCTCGGACTCTTTTCATTTCAGGATTGGCTACATCTGCGTGCAGAGGTTAACACATATTATTAACATTCGATGCGTGCAGTACTGGTTAAGAGAATAGAACGAGAGGCGAGAGAAATTTGTTAAACACAATAAGAGACCAAGGGAGTGGACGTATAGGGAGAGAACTAATTCGCGTTTGACGCGTGCCACTGGCCTAATCATTGGGTTTCGGAGACTGGGATGTACGACAAAGTCTCGACCGAAGTTTAATTGGGGGAAGCTAAATAGGGTTGCCACGCTACTAAATTAACAGGGATTGCATTTGCATTACCATGCTCGTACGAGGATCTTCGACTAAATTGCTAGGCTCTTGTATTGTCTTGTTTTACTGTCCTACTGCGCGATAGCACAGAGCTTTTTACTTAATTGTGTAAAGTGGATGATAAATCTCAAATTTGAAGAAAATTTTTGTTTTAATCATAGTTAAGTGTGCGAAGCAATGTGGGAGCTAAATTCAAGGGATTTACATTAAAAAAATTGGAAATTGTGACTAAATTGTGAACATTGAAATCTGAACAATATTTGTCCGCGAATAAGTTCAAAGTGACACATTTTAAACAATGATCAAGTATAATTTTGAGTTTATAATAATCTGGACAAGTAGAGAAATGTTACAAAGATAAAACGAACGTATTGTAATTAAAAATTAATTATCGATACACTAATTTTTGGACGTCGCCATCACCCTTAAAATCAAAAAGGCAAATCAAGATATAATTATATTTGGTTTTTTTTTCGCGAAGGAAGAAGAGCAAAGGCATTTCCTTTGAAATATCCGTCCCTGGGCTACGAAACAGAGCGTAACAATGCCGCGAAGAACCGGTGCTAGGTACACGATTTCCTGCCAACTAGGCGGCGATCTTGGCTCTTAAACGATCCGTCGTCTCTCGGTGAGCTGCAGCTCGTCTAGCGGAAGTTTCTTTATCCACGATGGTGGAAGGTCTAACCTCAACTATCTCAAAAACTCTCTCAGATGCGGTCTTCGAGCAAAATCTATCTTCGCGATTGATAATGTAAAAAGAAAACTACTAGAGAACAAGTTTTCTAACTATAACAAAGTACCTTACACCTCAAGTTATTGCACGCACATGGAAAAAGAAACTCAAATAAATATTATACTTAAGACTTTCAATAAAACGTTTGATGTATAGAGTATTCAAATAAATATTAGTGAACTACTTTAGTAAAATTTGGTAAAGGATCTAGCCTATAATGTTTTCGAAATAATATTTTGTAATCCGTTCTTTTCTTCCTTCTACTCAAGTTTATAGTAAATTATACTTGGATTTGACATGTCCATAAGTGAATACTTAAATAAATATTATAGGAGTTCTAGTATAAAAAATGTAACTAGAATAACTCTAGCAACACGTATTATACCACTTTTTACTTTGAATTTTTATCACAGCATTAGAAAAAAATGTACTAAAAGAAAATTTACTTGAGTTTCTTATCTAATAATCAATTTTATGATTATAGATGTAAAGCGTGTAAAATTTAAAATATTATCGAGTACTCACAGCGATTGGAGCTGACGTATTCGTATAAAAGTGAGGTTACAACATCATCTCTAGCTACTTCCCAAAATCCATCGCAGGCGATGATCAAAAAATCTTCAGTACCATCTAGCTCTATTTTTTTTATCTCAGGTTCTGCCGACACGAAAGGTTTGTACTTGGCGTCACCTGTAAACAAATTTCACATACAAATATAGTATACATAGTAAAATAAATAATTTTAATATTGATTATTAATTTAATTATAAATTAGTTAAACATGTATTTCTTAAAAAAAATTGTCATTAATTATAATGATTGATTTCTATCGCTAAGTCAGTATTATCGCTAACTGTTGGCTAAGTCAGAAGGTATAAGTAATTAATTCAAAAAAGCAATCCATCCATAACATTTTTTTGCCCAGCTAAGTTCAAAATATAAGTTTGATAAATAATGTAAAACAATTCCTAATCTACTTATTTATCGTGAAAGTGGAACATTTGAGGTTAAATCGAATTTTTTTAGCTATTAATTACAGTATATTTTTCATTAAATGACTATTTTTTGACAAAAAATGAGGATCAATAAATGTTTTTAATTGTATTGTCGTGTTTACCTAAAGAAAGACAGGATATATTATAATTGATATCCATTTCTTAACTATAAAATAAACTTTCTGAATTAAAGTGTGTAAAAAATGTTTCCAATCTTTTCCTTGTAAAACGTTTTTTCTCACTATATTCGTCCATTTAATAGAATGAAAACAACTGTTGCTTGTTATTTGTCCATTTATAGGTATTTTCAACCTATATAAAAAAACCAATTTTCAACCTATATAAAGCACAAGGTATTCAAACGAGATTAAAAATGCTTTTAGCAAAATTAATCACACATATATCTTTAGAAATATTGGTTCAAAAGCAAAAACGATAAGTAATTGAAATTAATAACCGAGTGCCTGACAGAAAATTCAGACTTATAGTCCTAGAAGCATTGAGAACTGAGTTAAAATAAATGTTGAGGTTAGGCTCATTCTATATAAATTGAAGTCTATTTTTCGTAATCATTTCATAGCAAAGTGGACCGATTTAAGTAGGCTGATTTCCACTACCTCGACTACTAAAAATCGTCCATTGAAAAATCCAAATTTTATCAACGGTGGCACCCACAAATCTCATTAGAGTGTAACAAAAGGGATCGTACATCAAAACGTACACGTACACATCCTCACCCGTAAAACTCAAGATCGTATACCGAAAAAAAAGAGAAGAAGCAACATTTCATCAGGCTTGAGCGCGGGCACGACCTACCGTAATTGAATCACGAACAACGAACGACCTATGCAAAACTCAACCAAAAGAGAAAGAGAGAGAAAGAGAGAGAGAGAACAATACCTGTATAGATGTACTTTCTTCATATATTTTTCGTAGATAGTCCATTTGCTAACCGAGAACGAGATTCAAGGAACACGTAGAAAAATTACCATATCACACGTTCCTGGATGTATATATACATGTACACGTACATATATATATTTGAGTAGAAGCAATTAAAATTAATGAACTAATTAAAAGAAATGGCGTATTGCTCATTTGAATAATGGCGCCAAACTATAACATAGCTGGGATATACTTCCGGTTATTACAACTCGACCTGTAGCGTGAGAGAATGCACGTTCGATGGATGCTTCTCGGTTCGCGATTCAACCGGTTTTCTTTCTCTCGAAGAGAGTGTTGCTCAGATAAGAACATCTTATTACTGACTTATCGAGCTGCATGTCCATACATACATATATATATATATACACACCTATAGTGGGTGGAAACTATCCTCGAGCTATAGAACCATTTACTCGACGTATTTTTGACACTGATCGGCATTTATTATACTTCTTAACGGATTTTCATTTTATTAATCAATTCGTTGTCGCGTACACTGTGTCTGTCTGTATTATAAGTATACGCGATGCTAAATAACGACCGATTGAATTTTAATGGATTTGTTATAATTTCTGTTTGATCGATCGTTTAGGTTATTAATATTACAATTACACGCGATTCGAATGTATCATTAACGTAATTGATGTTACATTGAGCTTATGGATATTGACGTTTTAACAGGGCAGTATGTATTTGTCAACGACAAATTATAACTTTTCAGCTTACAATCGAAATTCATTGTGTTTATAATATCTATTCAGATGACTGTTACATTAATCTACTATTAAAATTTAGATTGAAATATATGTATATGTCTATAGCGTATACGTATATTTAATGAAGCATCTAAAAAAAGTTCAATATCTGGATGAAAATAGTGTCTTTTATGCAGATATAGACATAAAATTGACCGATTAATTCAGACACCAGCATAAAATAAGAAAGTTGCATGGATTAGCCTTAATTAGGCTTGTTCTTGGCACGCTAAAATTTCTCAAGTAGTCCAAGGATTATGATTAATTAAAATAAAAATTTTGCACTAGATAATCACTCAAAATAATGCAAAAACTGTTTTTATTAATTATCGACTATCACATTTAATTGGATCCCAAACTCAAATTACAAAGTTTAACCCGAAAGTGTGCATTGTTAATTAATAATACGTGCAGTGTTTATAACAAAGAGAAAATAAATATTGCCTTTATGTATAAAAAATGTGTAACCAATTCCACTGTCTTTTTAATATTCAACGTACTGCATGTATGGATTTAATTAATAGCATTTTTCTATAAAATAATATATAATTTATAAACGTATAATTCAAGTCTCTTTATTTCACTATCTCCAAATATGTTAATAACGACATCTTAAATATTCGATCTCGTAAAAATCAAATAAACCATTTTGAGATATAATTCTCATGCACGTAAAAGGTTATCTCCCTAAAAATTTACCCTCCCCAAATCGTGTTAACGTTACCCAGCCGTTCATCCCAACTGATCAAAATGAAGGCGAACCCTGAAAAATAATGGGCTTACAACAATCGGGTCAAAATTGCAAATATCGGTGTTTCTGGCAATCCGTCGATGATTCTTCGAGTGTATACACGCTTACTAAAACCTTATCGTTTCGTATACATATATATACACGATCACACCGACTCAACGAGCGGATCACGTATTATTGTGTCAGCATAGCTTCTCGACAGGATGCGAAAGCGCGTACGCGCCCAGAATTTCCAACTTGATATAATACGCACACCCTCCTCTCTCTCTCTCTCACTCTTTTCCTTCCCGAAAATGGGCAGAGAGTTTCACCCTAAAGGAGCAACCGAAATATCTCATCCTGTGAGCGTATAAGAAATTATATCTGGAAATAGTCGATTTGTCTAAAGGCTAAGATAGAAGAACAATTTGAATTTCGTGTTATAATTTCTAAATTCATTTCGTATGTATAATTGTTGTGTATACACTAGGAGAAGTAAATATCTACGAAACATGAATATCTTTAATTATTATTGTTATACACGAAGAAAAATGTTGTAATAAAAATGACAATATTTATTGAGTAATCGAGAAACCGTGACTTGACAAATGATAAAAATGACTATTGTATATAGATATAGAAATAATTCACTACAATTTTCGGGAAAATTTATCAGATACGTAGTAAATTGTTCCTACAAAACATAGTAATTGTTATCATTTATCAACTCTGTCTCTCGATTACTCAATAACATATAAGTCATTTTTGTGTATTCATTTACGATTTATTTGTTCGTTTCCTCTAATGAGAATTATACAGGGTGTATTAACAGTTGAGAAATATTCATTTGTCGCAAATATTCACTTCTCTCGATGCACAAAAAGTATCGTACACTACTTATTAATTATCGTAATTGATCAACCCGGCATTTGTAAATAAGCAACTGTACGAGTTACCGCAATTACAAGGTGATGAGACGAGATTACAGTGACACTGATTTAACTTTTCCGTTCGAACTAGTTAATCTGTCATCGATAACGTGCAATTTGTATGGGATTAAATTATGGTCTCGTTTACGAGCGATACGTATACGTGAATCTGACATTCGTAACGCACATACACACACACACACGTGTACAAAAAGTGACGAAACATTGTACACACACGGTTTTTATAACATTTAATTTTATTCCAAGAAACTCTATGAATTCTTATACGAACCGCTAAATAATACGTTATATCCTTATATACTATAATCAATTCAACATGCTGACGTTAACGAATAGATAATCGCTTTAATCGAATACCCATTATTTACTTAACGCAATAAATTTTTCAAACTTTGGTACAGTGAAACATGTCATCTGACAGCATATGTAATATAAATACTTGTACATTAAAAGTGCACGAGGCAAAGAAAAAAGAAAAAGAAGGCGATCGACTTCCTACTAACCGAAAGTAAAAGCGAGACCTGCATTATCATTCCGCGAAAGTAAAGAAAAGTCTATTGTTTCTTCGAGTCTCTCACACGAGGGATGTGTATATATATATATAAAGAAGGATCTCTGCAACTCGTAAAATTGTGAACGTTAAGCCTGGTATATATATAAGAGAACTAAGAGAATATTATCTTCTTAACATAATCAGTTAGTTTTTCCCTCTTCGAAACGATTTACTCTTACCGAGAAGTAAACGTATTATCGGCGACGCAAAGATAGTGTAATTCTCGTTAAACGAAGCACCGGCCTGTGAAGAAACTTTATGGAACTCCGTTCCTATATTGTATTTCGAAAAATTACGGTAACCGCGGAAAATAATATCGTTGATTGATATTGAAATAGAAAAAAAAAATAAGAAAATCGTTCGATAGTCAGATTTTTTTTATTTATTTTAGAAAATAATTGTTATCCTTATCTCTCGTAGCGATACGTATTTTTTTTACATTTATTTATAATGTAATATTTTCCGATGTAGTTATTTATGATTTTTTAAGATAACATGTAAAAAAATTCGGAATATCAAAATAATGTTATATTTGACTAAAATTATTAGTGTATTAATAATATTAATTAATTAATAAAAAACTCGTATTATGATATTTTTGAATATATATTTTTGTTTAATAATTTCATGCATGAATTTACTAATTAAATATCATTTGAAACGTTTTTGCGTAACGTATGTGTAACACACGTCCACATTATTATAATTAAGAATCCACGTGACTGTCTGTTTATTCAGTTGTAAAACCCCATTATTTCACTTAAATTAATTAAACAAAATTTCAATTAAATAATTGTCCAACGCGTAAAATTATTTAATTTACTTAACAGCTGCGAGATCGATACGCAAAAAATGAACCGAGTCGCCATCTACCGAGGATAGAAAGTTATACTTAAAACTATAGTCGGTGTGAGTGAACTGTGGTAAATCGCGTTTGACGCGTAGAAGTGCAAGGACGCTGTCTCTGTGAATTGTCAAAACAACGTCCCGAAAAGCGCTGACATATCAACTTGACACTCGTAAGTACAAGTAGTGTTTCATTATAACAATATTATAAACAATACCCGGCACAATGGTTGTTGTACAGTTTGCGAAATTGTCTCCTTTCTGACAAACACCTGTGGGTATAGGTGTGTTTCAGCCATATTACTTACAAACATGTAGATATATACATATACGATACTACTTTGTACAAGCATACTTTTGTTATTATGTCAATTTTTATTACTTTTATTTTCTTGATCTTTATTGATTATTTAAAGTTTATACATTTTATTATATGCATTTGTTTAGTGTTTTTTTACCGTGTGTTATATTTGTTGCTCAATATTCACACTTTTAAATTATAGATTAGTTGTAAGTAATCTAATAATGATAATGTATTTTTAAATCAATAACACCTAGCGTACGTGTATTGCTATTTTTAAATTAATTACAAAGCTAATTGTTCTTTCACTTATTGCTTTGTTCGCAGTTCAAGTTAATTGATAAGATGTAAAAATTAAATTGATTTATATATTTTTACTTACCTAGTGATCTCGAAACACCTAAAATACCGTTCACCCTCCATGTACCATAATAGATAACTTCTCCTCCTAGCGATTCTATTCTCTTTTTTTCATCCTGGAATTAAATAATAAATTTCAATTTACACAATTATTAGCACATGAATTACAGTTTTAAACTCTAAAAATTATCAATTGTGCTTTTAAGTAATTTATAGTTTATTTAATAATGTGTAAATTATTAAATTTATTATAATGATTGAAATTATAAACTGTTATTCATTTGTTTTGATGCATTTCATTTATTTTAAAAATATTAAACTAAAATTTCAAGTTAAATATGTACGAATATAAATTTAAAATTTTATATCAAAAAGATTTATTAAAATTCTCTACTTATGAAGATTATTTAGATTCTTTTATAAAACCTAGAGATCTGTTTCATTTGCAAAGTAAATCTATATCTCGTCGAATAATTGAACTAGGCTATCACACTAAAGGAACATTACAGAGACAAGAATTTTATGACCGCATTAAAAGTATTAAAAGATATTTATATCTATATGAAAATCCATATGCTTTGTGTTCTGTTTATGCATATCCTGTAGATAGATTATTGCAAGAATTAGCAGTTAGAGAAAATGAAAATCGAAGAGGAGAATTGTATACAATAATATTTTTACATAGTTCTGAAAAATCAAAATCTCAAGTATCTGCTTATATTGACTATAGTTATCGATTAAAGTCAGAAGATTGGTTACCATACTTTCTAAGTAGCAAAAGATTAATACCAGAAACAACTGATCTTTCATATTATGAATGGAAAACTGGAAACTTAATAATGAATGAATCTAAAAATTTTAAACCTATAGTAGATGGCAAGAGAGGTCTTGCATTTAAAAATATCCATAATTCTAAAATTATAAATACAGATCCACTTTTGTATACTGATTTAGATATTTCGCGTTCTACTATTTACAGTTTAATGTATGGATCAGTTGTATTTTATGATCAAAATGTTAAAAATAATGAATCACATAAATAAATTTTAAGAAAACTCACTGGTCTTTCTGGTTTATGTGGTGCAGTCAGATCGATGCCTCTTCCATTTTTAATTAATGCAGCTTGAGAATCTCCAGCCCATGCAATGTACAAAGTCTTATCATATAATAAAGCACATGCAGCAGTAGCACCGCTATTTCCATTCTAAAGTTAAACAAAAATTTTTGTTACAATGCAATTGATAGTTCTCTAAACAAGAAATAATATAAACTTTACTAACATCACTTTCTACAAATCGATAATCTGTAGTTTGAAAAGCGTCGCGTAAGGCAAGTTCTGGATCCATAGGATAATATGAACTTTCTATTAAATACTGATGAAGGTGTGCTGCACAATATGTGGCAGCCTCTTGTCCTCCATGACCATCAAATACTGCATAGTAATTTACAACAGACTCATTCTAGAACAATAAAAATGGTTTGAATTACTACTACTAGTAACTTTGTAAAATTAATAGTATTGCAACTAGTAATGGAGTTTGATATGTACCTTAATACTGAACATTGTATGTAAATCGTGTAAAACTACAGAACGATCTTCCATTTTTCTTCTTTTATTTTTAATTGCATGGAAAGAAGCTAATGGTAGTGGTGTGGACGGAGGTGGTGGTAATAATGCTAATCTGCTATTGTCCAAATAACGTCTACATATTTTATTAACTGTACTTGTAACAGCTTGCATCAACTTCAAAGGCAAGAAACCTACAACAAATGAAAATTATGAATTAAAATTAAATAAAAAATTTTAAATATAATAATTTAAAACATACTTTTATCTTGTTGTCGATAACCACATTCCTGTGGTTGGTTTTGGTACATTATTTTGAATTCTTCTCTTGTCAGTTTTACTAGATAGGCTTGTAAACTTGGTGGACATATCCTGTAAAAATAAAATTAATTAATAAGAAAATGTTAATAAAAAATTTTATTAAACAAATATTTGCATATAAGCCTAAATTGCAATAAGATAATAAAAAGTAGGTATTGACATGTAAGAGCATGTTTAAAATTTCATGCTCTTTGAACATCTGTTTAATGATCTAATATAATAATCTTTGCCCAGTGTTTGGAAAAGCAAAGGATTCGACTACAAGAAAAAGTTAATAATTGTGACGCAAGCAGGATATTACATCAAAACTTTCTCTTTATTCGAAACTGACCAAAGTATTTAGAAATGGCTTCTCTTGTCGGAAATTATCAGCATGAACGAAATGAGAATCTTGACGAGTACTTCAAAGCTCTGGGTATGAAAATATAACAATACTTGTATATATCTTGATTTGATTACTAAATTATGGATTTTTAGGAGTGCCGTATATTGCTAGAAAAATGATGGGAATGACCAGCCCAAGACTAGAGATTTCAAAGAGTGACGATGATAAATGGACTATTCGAACAATTACTATGTTGCGTACAGTGGAATTGATATTTAAAATGGGAGAAGAATTTGAAGAAGCAATGCCATCTGGGGTTGTTTTAAAGGTTGGTTTGTGTTCTAAATAAATTTGGTAGAGTAAAAATGAATAAATTGTAGCAATGTAAAATATTTGTTTAGAATGTTGCCTCCTTGGAAGAAGATGGAAGTATTATCATAAATTCAGAAGCCCAAGATGGTACAAAAGTAACACGCAAATATGAAATTAAGGATGATGAAATCATTTTGGTAACTAAATATTTTTACCAATTAAAAATAATAAACTTAAAAGATAATTAATAATTATTATTGAAATTTTCAGACAATGACTCACCAGAAGAGTGGACAAGTTGCTAAACGTTACTTCAAAAAAATTCCATAAAAGCACAAGTGATACTACTATTATTTTTATAAGTTTGCTTTAAACGCACATTATAGATCTCAAAAGATCAGCAAATTTTAAAACATGAATGATATAGATTTACATTATTTAGCTTTACTTGAAAGACTTATATTATAAATTAATCTATATAGATTTTATACATTATAGCTTTGTAGCTTACAACTATTACTATATATATATATAAAATATTTTGAATATATTTTATTTACATATTTTATATTACTTATTAAAAGCATTGATGCTCACAAATAAATCATATTGAATTGAATTATTGTACTTTTTGATAGATTCTTTTCTACATAAATAATATATTTTAGTGATGAATCAACTTATGAAAAGAAAAATTGTATTTACTTGTTGCAGTAATATTAATTGTTTAAATTTAGATACAACAGTTATGTCACTTTTTCTTTCGTACAGAATTACTTATGACTCGGTACATAAATCACCTTTGACAATTAGTGAATCATTGCACTACAATACTTGTTTAAAATCTACATAACAAAAATAAGGATGGATTTACTTTTATAAATTTTGATTATACAATAAATCTTAAAACGAAAATATTGAGGAAGTATTTAACTTGAAGTAGATCTGTAAACTTTTCATAAGAACTGAATGGTCATCACTGTTTTAATTTACAATTAGTCATACATTCATATACTATATCCCAATATTGAAAAATGAAATAACTCGATAAAATTAAATAAATATAGAAATATATCTTTTTTCTCATATCAGTGAGTGATATTCAAAAATTTAGAAAGAAAAAAAGAAACAAATCCGAAATAACATATCAAGCTAAAATCAAATAACATTGTTCTCTCTCTCTCTGGAAGCATTGCTAAAATTTGCATAAAGAAATCGAAAAGAAAAAAAAATCGAACTTTCGCAACGTTATTAAATAACTATAAAAAAAAATTTCACAGCCGGTCTATCGAAGCCCTGTACATACATACATATATATATATATATATGTGTGTATAATAACATAGTCCATAACTTTCGATTCCAAGTTTTACAATAACACATAACGAGCTCTCGGAGTCCCGTAGACCGTGAAGAAAGGAAAAAATAAATAATAATCCACCGCGAATATAAAAATAATTTCAGCGAAATTTTCGCGCTTGGAGGCGTGGTCGAAAGATGTAAAAAAAAAGAGGAAAAAAAACACACACTGAGAGGTTGGAGTAGTCTTTATATATATATGAGTAAGTGCAACGATTTCAAAGAGGAAGCCGCTCGTGATAAAGCTGAGATAGAGAGACGGGTTGCATTTTTCCCTTTGGCTACTTCGCGACTGTGCATGAAAAGACCGAAACGGTCGTGTGTGTTTTTCAACCAAGCACGTAGTAGACGATCGAAAGGAGGCAAATTTTTTTTTCTTGTAAACTTTGCACGCGATAAAGACAAATTTGTTTTTTTTTTTCTTATAAGTAATTGATATTTATAAGTTCACTTATAATTGTTCACGAAAATGTAGTTTTAGGATTAACGTGTTTAACGAGTGTAAAGGAAAAAAAGATAAATAAAATTAAATTGATTTCCAATTAAGATTAAATCTAAATTTAATTAAAAACACTATATACGCGAGGAATCATGTTTATTTATTTAGGGAATAACATATTTTCGTTATAATAACATTTTCTCGTTATAAATATTAATAAAAAAATCTATCGAAACGTGTACCTATTATGCGTATACGTTTCTAATATATAATATTTATAATAAAAAAAGAAAACGGTAATATATTTAGTAAGTATAATTTTCGCTGATTAGCCCTGGCAGCATAAATAGAGCGACGTTAAATAACAAAAAAAAAAAAAAAAAAAAAAATAATTATTGATGTAAACAACAAAAATTGAATACCTATAAGGGATTGATAAAAAAAAAAGCAAATTTTGTGTAAAATGAATTAAAATGATATAGTTATCGTCCCACATCGGTTTCAAGTATATTAAATTTCGTCTGGAATATCGCACTATCTGCATGGTACGTTTATTCAAAAATAAACGGGTGAGCGTAAGTATATCAATAGCGTAACGCAGTCATTAAACTTTATCACAGTATAAAAGAAGGAAAAGAAAAATTGAACGCAACCCTGTAACGGTTACACAGATATTCACCCCAGTAACCCTTATATACATAAATAAAAATATATATAATAACAAAGTGAATTCGAAGCTTTGTATAACGACAGAAACTTTGTGCTTTCCGAATCAAAGCGATATGTTTAACCTCCTTTATTTATTTATTTTTTCATTCGTAACAAAATCATTGATCGACACCGTCTCGCGTATACGAGGGAATATCGCACATTCTATTCTCTCTCTATTCCGAGATGTGGAAAATTGAATGTATACAACACCCCGCGGAGAAAATCCGATTCATCGGGATACGAAAGCACAATGTACCTATATGTACAAAGAATCGCTGGCCTACTAACGTTTTCTGCATCGCGCGCTATGAATTATTTATTTATCCTGCATAACTTATCCTTACGGTCCAACGACTCGATACCGGAAACGTGGAGGTGCATCGTACGTAACGATTAAAATTTTCTTTTTTTTGCAATTAGTACGCGAGTACCGCGTTATAAAATTTTTTTTTTCGCGGGTAACGTTTGCCCTTGAACGCGAATCTCTCGAGATTAGAATTTGATACAAGGATGAATCACGTGTGCTTTTTCGAGTACTTAATTAAACGACGAACAAGAGAGAGAGAGAGAGAGAGAGTTTAATCGATGCTTTTATTTGGAATGCTAATTCGTTGGGAGCAAACCATCTAATTGAAGATGGTATACCATTTGCATCGCTGATGCGTTTATTCGTTCGAGGTCTTATAACTTATAACAAAATTAGCGGTACTCTAACGAGACTCGCTGCGTTCAATAGTTACGTGCATCTATGTACGATAACTATCTTTTGTTTTAATTGAAGATCAAAATGCATTATATACAAACAAAATTCACAAAATATTTATATATACGAAAAATCTTTTTCCTTTTCAATTTTTCGTTCCAAGTGTATACGAAATTTGTAATAAATCAACGAAAGTATCTTGAAAAAAAAAATAGATTGTATAAAATAGAAGCTAGCATGGCATGGACCGATCGTTGCGAAAATTCGCGTCGAAAATGGTATATGTAAACAGGTGCGCGCAAAATCTCTTTCGAGTGTGAGGAACCTAACCTACATAACCTAAAAAGGAGAAAATAACAAAACAAGTCTCTTCGAAGAGAAAAACAAACGATCGCTCATACGTTTCCAAATGTTTCTAAGAAACGTTAAATAAACTCTCGTAATTGTAAAAATGATGTACCTTTGATTAAGATGCTGAAGGGTGATATCGGCAATCTCTCCGTCGAGCTCGAATTCCCGTACATCCTTGCGCCCTGTTATTTTAACAGGGAGTTGATCATCCTGAGAAACGTTAGCAACAAAATGTTCGAAGAATCGTCGATACGCCCCCAAGTAATCACCATCGCAAAAATCCGTGGTCGCCATATCGTTGTATCTTCTTCTTCTTCTTCTTCCTTCTTGCTTGTCGTCAGAAAATAATATTTCCTTTTGAACTTATTTCTCGTTTGATGTAACACAGAGAGCACAAGCACGACTACGCGGAGGACCTATAGGCGTCACGCGTCAAAAAACGTAAGAAAACAACAATGGTGGTCGAAAAAAAAAGAGTAAACGAAGACCGATTGCTAGACGTATCATGTATGTGCTCGTACAACTCGATGCACTTACCCCGCGGTACATACATATACAAACAAATACGGTCGGGTAATTCACGCTACGAATTACACGTTACTTACATGCACAGAGTTTATTTTGTACTTTCGTTACGTCATTCATTCACTTTTCGAACGATACTTTGCTTACTTATATATATACACCGCCGCAGCACACCGTCTATACACACGTCTATACGGACGCGTGCATTCACACATGTACACATATATATAGATATGTATACGTGAAAAATTTCGCGACGTTAAACGTTGATCAAGAGTTTACTCTCCGTCTCGTTCGCGATGTATAGTCTGCTTTGCTTCCCGGGTCCGATGCTGCTGGTGGTGCTGGTGCTGCTGCGCTTTGCTCGCTCGAGACTTCGCGAGAGCACGAGAGAAAGAGAGAGAGAGGGAGCGGGAGGGAGAGGGGTCGGTGTGTCACGCGTATACGCGGGAGAGGAGAGGGGGCTGCGCGAGTGCGCTCTCGGAAAACAACACACGCACGCACACACACTCCACCGACCACTAGGCTGCACACGTACACGCCGGGAATGCGCGATCATCTTTTGCGCGCGCTCGCCGAGTCGCCGGACCCAATGTTATGTTACACATCTACATGTGGGTGGTTACTGGTTATGTGTGTGTGTGGCTATTCACTATACTATAGGGAGTATAGGGAGACAGGGAGGGAGTACCGAGAGTCGAGACTCCTTTACTTCCTATATACTTTCTCGACTGTACGACCACCCCCCCTCGCGTGACGTCACCTCTCGAGGAACGTGGGTGAGAGAATAGGCTTGTTTTTCTTCGGATATATACTTACGCACACTTGCGCTTACTTTTCGACGGATAAGGATTTACATCTTTTTAGAACATCACGGATTTTTTGGGAAACTTGGTACTTCCTCGGAGGAATAAAAACTTTTCGTTTTAATGTACATTTATTATATATTAAAAAATAGTGATACAAATTTAATACAAATAAGAATAATCTACGTCGAATCTCGATACAATTCGACAACGGCAATCTGAAACAAAAAGAAAGTAATTACTAAGTATTAAAAAAAACTACATCAACGTGAAATTCATTAAAAAAGTTTAATCACTCCAATAAAGTCACGTGTATCTTTCCGTAAAAATGTATTTTAAACGATCTATAAATATGATATTCACATTTTTGTTTTATAATTATGATCAACCAGGTAATAAATAAATTAAAATTTCATGTGAATCATCAAACGCATTTTCTCTTCTATTACGCATATACGACACGTACAGTTAGTTATATTCTATTATGCACTTTATACAAATTTAATGTTAATCAGGGTATTACGATATATATTTATGATTCCTTTGCACTCAATGATTCACGCATTGCATATTTGATGAACACCATCCTATATATCTTAACTATATATCCAAAGGAATGTCACGTCTAACTATATAGGTATATATATGTACGGTACATACATTCCTCGTTCAAAATATAAGTTGTGTAAACAATGATTGTTTATGCAATTTAAATTATTGAAATATGTACTAGCCGCGGAATAAAATATTTTGAATTTTTACAGATATTAAACAGTGCGTACAATTTATAATTAAATAAAAATAAATAAACATAACGTACGTGGACATATACTTTGTCTTCTATATATTATACGGTATAATAAAAACATGAGGGTTTTGACCTCATAATTTATTAGTTATTGCGCTACGACTTTTACCGTCTTATTGTTAGTAATCGGTTTTAATCAACTTCTCGTGAATCTAATGAAAATGATGACTGTTTGAATTTCAAGGCACGCTAATGACTATATCTTGATATATATATCTATATACATATAGACATACATATATAGAATAAGGTTTCGTTCTGAATTTTCAGCGTCTAAATTAATTATTGCGATATATGGGATATACATTCAAATATTCTTGCGGAATAACCACGGCAATGCTTATATTCGTATAATGCTAATAAAAAAACGCGCATTTTATAAGGGGAATTCAAGTGGAAAGAATTTTAACAAAGATAAACATCAGAGTATATTAAATATATTTAGGTATTTAAGTTGACTAACCCTTTCAAAAAGAAACTATATATATAAAAACTCACAAAAATATTTTGTATACTGAATAACAAAATCATACAATTTTCAATATATATATATATATATATATATATATATATATATATAAATTTATCCCACTGTGCAAGATACGTAAAAAAAATAAATTTCTTAAAATTGTACTAAAAAGATATATATATGTATATATTTATAGAAAAAGGTATTTTTACTTCGTTTTATCAGGAATTTTGAGTGCAAATACTCCTTAATGTACTGTATCAACAAATTTTTTATCATTTTTTTTGTATATTTTATAAGATACCGATAAATCTTAATTACATCATACTTTTATAAATGTTCAACAATTTTGTTTAAATTGACGATCCTAATGACGTTTCATTACGCATTAATTACTTATATAACCGAGAGGATGTGCCGTTTGAAAAAAGGGAAAATTGTAGACAATGCATATTCATAAAGGCTTGTGAATTCACCTCCATCACACCCTCCCACGCAATAAGTATTTCCCGGTGGAATTTTTTAATTCAACGAAAGCGATGTTCCGATTGGTCAATCCGAATAGAATCAGGATCTCTCTCCCACAAGAGAGTATGCGCCTGTATACATTGCGCAAGGAGAGGGAGAGAGAGACCTTGCGACCCCTTGACCTCTGGACCAAATCCACTCCCTCTCGTTATTCGCAAGGCTTCATCACGATCCCAACGATAATCATCTCCTTCTCTCTTCCTCTCTTTCTATTCTCGTGTATAAACGTATATACGTATATGTATACATGTATATATACACAGATGTGCAAAAGCACAATAGACTCGGTCTCAGGTCTCAGGTCTCAGGGTCAACAAACCGCGCGCGAATATCCCCCAACGGCGTTATATATACAGAGATTCAACACGTACACACAACAAGAACAACATACACACATATATATGCAACCTAACCTCAAACTAGCGTGACGTCACGTTGTGTATACTTCCTCTACTCGCGTGGCAACTCTCTTCTCCCACCTTTTACATTTTTAAGATTCGCGGGTATAGGTACACGTTTTGTGTATACAGCGCGTGCGCCTATATATACATTATAGTATAGGGTAGCTTCGTTACCATCACGGTTTCGTGGACGCTTAATAGGTCTGTTCGTTTTACCGTGTAGGTGACGAGGTGCTATTTTTTTTACTCGCACCTGTCAATACGTGACGGGAGAGACAAAGAAATAATAGTAAGGGAAATGCATATATATGTATTAGATAATTAGGTGAATATGTAAAAGTAGAGATACCTATTAAAATTAATAATGTATTGTCTTATAAGTAGATGCGAGAGATACGCTAACGATTTTTTGGTAACGTAAATTCTGGTTTGACATTGTTAAAAAAGTAACGTAAAGGAGAAACGAGGTGGTTTCTTGAAATCATTGAAAATTCAGTAGACACCGCGCACGAAGCGGTTTTCGAAACACACCTTTCCTATCGCACACGTATACATGTGTGCAATGTATGTACCACCGAAAGGTCCGTTTCCTCTCACTCTCTCTCTCTCTCTCTCTCTCTCTCTCTCTCTCTCCCCCTGGCCCATTCTCCAGCGAAAGTTTTGCCGCGGAGCGCCGTGCGCGCGCGGAGAAAACGAAACGGCGAACCGCCAACCGAGCGGTGTAGAAAGAGACGGAGCGTCAAAAACCGGAGAACGTAAAGCAAAGGCATGAGAGCCAGGCCGTCGAGTCGAGACTCGAGCGGTGTATAAAGTAAAGAAAGAAAAGGAGAGGCGCCGACGTCGCGCGGCGTCGCGGCATCCTCGAGTCTCTCGAGTCTCGATTCTCAGTTCGCGCGCGCACGTCCCGAGAGCGAGGCACGCAAACGTGTACCCTTCTCGTACACATGAGTCATACGCGAGTAGTACGACGGAGGCGGATCGGGGCCAATCCGTGAGAGAGAGACTATACCGCAGTCAGTAGTTGTCGGTTGTCGGTTCTCGGTTGTCGGCCGCTAGCCGTTTCTCGCCGTTCGGCCCGGACGCCTCCTCTTTGTTTACCTTCACCGGCCGATAACCGTTTCCCGCGTGTGCTCTCTCTCTCTCTCTCTCTCTTTCCCCCTATCTCCCTCGTTCTGTCGCCATGGTCGCGCACGAGGACGTCGGCATCGGCGATTTCGTCCTCCTCGACGAAATCACGCTCGACAAAGTCGTCGAGAATCTACGAGTCAGGTAATTTTGCTACGTCGACCTTTACACCATCAATTCGGTTGGCTTTTCCTTCTCTCTGTCTCTCTCTGTCTCTTTTATTTTTTTAACAGGTGGACGCTCCGTGGTATCAAGGTGCAGGTTCACGATGTACCACCTATATGCTCGCGTTATATCGAGAGGGCGTGGCTTACCTCGTACAGGTGGTTTCGGGGGCGAGTTTCGCGGATTGTTACATTTGTGTCAATGGGACACGTGTATCGATTCTCACTCTTTCAATATATCTCCTTTTTTTGTTTATTTTTTTTTGTTTTTTATCAGGAGGGGTTGTCTGCTTCGCGTGTGCGGCTTGTCAAGTGATTCGTTCTCGGTTTAAATCAAGATGACCGTTGCGGGATTTGAAACCAATCGACTCGGGGTTTTTTTTTTTGGACGAGTAAGATACTTAGTCGTGTGAATCTTTTTGGATATATAAGTATAGTGCGATTAAACGATCGTATGAGAATTCGTGACACATGTACAGTTGTGTTTGGAATAGTGCGAACCGTATCGGAATTGTCAATGAAGCTACTGTTTTGAAGTGTGTTAAAAAAAACTTGTTTGCGTTTTGGTGTTCTTTTTTTTTCACTATAGCCGATTTGTCATTGGTTTGTAATTCAGTGTCGTTTATTACGCAATTTAGTTTAATTGGGCTAACGATTTTTATACTTTTAACAACATGTTGCCATTTCTATTCAGCTGTTTACAAAGTTAAACAATATTTAAAAACTTTTTATTTATTGTAAAATATATTTAATTTTTGTTTATTATATATTTTAGTCAAGTTTGAATAGTATTATCAAAATAATTTGGATTTGTAAATTAATATATAATATATTTTCTATTTATAGCATTTTAATTTCTTTTTAAACAAAAACTTAAGGTTACAATGACGAATAATACATTAATTAAATAATAGCTTACAATAATGACAATAATTGTTACTATATTAAATTTATACTTGTGCCTTCACCTTAATAGAAAAAAGCATAAATAATAATATGCGTGACTTAATTTTAATGAAACAGGAAGAAATAACAATTAACTCAAAGCTTGTGAATGATAGAAAAAACAGGAGAAAAAAGTGTCTAGTGATTCTATGAATCAGTGTATGCTTTATTGTCTATTTAAGTTTTTATGTTACAAAAGAAAATTGACTGTTCACCCCAGAACTGAATTAGTTAATTGATTGAAACTTGAACTTACCGGTTTGCTTGAAGTAATTTGATCAAGCGGAACTTTTCTATATACTGTGATTTAATTTCTTTTTTTCTGCAAGATTGAACGCTTTTATCATTCTACAATATATTGAAACATTTATTTATATTTATAAATATTATTTGATATCAGCTGGTCATTCGATACTTACATAAGCTTAAGATTAATGGATACTGATTTTTTTTTTTCACAACGATAAGATAGAATTATTAAATCTATAAAAAAAATTAGTTTTTGCTATAATTTTTTATTTTGATACATTTAACACCATTATACTTACCATTCAATGTGTGAATTTGACTATATACACATTGGTAAAAACAAAGAAGAAACCTTCAAAATATTATAATATCGTACCAACCATCGCAATTTCGCAAGAAGCCAATTAAACACGAGCATTGTAACAATCCATTGTGATTATCTCTTCATCGCTTTAAATCCTCTCGTACTTTTCTTAAATAAAACTCGCGACATTTATGTGTATATATATACGAATTTCGCTAGAAAAGAAACCGTAAACCCTCCATATTTTATTCCGTTAATCGGAAAAGAAAGCGAACAATTCTACTGCGAGATCAAACGTAATAAAATTCACCATATTTTATTGTTTATCGTAAAAATCGCTACGTGATTTTCATTTATAAATAAAAGTAAAGCAACCTGATGGTTCGTATACACATATATATTACGTGAATTAAGCATTTTATCGGAATTATGCGTGAATCATGTTAAGTTCTAACGCTTAGTGCAATAAAGATTCGCGCGTTCAATTACAAAGAGGTTGGAAAAATATTCCTTATTAGCGTTTGGAAAATGAGTGGCGCATTGTTTCTTTTATTGAACAGGCATTCCGATACATAATGAATTTAAATTTAAAAATATCGAGATAATTTCTTTATTAAGCCGGTGTCAATTTTCAAATTGACCTTTCAAGTCCCAATTGTTCACGCAGTTTTGTCGATTAAATCGTGTAAATTTTTCATATACATTTTATTCGGTTAGAGTTACTCATGATTTGCTATAAATAAAATTCCGGAAAAATTAAGGAAATGTAATATGAATTATTATAGAGGCTTAGTCATATCAATTAAAATTCATAATTGTGTGTATATGCTTGACGAACGAATGAAGTAAAAAAATATTTGTTTTCGTGTCGCACAAGTAATAATTCAAATGCCCTTTAAAAACCGCACTGTACAAGCAACAAGTTGTTTTATAATATAAACACTATAATACCGCATTAACCTTTACCAAAATCCTCGAGCACCAAAACTAAAAAGAAATCGAAACGCAAAATGGTCTTGAAGTTCTAAAAATAAAAATTCAACTTAAGTGCACTTGCGAAAAAGCAGCTATTTAGCATCGATCCGCTCGTCAAACCGAATCGATTTCCCAAATTCCCTTTTTTCGACACTTAGCGAATTTCGTTTCAAGCGCGAGTCTGCTCACCGTCACTTTTTCGTCCTTCGACTATTTTCGGAAAAGCCTCCACAATCGAGCTTCGCCCGCGCGCGCTTTCGATTTTATATATATATATACATAGATATATACACGCACCGCTTCTTCTTTTCCTCCCGGCGAATTGTGACTCACGTATGATGTCACCCCATCGTTCTTTCTTTTTTTTTTTGCTCTCTGTCACTCCTGCGAGCATAATCGCGACATTGCCATCGATCGGCCTATAAAACTCTTTGGAGTTGCGGGTTTTATTTAAATCGACGTTCAGCGTTGAGCATTACGTGAAAATATTATTACTAAAATGATAGGTAAATTCATGTAACTTCGTGCTAAATTATAGAATTTGTATTATTTATAATTAGTACGAGGAACAGTGAATTTTAATTATTTAAACTTAAGTGTCGTGTATCTGGGTTGACGTATGATTCACTTATTGATTAACAATTGGATCTTGATCGTGATTTCGAGCTGACGTAGAATAACAAAAATCTTGTAATTTTTGTACATGTTTATACTATAACGATAAACGTTCAACAAAATATTAACTCGTATTTCACGTAGATACTATAACATTCCAAAGTTAAATAATTGGAGCAATAATGTCGGTTAATCAAACCTTAGTCTATAAAAATATAAATTTCTGTCATTTTAACTTGCACGCATCAGAAATCAAATTGTTATCTTGAAATTGGCTTGATTAAATTGAATTTTAACGATATATAGTCTTATCAGTTTATCAGTATAGATTCAGCAATGTTTATTTCTTTAGAAAGAAAAAAAACTCCAATCAGTATTAACAATAAGGAATTTATATTGACGTCAATAAATGTAATAGGAAATTTTTTTTTCTTTTTATTGTACCCCTTTGTACCGTCACCTTTGCATTTCTCTTACTTTTCTTATGGTAATTAACATGTCTGAGGATGGGGAAATATAAAAATTTTTTAATAATTGATCTAAACAAGAAAATTGAATGAGTCTACGTAACGAAGAACGTTAGCGCGTGTTAGCGTCTTAAACAGGATTAATGTACAGGTGCGTCAGACTTGTTACAGTGTATTGTTACCTTAACATAATGACGTATGCCAATAATAATTATATCTGCATAATTTTTATCTCTATTTCTTTTTATTATTAAATTTATATATACGAGTACCCAAGCATTCAATGATCCTTAATTATACTATCTTTTCTATAAACAATATTTAATATTTCTTTTTATTATTTCGTTAAATCGTACATCGTTCGTGTTGGGGTATTGGCGAAATTGAATCTCGATAAAGTATTTTTTTAAAACGAAGGAAAAATCTTTGTCGATTCGTCAAGTTCCATAAACATAATAAATCACTTAATCTAGAACGGTTGAATAATAGCTTATCGATGCACTTTTCCTTTTGTTGAAAAATATAGAGATAGATCAATAGCTCATCTATAGTAATTTATGAGTAATTTTGTAATAAAGAAAAAATTGAGAGATAATGTAATTAAATGAATCTACAATTTTATCAAATTTCCTTGACCTGAAGACGTGACAGTATTCCGCTAAGTCTTAGGCTAATTGCTAGAATAACTCGATGCGATGACACTGTCTCGAACAATGACAGTGTATACGCCTGTACATGTTTATAGGATCATTGCATACGAGAATCTTACAAAACTCGTAACAACATTTTCTCGAGCGTTTAATTAAATAATTTTTATGGCTTTATTGGAGTAAATAATCCAATCTCTTAAACTTGTGTCTCCTCAAAAAGAAACATTTAAATATCTTTATTAGCATTGTTAGAGAATATTGCGATCAAGGTTAAAATGCCCCGTGTCGAAAATGAAAACGTATATATATGTATATATGTAAAAACTTAAGGTTAAAAACCTAACCGCACGTATAGAAGCCGAGTGTACCTCGTTAAATCATAAAAACCGTCATCTTTCCAACTCGCGAGCTGAAAAAAAGGACGGTGCACGCAAACGAGCGACTGTTACAAGTTCAAGCAAACGGTTCACCGAGCGAAAAGTGTAACCGAGGTCGCCCGTTAAACGAGCCAAGAGAAAGAAAAGAAAAGAGGAGCAGATTTTGGATTCCATGGCCGTCCGCGTACGACGAGCTGTGCATCTTGTCATTTCTTCGTTGACCCGGAGACGAAATTTGCGATAAACCGACTGGAGAAACGATTTTCCACGCTTCGGTTCGTTGATTCCTTTTCGCGTAACTTTCCTTTGCGCGGCTCGTTTTACATCGTGATTAGGGCCGTTGCGCCGTCGGTTTCCTCGCGTGCAATCTTGGGGAGGACCTTGCTTGCGTGCGCAATCTTTTTCTTTACGACGGTTTTTTTTTCTTGTCGCTCTCTGCGATTAATATTCTGGGAGTACGAAGACATTGCGTTTTCTAAGGGAATGTCGAAGGTCGCGGGTGTTGGTTTTTTGTTTATTAATATTGTTACTAGTTGGTTAGGAATATGAGCATATTTTCAATTCAAATTTATTTTTATTATCAACGTTTAAATTATTGTTTTTAAAAGTTACAATTTATATACACTTAGCGTATTAACAAATAGGAAATATAAAAAACTTATAATATTTTTTATCTATGAGTCTAATAAAAAGTAAACATTTGTAATTGTATGAAAAGTATATATTTAAATATTCATTATAATTAAAATTTTATTTACACTTTTTAACGAAATAGAATGAGAAATCTCTATAACGACAATCTATAGCCTAAACAATTCAGCACCTTAAAGTTACCAAACATACAGCAACCGCACAGTAAAAATGAATTTTAAACATTTTTATCACACGCACATTACATTAGTGTTTTAAATAATTACTCGTTATTTTTAACAATACGTTACATTTTCTTTTTATTTGACCTTCTTACAATAATAAATTGGATATACAATGAATTCACCGTCTGTCGATAATCGTTACACTTTATTTTTCTTTTCCAGCCGACTATTAAAATTTACAAACCTTTAAGTAATTCTAAAGCTTATGTCGTAATAATGACCAATAAACATTTTAACGTGTACCGAGTAAAATAATTGTCAATGTGGTGTGCGTGTATATACACACAGTTGGTAAAAGAAATAATAGTGGCACTCGTAGAAGAAACAAACTTTAAAATTCAACTTGTTCAGGAAAATTATCATATCGATAATACTCGAAAAACGACTTCGAAACTTTGCAGACTAATTTGAGAGCGCGGTAAAATGATGATAGAGTTTACTGGCATCACTAGCGTTTAAAGTAATGACAGACCGAAAATGGCTGCAACTTAACAACTATCGGTTTTACTCGATTTTTAACCATATATCGAAATAAATATAATTTCTGATAACGCTTTTTTTTTACTATTTGACTGTTGATAACGTTGCATAAGTCTATATTATTTATTGAAATGAATATAAATTACGTAAAATTTACATTGCACGATATTTTATTATAAACTTAACGATTGAAAGTGAAATTGCTTTAAATTATTATTAATCTATAAAATTTATTGTAGAGACAAAATATCAACATCCTTGCGTACAAAAAGTGTGCGAGTCGTTAAACGAATTACCCAATAAAAGATTCAATTAAAATTATTTAAGATTATATTTTATATCTCATGGGTTATTTTTAATTTGAACGTATATAAAATATATTACTTTTTATACTGTTTCTAATACAAGTACTGTCGGGAACCAACGTTTTTTTTTTATATTTTTATCATAAATGTCGGTTGTACGAATGATAAGGTGAATTATCTTCGAAGATACGTTTTCCGTCAAGTTATCGTACTTGAAACATTTAACAAATCGATGCGATGATAACTTCTTTTTTCGTCATATTTTTATAAATCACATCCTTTTTGCAATATTTAAATAAAATAAATATATTGTATACAGATACAATATACGTTATGCAACTCGTTGTTACGTTCACAATTATTATAATTATAGTATTAATTATCATAAGATAATATTTACCTTTTGAACAAAAAAAAATAAATGAAAAATATGTATTTTCCATAGATTCAAAGGCGGAAAAATCTACACGTACATCGGCGAAGTGTGCGTCAGCATCAATCCGTACAAAAGTACAAACATTTACAGTACAGACTATGTCGAGAAATACAAAGGTAAAAAGAACATTCTGTTTTTACATAAGTATATTTTTGCACATGTGTGTGTGTGTGTGTGTGCAAACATTTAGTACATGTTCTGAGTTAGATCGATAGATGAACTGCATTTGACCGTTTCATATTAATAGTCTAATAGTTTTAAAATTACCGTTATTGGGCAAAACCGAAAGTACGTTGTGCAAGAAGTATTATAACAACGATAAAACCTGGTTATGCGGGGAAATCGTTCGGTTTGCCTTTAAAAATGAAAGACAATGCTTATTTTACTGCCCTAAAATTATGAAATAATAAAAAAAAAAGATATGTATTGCCAGAGGCACATCGATTTCTAAAACAATTCCGACAATTATTATACTTGTTTAGTACGTAATAAAATAACAAATGAAAGAAAAAAAATTGATTTTTTTAAAGTTCCCAGGTAGCTCGCCAGACTAATTTGAAACAATTTATTAGCTTGAACTTTTTAGAAAATACTTTTAGAGACAAGTGCGAAAAAAATAATTATTCTCTTAACTTTACGTACGTTAACATTGTTTTCTGACTCGAACGGATATATAATTCCCTAATTTTTAAATAAAGTATTATGAAATTTTAAAAATAATAATTATACATAAATATATAATATAGTAAATAAATAAACGGTATATTTGCTGACAATATTAAAGTTAATTTGTGCAGGAAGTATATTTATCTATTATGTATATAGATATAGAATTCGCAGTAGTTTACTTACCTTCATACATCTTTAACGGGTTTTCAAGATAACACACATATAACTGCAAACATAAATTTATCTTGTTTCAAAAAATGTAAATATAAAATTTTATGTAACGATAGCATTGAATAATTTTAGTTGCAAAGTTAAAAAATAATCGAGTGATATTTATTGCTTTATTAATAATTTTAACTGATTTACATTAGATTTTGTTTAATTAATGACCCATAATTAAAATTCGAGTTTTATACAGTTCAAAAGAAATTGTGATAGTTACAATCTTATGAAATTTAAATTTATAAATGCATATGAAAGTAATATCCATTAGAAAGTTTAACAATCTTAATACTCACGACATTTGTTCAAAAAGTGAAGTGTATGGCTTTTTATTTTTATTCAATATAGAGAATTGTCGCATTTTTTATTGCAGTATATTTAGAGAAATATATACTTTTATTAAATACTATCTGAATTTTGAGTATCGACAGAAAAAATCTATTTTTATTTGTTTTCAAAAACCGTATATTTTATTTTTTAAGCTGTATAACAAAATATCTATCTCTATCGGTTTTACATGTGTTTGGAAAAAGTATGTTTTTTTTAAATCCATATTAGACAGTATAATTAAATAATTTATTTATATTTCGAAATTTTATAAGTTCTAATAGAAAATTTTTGATGAAAAATGATAGAAAGGAAGAATAATTATTACTTAAAAATATGAATTATTTATTATCAGAAATATATTGTATATATAAACAGTAATAAAGTATAAATAGGAATAATAGTACATTAAAGTTGTAGAAAAATTTCTCCAAAGTGTGAAATTCATGATTTATCATAAGCGATGATCTATTGGATACATCCGTTACATGAAAGAGAAATTTTTTAATGTATATAACTATTAAGAACTGATCTAGAACATAAAGAAGACACAATTATTACTAAATAAAGTATATGAAAAATAGAATTAATTTTTAAAGAACAGCATTAGTAATCATTTTTGAGATCGGTAATTCGCTTGGTAAATAAATTCAAATATTAAAAATATTATTGTTAAAAACGATTTACCACGTAACAATATATAGTCTGATTTTATTGAAATTGTTGTATCGAATGAATACCTTCGTAAAATCGAAAAAACGTTTCAAAATTATTTTTTAATGTAGTAATTATACTAAAATTTTAATTTTAACCGTTTTCTTCCTGAGCATTCTTTCTCTCGCATATATTATTTTAAGATTTCCTTTACAAATTGCTATATTTTAAATGTAATTTGAATGTAAAATTTTAGTAATATAGTAATTAATGAATTCAGTGATTTTCACCTGTATATCTTGATATTTTGAGATATTCAGGCTATTCATAATTACTTAAGGTCGGTACAGAGAAGATTTTTCCATTTTACACATTCTGAAAGAGCAAGCAATTTTTTAGCAGGAAATCGTTTCCTAGAACATTATTTTCGATACCGGACTGAATTTACTAACAAGGGGAGTACTTGACCTCCGGGAAACGGTTCTTATCGTAACTTTGGTATGTCTTTTATAGTATAAAATTGTGAAGAAAGCCAAGTTATCTCTTCCCAATGGCCACTTTTACGGGAGTTATTCGATATCTAATAATAATATTAGTAAAAATTACTTCCAATTTGATCGCTTACAACTCAAAAACAAATAGAGATAGACGCTCAAATCAAAAACCAGAAGAAAGTAGAATTCAAGTAGATATGGTTTGAAAAAAAGAAGCTCAAATTGCTTAATTTGGAGCAAAGTTATAAAGACAATAAGAAACTACAGATTATTAGGCCAAAAGAAACAAAGTTTTTGGTATTAAATTTTGGTTAAAATTTCTTCAATTTCTTATTTTCTTTATAACTTTGCTCCAAATTAAGCAATTTGAGCTTCTATTTTTTTAAATCATATATACTTGAACTCAACTTATTTCTGGAGTTATAAGCGATCAAACTGGAAGTAATTTTTACTGCTATTATTATTAGATATCGAATAACTCCCGTAAAAGTGGCCATTGGCAAGAGATAACTTGGCTTTCTTCACATTTTTATATTATAAAAGACATACCAAAGTTAGGATAAGATTCGTTTCCCGGAGGTCAAGTACTCCCCTTGTAAGTGTATGATCGATCGACTTGAAAATATCAACGTTAATACATAGGTTATTGTAAAAATTTCTTTCATTTAATTTATACATTCTAAAGTATATAAAAGCTTGATACACTCAAAATGAACTGCATACTAAACAGCTGTTTTAATTATTTACAGACAGAGAACTCTTTGAAAATCCACCGCACATATTCGCAATTGCGGATGCGGTGCACAAAGAGATGAAACAACAGGGCCGTGACACCTGCATCGTCATCAGCGGGGAATCAGGTTCAGGTAAAACCGAAGCTAGCAAAATCATCATGAAATACATCGCAGCCGTTACGAATCTTGATGGTCAACAAGAAATCGAAAGGTACACCATTTATAATTCACAAATATATATAAAATACACACGCGTATATTAATATCGAATGTAAAATCTGTGTATAGCTATATAAGTATATATAAATGCCTATACCATAATAACGAGACAAGGTCGAAACCCATTATCATCGTTCCTATTATTCGTTCTACGATAACGAAGTTTAATCAACGTTGCATATCTATATACCTAGCCTGGCCAATAGAAAGATAGATAGAGAGAGAGAGAGAGAGAGTGGTTGTAATTTTACAGGTCACCAGATTCAAATTTTATTTGCTGTAAAAATGAGAAAGTTGTCGAAGCTGGTTTGATTTTGTTGAAATGACCAATACGAATCTAAGTAGTTGTAATATTCTTTCGTCAATTTTTCAAAGCTTATGTAATTTAAGTTACAATTCGTGCGCGTTCGAATAGATTAAACGAGAATATATTTTTTTAAATATCAAATATGAGTAATGTTGTAGAGAAAATTATTTAAAAGCAAAACGAATTTTTCTATTACATTATAAATTAAAAGTTTTTATCTTAATTGTTTAATTGATGTGATTGGGTACACGACATTTAAATTAGATCTAGGTATATTTGTACATGTGTATAAATCATTAGCTATAAGCTTCGTTTCTTTATTGCGCAGCGGATATGGTCTGTATACAAGAACCATAAGCTTTCTATAAATATACGAAGACCCTCTGAAATTTTTAGTCGTAAAAGTACTTGTAAAAGACAAACAAAAACGATATACACAGATACACGGCAGTTATACCTTTTTACGATACAAATACATCATTACATTTAATAAAATATATAAAATTTAATCAGCATTGAAAAGTATGGATTATTATGTTATTGTTTATTTTATTTATATTTTGTTGATAATAGAAAAATTTAGTCAATCGTTGTACATCGATTATAAAAAATTATATAAAAAATAAAAGTATTACATGAAATGCCATTGGTTGTTTTTGCAGGGTTAAGAATATACTGATCCAGTCGAATTCCATTCTGGAGGCATTCGGAAACGCCAAGACAAACAGAAATGATAATTCCTCGAGATTCGGTAAATACATGGACATTAATTTTGACTTTAAAGGTGACCCAGTCGGTGGCGACGTGACCAATTACTTATTGGAAAAATCTCGCGTAGTCTATCAACAAAAGGGCGAAAGAAACTTTCATTGTTTTTATCAGGTAATAAATATTATCGTTTCGTATATCTATGTTAAATAACGTAAGCTTTATACACGCACACGTGCACCGTTTTCACTCTGACACTTTTTACAGTTAATCAACGGTTGTAGCGAAGCTGACCTAAAGGCAATGCGATTAGTAAGGGATCCCTCTAGTTATAATTACATTAAGAATAGTAAAGGCAATAATCAAACGAATTCGAACGATAAATCTGATTATAAAGCAGTTGTAAGTGCCATGTCTACACTTGGATTTATACACACGGAGTGTCAAACCATTTGGAATATTATAGCTGGCGTGTTGCACTTGGTAATTATGTTATTTATTTCGTTTAGTAACGCTAATTTAAGGAACGTCGAACTCTGAAGTTCTAAAAAACTAATAAAACTCTAATTATTATTTAATCAAATGTTTTATCAATATTTATGTGAAACAATAATAATTAAACAGTTTTGTTTTTTTACCGTTTGAAACCATTCGCCTATGCTTTGAAATATTTAATTTACAAAAAAATTAAAACAGAATAGTAGATAAAAATACGTTTAAATGTTTTAAAAATTGTTGACACTATGTTTTTATTTTTTTAGGGAAATATCACATTTACACTTGACGAAGATAAAGTTATTATCAATGGAGACAAAGCATTGAACGATGCTGCTTATTTATTATCTGTAAGTCCTACCGAACTCAATGCTGCGCTAACTCAAAGGATAATTGCTGCTGGTGGTGAAGTAATGCAAAAGACGCATACTTTGGTAGAAGCGGAATATGGCAGGGATGCCTTGGCGAAGGTACTTTAATTATTCAACTTTTATTTATACGTATACCAATTGTTTTTATAAATAATGAACAAGTTGTAATGAGAACAAGTATTCACGGAATCAACATTTAATTTAATATTGGTTAATATAATTTGTCGAATATGACAATAAATAATTACAAATATAGCGAAAGTTACAGTTTTGATAATTAATGGAATGTAAAACATTGATAAAATGAATAAGTTTTTGACTCATTTTGATAAATTTTATAATCTTTGAATCCTTGTTGAATTTTTCGGTTGAATCATTTTAAGCGTGTATATATGTATAATACGTATAGTCGAATTACGTTAATGTCACGTACGATAACAAATTCAAAGTTGTAATCCAATTTCACTTCTTATTAATTGCATTTATCATTTCATAACGAAAGTCTCTTTTTAATTATTACAGGCTGTGTACGATAGACTGTTTACGTGGATTGTATCTCGAATAAATAGTACAATCAATGTATCAACAAATAATACTTACAAACGTTATAGAACATTAATCGGTGTGTTAGATATTTATGGTTTTGAAATATTCGACACTAATAGTTTTGAACAATTTTGCATTAATTATTGCAACGAAAAGCTGCAACAGCTGTTTATCGGTAAATAATGATTGATATGCCTATCATAGAAATTTAGAAAATTGATTATTTCCGTTTTTAGTATTCTATTATATTATATTTTTCAGAATTGGTGTTGAAACAAGAACAAGAAGAATACAAAAAAGAAGGTATAGCCTGGCAAAACATTAAATATTTTAATAATCAAATTATTTGCGACCTTGTTGAGCAAAATCATAAAGGTATACTATCAATCATGGATGAAGCTTGCCTCAACGTTGGTAAAGTGACGGACGAAGTGAGTGCTTGTTAATTTTGCAAATAATATTTAATTGTAAATAAATTACACGCAGATCGATCAATCCAGAATTTAAATATGACAAACGTATAATTCCTTTAATCACGCATAACGGTGTAAACTAGGTTTATTGAAAACTAGACCTTAAACGAAGTTTTATATTATGGAGATCATAATTTTACTAAAAATCATATTATAACGTTTCAAACTCAAGTGATTGTTTAGACAATAATGAATTTATAAGTAAATCAAATGTTGAATATTAAAATTAATCTTTTATTTAGATGCTTCTTGAAGCTATGGATAAAAAATTGGTTGACCATAAACACTACACTTCTCGTCAACTAAAACCAATGGATAAAGCATTGGAGCATAAAACGCAATTCAGAATAAAACATTATGCCGGTGACGTTGTATATTCTATTAATGGGTTTTTGGATAAAAATAAGGACACGTTATTTCAAGATTTTAAACGATTATTGTTTAAAAGTAAAAATCCTATTATTGAAGGCATGTGGCCAGAAGGTGCTCAAGATATTACAAAGGTATACTGTAAATGAATATGTAAATTTAAATAAATAATCGATATTTAATTTTTTGTTTTGTAAAAAACATTCGCCATTATAACAAATTTTATACGACATTATACAAAATAATAATTATATTTATAAATATTGAAATTTCAATTATTCTACGCTTGCAAGAACATTTTTCTTTATGCGTAGTATGTATTACCTACTGTATTTCAATATATACTAAAAAATATACTTTTTTTCTACAGACTACAAAACGACCACTCACTGCTGGTACACTATTCCGGAATTCTATGATAGCTCTAATAAAAAATCTCACCAGCAAGGAACCGTTTTACGTCAGGTGTATAAAACCGAACGAAGAAAAATCTGCAGTTTTATTTGATGAGGAGAGAGTAACGCATCAAGTACGATACCTCGGGCTCGTTGAAAACATTCTAGTAAGGCGAGCTGGTTTTGCTTACAGGCAACGTTATGATAAATTTTTGAAAAGGTTATATAATCATAAATATTATTTTTTGCACCTTAACCTTTATGGAATATTTGTTTAACGCATTGTTTACAAATTCAGATACAAAATGATTTCCCAATACACGTGGCCAAATTACAAAAGAGGATCCGACAAAGATGGTGTGAAAACGATGATGGAAGATAAAGGTTTTTCCAACGATGTGCAGTATGGACATACGAAAATATTTATTCGTTCACCTCGAACATTATTTGCACTTGAAAAGGTATTTATTTATTCGTTCTTTGGATTATAAATTGTTGCCTAATCGTTTAATAATTGAGCTCAGGTATACATCGAGTAAATTAACGAAAATGTAATGATAGGTAACTTTTGTTTTACATTACATTTAATTATACTGTTATTTATTATTATATTGTGTATGTTAATTATAATATCTCGACAAATGTATCAGCGATTAAGATATTTTATTACGAGTTTGCATGATCTTGATTCCTATGTTAATCAATAACTAGCATAATATAAATTTCACATATAACGTTTAGTAAGATAATTTTTATTTGATGATACTCCATTGTATTTATATCCATATTTAATGTATGATATTCTGAACTGGGTTGCATATTTCATGCCATTATAAATGATTAACAGTAAAATATTATTTTAAAAACTCAATTTTCATATTCCTGTTAGCTTCACTAATATTTTTCAGGGTCATTCTATAGAAATATTATAACAATATGTAAATAATGGCTTTATACTGGAAAGTAAAAAATATTTTTCTTTGACAGTTAAAGGAATAGTATTAAGGTAAGATTCAAATAATTATAAAATATTAAATCAATGTTGAAAATGCATGGATGGTTGCATAAAGAGAATCGCCGATACTTTGTCACTGATCTAAATGTATTTTAGTAGTAGAATATGCACGTTTAACAAAATATTTTATGAATAAGTAATGCATAATGTTTTATCATCTATAATTCTTCTAATATTTGTTAATTATAAAATGAATTTATTTGTAGGCTAGAAGTGACTTGATCCCCGAAATAGTGATGTTAATTCAAAAAATGGTAAGGGGGATGATTGCACGGAATTATTATAAAAAACTAAAAGCGGCTTATACTATTATACAACATTATCGTCGATATAAAAAACGTGCCTATATAAACGAATTAAGAAATACATTTAAAGATGCGAAAAATATGCGAGACTACGGTAAACGATTACCATGGCCTAAAGAGAATTATGCAGTTAAAGCAGTTGTGCCTTTATTGAAAATGATGTATGCTAGATGGTACAGTTGGATGATTTTAAAGAAAATTCCTAGAGAGGATTGGCCACAATTGCGTCTTAAGGTATATGTATAATTTTGATTAACTAATGAATTTGTAGTTGTTTTACTTATTGAAATAACTTTAATATATTTTCTTTTATTAGATGTCAGCAGCATCAGTATTACGTTCGAAGCGTCATCACTACGGACAAGACAGAAGATGGGAAGGCAACTATCTTTCACAATTTAGTGAAAATCCTCATAATGACCTATTCAATACGTCAATGAATAATCTGAAAAATGCGGATCACTTCAAATCTATTCTATTCAGTGCCTTTATAAAGAAAACGAATAAGTAATTATTTGTAATTCAAAACATTTTAATAATCCTGTTATTACCAGATTATCAAATATAAAGTCAAATTTAATGTAACATAGAAAGTATATTTTCGGAATTTTCAAGAATTTTAATAATAACAGATTTTTAATAAACATTTTTTTAAGCTTTGCAAAAGATAGTTGGTAAAAACGAGGGATCAGCAAGTTTTTTAAATAAATTCTACAATTAACTTTATTTGTGTAATTGTAGGTTCAACAAACAAGCAGAGCGTGTCATGGTTGTTACAGAGCAGGCTCTGTATAAATTAGAAAGTTCAAAATTTAAAAATATGAAGAAAGTTATGAACATTGCAGAAATTACAGGACTCAGTGTTTCACCTGGAAAGGACCAGTTAATTATAATTCACTCAAATCATGGCAATGATTTCATCGCTTCTATTGTAACAAAAGAAGACAAAGTTGGTGAACTCGTTGGAATCTTGAGTAACGCGTATTACCAGTAAATATATTTTTTAACGTAATTATTAATATATATTTATTACTAATTAGAAATTAATTTGTGTTTATTTTTATAGACTACGTAAATCCGATTTACAAGTCACAGTTGATACAAAATTCAAATGTATGCTAGGAAATAAGAGAAAAGTATTGTGGGTACAAGTGGTACCTGAGGTAGCGGAAACAACTTTCAAGAAAGATGGAGATAATATTATTTACGCTATTCCACCATCAGTAGATATTATCGATGACAGTGCCAACAGATTGAAAATCAAACCTGCGAGTTAATTTTTTTTAATATCGCTTTTAATTGTAATAAACAAGTAGTACAAGATATTCAAAAATATCCTATTATTTTGTAATATAAACTTGCATATTTTTATAAAAGAAATTTTTAAAGTTATATATTGAAAAAAAAATTAATTAATTGTTGTCTTGTATATTATATGCAGAGAGAAATATAAAAGCTAAAATGACGTAAAGTACTCGACTAACCATTAAACATAGCATAAGATTTCCATTATTATTTCTTCACTAGTTATTATTGTACAAATAGAATTAAATTGTCACAAATTTTTTACAAGATAAATGAATTGTTATTTTGATTTGTTAATCAAAATTTATAAAATTTAGGTTGCTGTGACTTAAATATTTATTATGATTTTTTGTAATATTAAGTTGCGTTACGCTTACAATATAATGTCGGTGCACTGTAAGAGAAAAAAAATTAAAAGATCAATAAATTTTTTCAAATTTGTAGACTTGGCAAAACTGATAATGGCTGGTCACATTAATGTTGCTGGGTAAAACGTAAATGTATTATTGTAAAGCTTAAAATGGTATATTATTTCTCTTCAAGTACTTAACTATTAAATTATTATAATTTTATTTTATATAAACACGTCAATAAACATTGGATTCAAATTACGAGATGGTACAAATATTAGATTGCATTTCTGCACTTATGTACTGTAAATTTGTGCCATTATAAAAAATAAAGAGATAAAACATATGGAAAATTAATTCTTTTATTAATTATGATAGTTATTTACATAAATATAAAACGAAAGAGATCAATTTTGAATAATCATTATGCATCAGCGTTATTTTTAAACTTTTTATTTAATTTATAGAAAAGACAAAATTATTATACAAAACAGATGTTATTAAAAGATATGTCTACTTATTTAAACGCTGATATAAATATATATATCCTAATTCTTTTGCAGGTTTCTCTGATAAATATACCTTAAACATAAAATTAATTATTAAATCCTCTGAGCAATAATAACTGTATATTTAAATAGTAGAATAACTCACCTTTTCATCATTAAAAATGACCCATTGCCCATCTTTCAATAAGTGACACACATAATGTCCCACCATTGTTGATGTACCCATGTGAGAAATAAATCCCACCAGTTTGTATTCTAAAAAAACCCGTTTAAATGTATTGTATTAAAAAAGTTGTATATAATAAAAATAAACAATATTACTTACGACCACTTCCATCCCTAAAGGTTGGTTCTAATGGTGAATCGACTTCCATTTCTGTGCTGTCAAGTTCTGATGTATGACTAAATACCCAGTCTACAGCTCGTTCAACGTTATTGTCGGTTGCTTTCAGAGCTTTGACAGCTTGATCTTTGGTGAAACCCATACTCACTACCATTCCTAAAGCTTCTTCATTTGGTACAAAAGTATTTGAATCTAAAAATAAAAATTAACATAATTAATCATTATTAAGATATATAAGTAAACAAATATAAAATCGTAATTAAAATTTGTGTGCTAAATATATTTACTCGTTTTTGCATCAGACCCTGGAGGAACAAACGTTTGTTCGAAATTATCATCTGAAATATGTTCTATAAGCCAATCTGTAGCAGGCTCTAGTCCTTGATTTTCTGTGAAGTATAAAGCTTTCTTTGCAGCTTCGATCGGGAATCCCATACTCTTTAATTGATCAAGAATACTCTGATCATAAACGGGTGCTGGAATTTCATTTGTCAATTCTGGCAATAATTCTTCGTTCTCTTGCAAACCGTGCCCTTTCACGAAATTCAAATCTAATATGTCAGGCATTTCAATAGCAACATCTAATTTGATAGGTGTCCAATCCTCTTTAACAGTGAATTTCTTCAAATGTATTAACAAGTAATCAGGAAACGTGGCTAGCCTTGTGGTTCTACGATTTTATACATTATTTAATATAGTAGATAATGGAGCAAAACAAAATAAATTTTTAACTCAAATTTACTTAGTGGCAGTAGTTTTATCTTTCAAAGCCGAACTGTAGAAATGTTCAACAGTTTCTACTTTTGCAAATGCTTCTAAACAGGAAGACAATTTTATTCGAGGTCTTACAATAAGATTTGGATCAAATTTCGATTTATCTTGACCACTTTTATTCTTTTCAGCTTCATAAGCAGCAACTTCTTCCTGTATAAATAAGAGTTATTAAAATATCTATTTATTTATTTCATACCTTATAGATTCCTATACCATATTTATTGCCATATCCATTGGTATTAGTAAAGGTAACAAATATTCTGGCCGTGAAGTATATTTTACTTTTCCAGAACTACATTGATATCGTTCTTCAACTTTAAATTTAAAACAATCTGCTGGATTCGTTTGATGCCGACTATTTCTCTATAAAGAAAGTAATACTAATAAATAAATAATAATTTATTAAATGAAAAAATTAATTTCATTAAAAGATGTCTAGTATTCGCTTTATCAGAAATTGATTCATAGTGCAATTGTAAAAGAAAATATTTAAACTAACATCCAAAATATTAATTAAATGCAAAATAAATTCTTGTGCATCTTGCTGCCTATTAGTCATAAAAGATGGATGATCTCGTCCAATAAGATGTTTAAACATTCTTGGCGCAATTCCTGGATAATTGTCATCGTCGTTTTCAGATTCAGGTGGTTGTGAATATTTTCCAGAAAGTAATCCGACACCTAATTTTGCCCTGAAATATTAAAATTGACAATATTTACATTCATAAGAATGTGTACAGTAAATGTATAGTTATTTCAACATACATCTGTGTATTGAAGTCATTGGGAGGGTCATTTATGCTCTGATCGAAAATTTCATCTGCTTTAGTAACAAACCTATAAATATATAAAAATTAGGTTAATATTATAGTAAATTTAAATGACTATACATAAATTTATGTATTCTACTATTCATTTTTACTAACCGATCAATAAAATCTGGAATTATGAAAAAAGTTTGCATAACACTATTCAAGTAACAAGAATTTCCTAAATTTACAAGTCTTGTATATCCAGGACCGAATAAAGGTGTAAGTTTATTATTTCCTTCTTGAATTGCAATCCACTCTCCAACCTTTTGATTTAATTCTAATTCAAGTTCAACCATTGATTTGTCTGTTTTCTCCATATGTGCAAAATTTATACCCCAATGAGCTAAATGAACTGCTAAATTAGGATCTTCGACCATATCATCTTCATCATAGGAATAAACATCTGCTTTTCCATCTCTGCCAATAGTACCCAATTTTACAGCCAATGGATAACCAGTTTCTCTAAAATGTTCAACAGCATGATCATTTCCACCAATTCCATTATAAAATTTACGGCCACATAAAATTGAACCATCTGTCAAATTTAACCATAAATTTGAAGTAAGATCACATTTTTCACACTGCCAACCACTTGGTGGTATAGTTTTTCCACTATGTAGTTGCATTAAATTTGCGTGCCTGAATATAAAAATTTATAATTTTCAAATAATCAATAAAAAATAAAAATTTAAGAATTTCTTATAGATTAAACATACTTTGTTTTGACCCGTAATTCTCCATCCCATGTACCCGCCAGAGCTTCCTTTTCTGCAATTTTCAAAGCAGATTCTGCTTGCAAAACACTTTCAACAGAAATTTTCACCTATAATATTTAATTAGTTAACATTAAACAAGTATTTGATTTAAAAAATAATTATTTGAAACACCTACTTGCTTAGGTAAGTCATCATTAGGATAAGGAATGGTAGTAAAACTTGGTAATACTACAATTTCATACTTTTCCTCGTACGTATATTTTTGTGCATCTGGATTAAATCCACCTGGAGTACCAATAGCTAACCTTGTTATTTTCTTATCTGGACCATCTTCTCGTTTATCTGCTGGAATCTACATGAAGAAAAATTCTTTAAGCTCGAAGTAAAATTAATAAAATGAATAAATTTTAAATAATAAAATAAAATACTTCATGTTTTATTCTTGTAATTTTAAGAAACACTGAATTGCCAGTCCGCTCAAAATACTTTAATACATAATCAACTCCAAACCCCAAGAAACTTGTTAAATTCACATACAAACCAGTTGGGGTCTCCTAATAAAATGAACATAAATATTGCAATTAGTAAGTAAAAATAATAACCGCCGGTACTGAATAAAACAATAAATCAAACTTACTGGATTATCAAAAGAATAAACACATTCGTCTTTATACACTTTAGCATAATTTCCAGGTATTTTACATTTTTCCAAGTTATTCGTTAATAGTTCCATTATATGGAGAGCAACTAAAAATAGAATTAAGATAAAGACTGCGTATGAGAAACAACTTTCTATTTTTTTGTCTAAAAAGTTTACATGTACCTAACCTAATTCGCTGAACCGGTAAACTCTTTGACGAGTCGAATTTATATAGATCAAGATTCAAATAGTAAATTCCAACAAGCCTGGTAACAACAAATTATTGATAAATAATGTATTAAAAACAGATGAAAATGGAAATATATTTAATATAAATTTTAACATATCCCATACACTGACTCAGCAGGTTAACAATTTGAAAATTTACGACAGTGATAAGATTGCTCAAAAACTTAAACAAAGATAAAACAAATATTATTTTTACACTCTCATGTATCGCGATACGAAATAAATTTTCTAGAGTGTATAGTGTTTTTTTCACGCGATATATTTACATAGAGAAATGATCTTTATTCAGTTGGTAGTGCTTTGTTCGTTAGGTAACTATACCGACAGAGGGAAGTCGAAACTCGAAGTAAGTTACCTATTATTATTATTATGGTTTTATATACGTATTTTCACACACACATTTTTAACGATATTATTGTATATCGTAAATACAAATGTCAAAAATAAAAGTGTATTTGTAATAAAAGAATGTCTGCGTTATTTGCTTACAATCCGAAAAAACCAATGACATTTACTATCTGCAAAGGTAAACGCATGTACAATAAAAAACTTTTCGACTATTGCAAAAAAATCCAGGTAAGTGTCATTGTTTGTTTACGTTAGATTTTTAAGTGAAATTTTATACTATTATTCATAATAAATAAGTATGTAGGTAACTTTATAAAATAAATGAAAAATTGAAAAATAAAGATCGCTTTCAATGTGTCTATATTTTCAATATCGTATTAAAATAAAGGTTAGGTTATATTTAAACTACACTCTGTATTAGATGTGTTAAAAAAACGTTTATTTTTTTTTAATCAAGTAATGCAACTTCAATTAAATTTCATAATAGGCTTTTTAATATGGTGTTAACATGGTTTTTTTCGTGATATATGTTGCGAAATTGCACAAAAAAGTCGAAAATAAAATATTTGTCTTAGAAATTAATTACAAACAATTATCAAATTGTAATATTAATTTTATTTGACTAAGAAAGTTAAATATTTAAAATTTTAAGTCAATCTGCGATAACACTAACGAACAAATGGAATGGCAACTGGCAATGCGGTAGGACGTTTGTGAACACCAACAAATGCCAGCAGGTGGCTACGCATTGAAAATTTAAACGATTGATTGGAAATAAAAGAACCAATAAATGTTCAAAGATAAGAAAATGTGTAAACTATGACTAATTAATTATTTTTAATCATGAACTTTTACAATAAAAAATTATGGAGAATTATACAAAAAACAACAATGAACAATAAGCAGCAAAAAAGAAATTGACATATTCAATTATTTAATTAATTATCATAATTAAAAGTCAAATTTGATAAAACAGATTTAAATTTGATTAGCCACGTTCAATTCGCAAAACAATGCACCTACTACAATAAATAACTGGTATCAGTAAATACAATTAAATTTAAGCAAGATTTGCGAAAGATAATTATACTAAGGGTAGAAGGGTTGTTCCAACCAAAAGAAAAACCTCTGCCAATTTATTGGCACGGAGCTTCCTCTAAATGAATAAATCGCTCCAAATTTTTTCCTATTGTAAAATTGAGTAAGCGCTCGAATCGAAGATCTCGAATCTCGATCTCGAACATTAAAAAACTCGAAAATCAACGGAAACCAAAACATCGGCGCGCGCAGCGCGCCCAAATCCACTAATAATATATTATTCTACTATCAAAATTATTATTCATAATTATATCGTCTCCATCTAGCAATATCTAACCAATGATCTCTAACCAACACTCGATGAAATGGTCTGATTTTTTTCAAAGAAAACAGTTTCTACTGTATTCTGTTACCATGATTTTTTTCCGCCAAAAATATACAGATCGTTGTTACCATAAAGACTACCTTTTCGTAAAATTTCAAGTGGATTCAAAGCTTTTTTCGCTCGAAAGCGTTTGTCATAAAAAAAGCCAATTTTTCGATTTTTATTTTCTCAAAAACTAATTAATAGAATTCCTTGAAATTTTTACAGCGTATTGGCACTATTATGTTCGACCACCATGATTTTTTTCATTACATTTTAGATATATAAAAAATTGAAAAAATCAGTCTTCTCTTAATAACTTGAAAACTAATAAAGATATTTTGAAAAACCCAAATTGAGTGCAAAAATATTTTTATTTCTTCAAATTGCACATCACCAAATTAAAGAAAAATCTACAGCCCTAACAAATTTCAAAAATAAATTTTTAATAACCAAAAATTGACTGTGTATTAGTCTACAGATCCAAAAACAAGTTTTTTTCCCGAATTCGGAAATCTAAAAGAAAACTTTATGTTTAAACTCAACGATATTGACTGAGTAGTTTCAAAAAGATGTTGGTATACGTCCAAACACACAACACATACATCGATACAGACATTTTCTAAAAACACAAGATTTGAACTCTAGATATGTCAAAACATACTTCTAGCCTGCTTTTAGCAAACCAACAAATTTTACGATTACAAAACTTCTTCTACGAGGAATCAAAATAAGAGAATTAACCAAGCAAATACAAAAAAAATCTCATAACTATTTAAGAAAATAGACCAGAAGGAAGGGGCGGATAATTAATAATCAAATAAACAATATAAATAGAAAGTGAAATATATAGTATTAGAAATTATAGACATACGAAATAACAACGAAATTTAAAGTATTGCACCAGATTGGTCGCACTTGTACACTTTTGTGTTTAACACTCGGGTTAAAAATATTTAAAAATTTACAAAATTGTTTAAATATTTTTAACTTAGAACAAATTATTTAAAATCTCTGAAAATAGAAATTTCATTTTTATTATTAAATATAAATCTTTTTATTTTCAATTATCTTAAGCAAAGTTTTTAAAATAGAATATATACGTTTTAAAGATCTTTTAGTCTTTAAAATTTGTGATTAAAATTCGTGACGATTACCATGAGTAATAGTTGTCAAACTGGTAATTAAATTTAGATATTAATTAAATTTCAGTATTGTTGCAAAAAAATATTTTATTCAGTTTACATTAAAGAAAACTATAATTATAGGAAAATGGTGGAATTTACGTTGATTTCGCCGATCATGACGACGATTGCATTATTTTAGCAGAAAAGTCAAACGAATTTGAGGATACTGACTTCGATTTGTTTAATATATCTTACGTAAACAATTGCATAAAAAAGAATAAAGTATTAGATTTGGAGAAATATAGGTAACAAAATAATAATTTTATTTCTAATTAATTATTTACATTAAATAATTCTTAATACTCATCCAAGTATTAACTTTTATTTTCTTGCAGGTTAATTAACAAAAAAACAAGGTCTCCCTGTAAATGCAAATATAATTGCGAATATTTGTAAGTACGATAATAATTTTTTCTTATTACAAAGAAATTGTAAAAAAAATAATATTGAAAAACTTAAAAAATGTTCTGTTCCATTTTAGCGCACCAAAGTGTTTACTTGAACCGTGTCCTTTCAATAACAGATCGGCGGAAGAAGATATTAAACAAATATTAATGATGTAAATAAATAATAGCGATTGGTAAAGTTATGTAAATTAAAAATATTGTGTCTCACTGGAGATTTTATTTATACATTAATTCTTTAAAAAAATATTTATATTGTAAATAATATTTTTTATAATCAAATGATTTTTTTAAATAAACATCGAGAAATATGCTCATACCCACCCTTCCTACTGCCCCGTGCCGAAAATACACGGTAATGTAAATGAAAATATATCCATTGTTATAAAATTAGAAACACGGATCATGAAATTTATATAGAAAGGAAACTTCATACAACCAGCAGCCCCCACCCAACCAGAAAATATACGATAATGTAAACGAAAAAACTATATTTCGATAGATCTCTGATTGCACATTTTATTAATAATATTCATTTAAATTGTGCAAATAAGGAATTTTAAGAAACACTTCGCATGCCCACTATACAATATCACTGCTTTTGTTAATTTATACATAATCTAATAGTAATTCATAAAAAATTATTTTGCACAAATTAATTAACAATTTTTGATCCCTAAGGAAGCTTATAGCTTGAAAAAGCCTACAGTACAGAAGTAACATCCTTATACAATTTAGTATTCTGACAACACAAAATATCTTTTTTCTGTATATTCCTGATATGTACAAATTTAATAATAATTTTTTCTAAAATGTGCTATTGAAGATGCATCGAAATATATTTACTTAATATGCAATGTTGCAAAATTTATAAAAGCTGGGGAGTTACGACATGAAATACATGCATTATAGATATCAAATTTAGGCGACACATTTTGAATTTTTTTCCGTGACAAAACAGAATTCTACAAATTTCATAACAATTATTAATAAAATCTGCAACCAAATAACAATTCAATTTAATTTTGTATAGAATCAAAGAATAAGAATTAAATTTTGTATATACAAAGACGAGAGTTTCTTAGATATTCTTCATTCCTTGTGTTTCCAGAGTACCAAAAATTAACTGAATATTTTTAGTAAAATTTGCAATTTAATCAAGCGAAATATACTTTGCTAGATATTTAAAAAATTAGTACAATTTAATTAATTTGCTAAAATAACATATTTTGCGAAAAAGGTTGCTTATTTTTGTTTAAACGATAAGAAAATATTTTGGACTTGAATTTAAATTCGCGCATGCTCCATGGCTAGATGATCCTTCTTAGCTCGAATTCCCAGGATCACACTTCGCATGCGCGCTGCAGAATATAATGGCTTTTATCGATTTTTACATAATCTAAAAGTAATTCATATGAAATTATTTACACAAGTTTATTAACAATTTTTTATTCCTATGAAAGCATAAAGCTTGAAAAAAGCTACAGTACTGATGTGCCCCCATATAAAGATTTAATATTTTGACTAAACAATATAAATAGTTTCTGCTGATGTCCAGAGCTGTACAAGATTTAATTAATAATTATCACTAGATGGTGCTGTTGAAAATGCATCGAAATATATTTATTTCATAGCATTGTTGCAAAATTTATATTCAGGTAGGGAGTTACGATATAAACTACAAGAAGTGTAGAGTTAAAATTAGGCACACATTATGAATGTTCGTTTTCTGTGAAAAAACAGAATTCACAATTTTCATAACATTGTTATAAAATCTGCAACAAATAACAATTCCATTTATTTTGTATGAATGAAAGAATAAGAATTAAATTTTTGTATATTGGTGGTTCCTGTGACATCGAAGATGAAAAATAAATATTGCTATAACTGTGGGAATATGTTTTAAGAAGGTATACTTTGCTAGATATTTAAAAAATTAGTACAATTTAATTAATTTGCTAAAATAACATATTTTTGCGAAAAAGGTTGCTTATTTTTGTTTAAACGATAAGAAAATATTTTGGACTTGAATTTAAATTCGCGCATGCTCCATGGCTAGATGATCCTTCTTAGCTCGAATTCCCAGGATCACACTTCGCATGCGCGCTGCAGAATATAATGGCTTTTATCGATTTTTACATAATCTAATAGTAATTCATAAAAAATTATTTTGCACAAATTAATTAACAATTTTTGATCCCTAAGGAAGCTTATAGCTTGAAAAAGCCTACAGTACAGAAGTAACATCCTTATACAATTTAGTATTCTGACAACACAAAATATCTTTTTTCTGTATATTCCTGATATGTACAAATTTAATAATAATTTTTTCTAAAATGTGCTATTGAAGATGCATCGAAATATATTACTTAATATGCAATGTTGCAAAATTTATAAAAGCTGGGGAGTTACGACATGAAATACATGCATTATAGATATCAAATTTAGGCGACACATTTTGAATTTTTTTCCGTGACAAAACAGAATTCTACAAATTTCATAACAATTATTAATAAAATCTGCAACCAAATAACAATTCAATTTAATTTTGTATAGAATCAAAGAATAAGAATTAAATTTTGTATATACAAAGACGAGAGTTTCTTAGATATTCTTCATTCCTTGTGTTTCCAGAGTACCAAAAATTAACTGAATATTTTTAGTAAAATTTGCAATTTAATCAAGCGAAATATACTTTGCTAGATATTTAAAAAATTAGTACAATTTAATTAATTTGCTAAAATAACATATTTTTGCGAAAAAGGTTGCTTATTTTTGTTTAAACGATAAGAAAATATTTTGGACTTGAATTTAAATTCGCGCATGCTCCATGGCTAGATGATCCTTCTTAGCTCGAATTCCCAGGATCACACTTCGCATGCGCGCTGCAGAATATAATGGCTTTTATCGATTTTTACATAATCTAAAAGTAATTCATATGAAATTATTTTACACAAGTTTATTAACAATTTTTTATTCCTATGAAAGCATAAAGCTTGAAAAAGCTTACAGTACTGAATTTGCCCCCATATAAAATTTAATATTTTGACTAAACATTATAAATATTTTCTGCTGATTCCAGAGCTGTACAAATTTAATTATAATTATCACTAGATTGTGCTGTTGAAAATGCATCGAAATATATTTATTTCATAAGCATTGTTGCAAAATTTATATTCAGGTAGGGAGTTACGATATAAACTACAAGAATTGTAGAGTTAAAATTAGGCAACACATTATGAATTTCGTTTCTGTGAAAAAACAGAATTCTACAAATTTCATAACAATTTTTAATAAAATCTGCAACCAAATAACAATTCAATTTAATTTTGTATAGAATGAAAGAATAAGAATTAAATTTTGTATATGGGTGGTTCTCTGTGACATCGAAGATGAAAAAAATAAATATTGCTATAACTGTGGGAATATGTTTTAGAGGTATCCAGTAGTTCTCCTGAATTTTTTCAGATTTTTTCTGGGCCAATATTTTAAGTTACAGAGAGTCAAAGTTGACATTTTAGCACTTTTTTGCATTATATGCTCATTTTCATGAATTTTTAGCTCGCAGGGGATGCATTTTTCACTAAAAACATAAGTATGACTTTTTTTGTAAAATTTTCCGAACTTTTCATTAAAAATACTATTAAAGACATAATCGTATGCTGTCACACTCTTGTAAGCCATTTAAACCTTAAATAGTGAAAATCAGCAATTCTGCTCCGGACTCTGGTAACCTAATACTGTCTAAAAGATGTCTTTTTATAGTCAGAAACTACCCAAAAATTTCCATAGTGGGTCTAAATCATTAAGATCACTTATGGTCAAAATATCCGGGAAAAGTGCCCGAAATATTAATAGAAATGTATATTTGTTGCCTTATAACGATGAAATTAGTAGCATGATCATTGCAAAAAAATTTATGCACTTACCTTGGAATGGTAGAAAAGTATCTCCACTTGTTTCAGTATCCATCTAATCCCCTGTAAGCTGCTAAAAATACAAATATTATTATAAAATTATAAAAATTTATTTTTTAAACATTTATAATGCTGGATTTTTAGTTTTACATCCCTTACAAGAATTATAATACTAATCTGAAGGATTACTATAAAAGTATCAACATTATTATTATTATTATTCAGGAATACATTGTTTAGATTTCACAAACTTGATACTGTCACGTTATCATATTATTCATTATAATTATATATCCGATTTATTTATATATCTTTTGTATTAAATACGTATATTCAGTTATTGTAATAATGATGTTTATATATTTATAGTAATCCTTCAGATTAGTATTATAATTCTTGTAAGGGATGTAAAACTAAAAATTCAGCATTATAAATGTTTAAAAATTAATTTTTTACATTTGTATAATAATATTTGTATTTTTAGCAGCTTACAGGGGATTAGATGGATACTGAAACAAGTGAAGATACTTTTCTACCACTCCAAGGTAAGTGCACAAATTTTTTTGCAATGATCATGCTAATAGATTCATCGTTATAAGGCCACAAATATACATTTCTATTAATATTTCGGGCACTTTTCCCGGATATTTTGACCATAAGTGATCTTAAAGATTTAGACCCACTCTGGAAATTTTTAGGCTATTTCTGACTATAAAAAGACATCTTTTAGACAGTATTAGGTTACCAGAGTCCGGAGCAGAATTGCTGATTTTCACTATTTAAGGTTTAAATGGCTTACAAGAGTGTGACAGCATACATTTATGTCTTTAAAAGTATTTTTAATGAAAAGTTCGGAAAATTTTACAAAAAAAGTCATACTTATGTTTTTAGTGAAAAATGCATCCCCTGGGAGCTAAAAATTCATGAAAATGGGCATATATTGCAAAAAAGTGCTAAAATGTCAACTTTGACTCTCTGTAACTTAAAATAGTGGCCCAGAAAAAATCTGAAAAAATTCAGGAGAACTACTGGATACCTCTAAAACATATTCCCACAGTTATAGCAATATTTATTTTTTTCATCTTCGATGTCACAGAGAACCACCCATATACAATAACGAGAGTTTCTTTGATATTCTTCCTGCCTTGTATTTCCAGAGTTCCAAAAATTAAATGAATATTTTTAGTAAAATGTGCAATTAAATCAAGCGAAATATACTTTGCAAGATATTTAAAAAGTTAGTACAATTTAATTAATTTGCTAAAATAACATATTTTTGCCAAAAACGTTGCTTATTTTTGTTTAAACAATAAAAAAATATTTTGGCCTGAATTTAAATTCGCGCATGCTCCTTGGCTAGATTATCCTTGTTAGGTCGAATTACCAGGATCACACTTCGCATGCGCGCTGCAGAATATAATTGCTTTTATCGATTTTTACATAATCTAATAGTAATTCATATCAAAGTATTTTACACAAGTTTATTAACAATTTTTTATTCCTATGAATGCATAAACCTTGAAGAAGCCTACAGTACTGAATTTGCCCCCATATAAAATTTAATATTTTGACTAAACATTATAAATAGTATAGTATAGTATAGTATAGTATTTTATTTTCCATGTATAGAAATAATTACATTTTTTTCTTTTTACATGTTTTTTTCCGACATTTATACCGCACTCAACATTAATCTTTATACTAAATATAATAATCCTATCTTTACATTTTTATTTACACTTTTATATATATACATATATTTACAAACTTATATACCTAAACGCTATACCTAAATACAATATTTTTACTTTATTTTTCACTATCTGCTTCCCTTACCTAATTGTTTTTCCTTTTCTCATTTTCAATACCCTTTTTCGCTAATTTCTCGAATTCTTTGCAATAATTGCATACTTCCTTTATCGGTTCTCCCCTTAGAATTTGTTTTAACGCCTTTTGTTGTTTCTCTTTTCCTTCTCTTAGTCCCAATAACTCTACTGCAACCCCCCAATCTTTTTTAATTTTTTCGACTGCTACCTTGCATTTCCATATATGTTCCAAAGTTTCCTCTTCTTCCCTACATACCCTACACAAATTGTCTTTAAAACCTTTATTTTCTGTTTTTCCCATATTACCACGTCTTATTCTTGCCCATTGCTCTTTTATCTTTCTACCTGTTTTTCTATCATCCCAATATTTTTCTCTTCCTAGTTGAGTTTTCCATTCCCCGTATTTGTCCCAGTATTTAGAACTGTCTATTTTGTGCCAGTCTGTCTGTATTTCTTGTTCTGTCATTGTTAACACTGCTCTTTTTCCCTTTTCCCTAACTGCTAGTTTATCATTATTCCCTAATATCCATCCTGGACCTATTCCATCTCCTACTTTTCTAAAAGCTTTTACCACCCTTTTCCCCCACTCTGTTGGATATCCATTTTTTATCCCCCTTATTTCCTCCTTAAAGCATATCTTGGGTAATCTTTCCTCCTCCATTTCATTAATTTTCTGTAAGTAGTCATAAGCTTTTTTCCAATTCTCAATTTCTAGACTTTTTCTACCTGCCTCCATTCTCCAGATATATGCTGGAGTGTTAATATTCAAGCCCATTGCCATTTTTGAGTATATACTTTGTAGCCTTTCTAATTCTTCCCACCTTTCCCAACCCCATATCTCTACTCCATACAAACTTGCTGATTTTACTATTGTGTCTAATAAGTACATTCTTTGTTGTAGTCTATTTACTTTCCCTCTTCTCCATAGACCCCACACCGCGTTCACTGCTTTTTTTGCTTTATTTGCCATTGTTTTGATATGCATCGTATGTTTATTTTTCGTCGTAAACCAAAAACCCAAATACTTATATTCATTTACTACTTCGATTGATTCTCCCTTATATTTCCACGTTTCCTCTTTTTTTCTTTTCCCACCTTTCCTAAATATCATAATTTTTGTCTTTTTTGTATTTACTTCCATTTCATTGGCTTTACTAAATTTTTCTAGATCACATAGCATCTTTCTTAATCCCTCTTTACTATCCGATACAGCTGCTACATCGTCCGCAAATTCTAGACAATAAATCTTTTCTTTTCCTATTACTGTCCCTCCCTCTTTATTCCTTTTCCAATTTTCCTCTAAATCCTCAATATAGATATTGAAAAGTGTAGGGCTTAACTGACATCCTTGCTAAACATTATAAATATTTTCTGCTGATTCCAGAGCTGTACAAATTTAATAATAATTATCACTAGATTGTGCTGTTGAAAATGCATCGAAATATATTTATTTCATAAGCATTGTTGCAAAATTTACATTCAGGTAGGGAGTTACGATATAAACTACAAGAAATGTAGATATAAAATGAGGCAACACATTATGAATTTTGTTTCTGTGAAAAAACAGAATTCTACAAATTTCATAACAATTTTTAATAAAATCTGCAACCAAATAACAATTCAATTTAATTTTGTATAGAATGAAAGAATAAGAATAAAATTTTGTATATACAAAAACGAGAGTTTCTTTGATATTCTTCCTTCCTTGTGTTTCCAGAGTTCCAAAAATTAAATGAATATTTTTAGTAAAATGTGCAATTAAATCAAGCGAAATATACATTGCTAGATATTTAAAAAATTAGTACAATTTAATTCATTTGCTAAAATAACATATTTTTGCGAAAATGGTTGCATATTTTTGTTTAAACAATAAGAAAATATTTTGGCCTGAATTTAAATTCGCGCATGCTCCTTGGCTAGATGATCCTTGTTAGGTCGAATTACCAGGATCGCACTTCGCATGCGCGCTGCAGAATATAATGGCTTTTATCGATTTTTACATAATCTAATAGTAATTCATATCAAATTATTTTACACAAGTTTATTAACAATTTTTTATTCCTATGAAAGCATAAAGCTTGAAAAAGCCTACAGTACTGAAGTTGCCCCCATATAAAATTTAATATTTTGACTAAACATTATAAATATTTTCTGATGATTCAAGAGCTGTACAAATTTAATAATAATTATCACTAGATTGTGCTGTTGAAAATGCATCGAAATATATTTATTTCATAAGCATTGTTGCAAAATTTACATTCAGGTAGGGAGTTACGATATAAACTACAAGAAATGTAGATTTAAAATGAGGCAACACATTATGAATTTTGTTTCTGTGAAAAAACAGAATTCTACAAATTTCATAACAATTTTTAATAAAATCAGCAACCAAATAACAATTCAATTTAATTTTGTATAGAATGAAAGAATAAGAATTAAATTTTGTATATACAAAAACGAGAGTTTCTTTGATATTCTTCCTTCCTTGTGTTTCCAGAGTTCCAAAAATTAAATGAATATTTTTAGTAAAATGTGCAATTAAATCAAGCGAAATATACATTGCTAGATATTTAAAAAATTAGTACAATTTAATTCATTTGCTAAAATAACATATTTTTGCGAAAATGGTTGCATATTTTTGTTTAAACAATAAGAAAATATTTTGGCCTGAATTTAAATTCGCGCATGCTCCTTGGCTAGATGATCCTTGTTAGGTCGAATTACATATCAAATTATTTTACACAAGTTTATTAACAATTTTTTATTCCTATGAAAGCATAAACCTTGAAAAAGCCTACAGTACTGAATTTGCCCCCATATAAAATTTAATATTTTGACTAAACATTATAAATAGTATAGTATAGTATATTATAGTATTTTATTTTCCATGTATAGAAATAATTACATTTTTTTCTTTTTACATGTTTTTTTCCGACATTTATACCGTACTTAACATTAATCTTTATACTAAATATAATAATCCTATCTTTACATTTTTATTTACACTTTTATATATATACATATATTTACAAACTTATATACCTAAACGCTATACCTAAATACAATATTTTTACTTTATTTTTCACTATCTGCTTCCCTTACCTAATTGTTTTTCCTTTTCTCATTTTCAATACCCTTTTTCGCTAATTTCTCGAATTCTTTGCAATAATTGCATACTTCCTTTATCGGTTCTCCCCTTAGAATTTGTTTTAACGCCTTTTGTTGTTTCTCTTTTCCTTCTCTTAGTCCCAATAACTCTACTGCAACCCCCCAATCTTTTTTAATTTTTTCGACTGCTACCTTGCATTTCCATATATGTTCCAAAGTTTCCTCTTCTTCCCTACATACCCTACACAAATTGTCTTTAAAACCTTTATTTTCTGTTTTTCCCATATTACCACATCTTATTCTTGCCCATTGCTTTTTTATCTTTGTACCTGTTTTTCTATCATCCCAATATTTTTCTCTTCCTAGTTGTGTTTTCCATTCCCCGTATTTGACCCAGTATTTAGAACTGTCTATTTTGTGCCAGTCTGTCTGTATTTCTTGTTCTGTCATTGTTAACACTGCTCTTTTTCCCTTTTCCCTAACTGCTAGTTTATCATTATTCCCTAATATCCATCCTGGACCTATTCCATCTCCTACTTTTCTAAAAGCTTTTACCACCCTTTTCCCCCACTCTGTTGGATATCCATTTTTTATCCCCCTTATTTCCTCCTTAAAGCATATCTTGGGTAATCTTTCCTCCTCCATTTCATTAATTTTCTGTAAGTAGTCATAAGCTTTTTCCAATTCTCAATTTCTAGACTTTTTCTACCTGCCTCCATTCTCCAGATATATGCTGGAGTGTTAATATTCAAGCCCATTGCCATTTTTGAGTATATACTTTGTAGCCTTTCTAATTCTTCCCACCTTTCCCAACCCCATATCTCTACTCCATACGAACTTGCTGATTTTACTATTGTGTCTAATAAGTACATTCTTTGTTGTAGTCTATTTACTTTCCCTCTTCTCCATAGACCCCACACCGCGTTCACTGCTTTTTTTGCTTTATTTGCCATTCTTTTGATATGCATCGTATGTTTATTTTTCGTCGTAAACCAAAAACCCAAATACTTATATTCATTTACTACTTCGATTGATTCTCCCTTATATTTCCACGTTTCCTCTTTTTTTCTTTTCCCACCTTTCCTAAATATCATAATTTTTGTCTTTTTTGTATTTACTTCCATTTCATTGGCTTTACTAAATTTTTCTAGATCACATAGCATCTTTCTTAATCCCTCTTTACTATCCGATACAGCTGCTACATCGTCCGCAAATTCTAGACAATAAATCTTTTCTTTTCCTATTACTGTCCCTCCCTCTTTATTCCTTTCCCAATTTTCCTCTAAATCCTCAATATAGATATTGAAAAGTGTAGGGCTTAACTGACATCCTTGCTAAACATTATAAATATTTTCTGCTGATTCCAGAGCTGTACAAATTTAATAATAATTATCACTAGATTGTGCTGTTGAAAATGCATCGAAATATATTTATTTCATAAGCATTGTTGCAAAATTTACATTCAGGTAGGGAGTTACGATATAAACTACAAGAAATGTAGATTTAAAATGAGGCAACACATTATGAATTTTGTTTCTGTAAAAAAACATAATTCCACAAATTTCATAACAATTTTAATAAAATCTGCAACCAAATAACAATTCAATTTAATTTTGTATAGAATGAAAGAATAAGAATTAAATTTTGTATATACAAAAACGAGAGTTTCTTTGATATTCTTCCTTCCTTGTGTTTCCAGAGTTCCAAAAATTAAATGAATATTTTTAGTAAAATGTGCAATTAAATCAAGCGAAATATACTTTGCTAGATATTTAAAAAGTTAGTACAATTTAATTAATTTGCTAAAATAACATATTTTTGCCAAAACGTTGCTTATTTTTGTTTAAACAATAAAAAAATATTTTGGCCTGAATTTAAATTCGCGCATGCTCCTTGGCTAGATTATCCTTGTTAGGTCGAATTACCAGGATCACACTTCGCATGCGCGCGTGCAGAATATAATTGCTTTTATCGATTTTTACATAATCTAATAGTAATTCATATCAAAGTATTTTACACAAGTTTATTAACAATTTTTTATTCCTATGAAAGCATATACCTTGAAGAAGCCTACAGTACTGAATTTGCCCCCATATAAAATTTAATATTTTGACTAAACATTATAAATAGTATAGTATAGTATATTATAGTATTTTATTTTCCATGTATAGAAATAATTACATTTTTTTCTTTTTACATGTTTTTTTCCGACATTTATACCGTACTTAACATTAATCTTTATACTAAATATAATAATCCTATCTTTACATTTTTATTTACACTTTTATATATATACATATATTTACAAACTTATATACCTAAACGCTATACCTAAATACAATATTTTTACTTTATTTTTCACTATCTGCTTCCCTTACCTAATTGTTTTTCCTTTTCTCATTTTCAATACCCTTTTTCGCTAATTTCTCGAATTCTTTGCAATAATTGCATACTTCCTTTATCGGTTCTCCCGCTTAGAATTTGTTTTAACGCCTTTTGTTGTTTCTCTTTTCCTTCTCTTAGTCCCAATAACTCTACTGCAACCCCCCAATCTTTTTAATTTTTTCGACTGCTACCTTGCATTTCCATATATGTTCCAAAGTTTCCTCTTCTTACCTACATACCCTACACAAATTGTCTTTAAAACCTTTATTTTCTGTTTTTCCCATATTACCACATCTTATTCTTGCCCATTGCTTTTTTATCTTTCTACCTGTTTTTCTATCATCCCAATATTTTTCTCTTCCTAGTTGAGTTTTCCATTCCCCGTATTTGTCCCAGTATTTAGAACTGTCTATTTTGTGCCAGTCTGTCTGTATTTCTTGTTCTGTCATTGTTAACACTGCTCTTTTTCCCTTTTCCCTAACTGCTAGTTTATCATTATTCCCTAATATCCATCCTGGACCTATTCCATCTCCTACTTTTCTAAAAGCTTTTACCACCCTTTTCCCCCACTCTGTTGGATATCCATTTTTTATCCCCCTTATTTCCTCCTTAAAGCATATCTTGGGTAATCTTTCCTCCTCCATTTCATTAATTTTCTGTAAGTAGTCATAAGCTTTTTTCCAATTCTCAATTTCTAGACTTTTTCTACCTGCCTCCATTCTCCAGATATATGCTGGAGTGTTAATATTCAAGCCCATTGCCATTTTTGAGTATATACTTTGTAGCCTTTCTAATTCTTCCCACCTTTCCCAACCCCATATCTCTACTCCATACGAACTTGCTGATTTTACTATTGTGTCTAATAAGTACATTCTTTGTTGTAGTCTATTTACTTTCCCTCTTCTCCATAGACCCCACACCGCGTTCACTGCTTTTTTTGCTTTATTTGCCATTCTTTTGATATGCATCGTATGTTTATTTTTCGTCGTAAACCAAAAACCCAAATACTTATATTCATTTACTACTTCGATTGATTCTCCCTTATATTTCCACGTTTCCTCTTTTTTTCTTTTCCCACCTTTCCTAAATATCATAATTTTTGTCTTTTTTTGTATTTACTTCCATTTCATTGGCTTTACTAAATTTTTCTAGATCACATAGCATCTTTCTTAATCCCTCTTTACTATCCGATACAGCTGCTACATCGTCCGCAAATTCTAGACAATAAATCTTTTCTTTTCCTATTACTGTCCCTCCCTCTTTATTCCTTTCCCAATTTTCCTCTAAATCCTCAATATAGATATTGAAAAGTGTAGGGCTTAACTGACATCCTTGCTAAACATTATAAATATTTTCTGCTGATTCCAGAGCTGTACAAATTTAATAATAATTATCACTAGATTGTGCTGTTGAAAATGCATCGAAATATATTTATTTCATAAGCATTGTTGCAAAATTTACATTCAGGTAGGGAGTTACGATATAAACTACAAGAAATGTAGATTTAAAATGAGGCAACACATTATGAATTTTGTTTCTGTGAAAAAACAGAATTCTACAAATTTCATAACAATTTTTAATAAAATCTGCAACCAAATAACAATTCAATTTAATTTTGTATAGAATGAAAGAATAAGAATTAAATTTTGTATATACAAAAACGAGAGTTTCTTTGATATTCTTCCTTCCTTGTGTTTCCAGAGTTCCAAAAATTAAATGAATATTTTTAGTAAAATGTGCAATTAAATCAAGCGAAATATACTTGCTAGATATTTAAAAAATTAGTACAATTTAATTAATTTGCTAAAATAACATATTTTTGCGAAAAATGTTGCATATTTTTGTTTAAACAATAAGAAAATATTTTGGCCTGAATTTAAATTCGCGCATGCTCCTTGGCTAGATGATCCTTGTTAGGTCGAATTACCAGGATCGCACTTCGCATGCGCGCTGCAGAATATAATGGCTTTTATCGATTTTTACATAATCTAATAGTAATTCATATCAAATTATTTTACACAAGTTTATTAACAATTTTTTATTCCTATGAAAGCATAAAGCTTGAAAAAGCCTACAGTACTGAAGTTGCCCCCATATAAAATTTAATATTTTGACTAAACATTATAAATATTTTCTGCTGATTCAAGAGCTGTACAAATTTAATAATAATTATCACTAGATTGTGCTGTTGAAAATGCATCGAAATATATTTATTTCATAAGCATTGTTGCAAAATTTACATTCAGGTAGGGAGTTACGATATAAACTACAAGAATTGTAGATTTAAAATGAGGCAACACATTATGAATTTTGTTTCTGTGAAAAAAACAGAATTCTACAAATTTCATAACAATTTTTAATAAAATCTGCAACCAAATAACAATTCAATTTAATTTTGTATAGAATGAAAGAATAAGAATTAAATTTTGTATATACAAAAACGAGAGTTTCTTTGATATTCTTCCTTCCTTGTGTTTCCAGAGTTCCAAAAATTAAATGAATATTTTTAGTAAAATGTGCAATTAAATCAAGCGAAATATACTTTGCTAGATATTTAAAAAATTAGTACAATTTAATTAATTTGCTAAAATAACATATTTTTGCGAAAAACGGTTGCATATTTTTGTTTAAACAATAAGAAAATATTTTGGCCTGAATTTAAATTCGCGCATGCTCCTTGGCTAGATGATCCTTGTTAGGTCGAATTACCAGGATCGCACTTCGCATGCGCGCTGCAGAATATAATGGCTTTTATCGATTTTTACATAATCTAATAGTAATTCATATCAAATTATTTTACACAAGTTTATTAACAATTTTTTATTCCTATGAAAGCATAAAGCTTGAAAAAGCCTACAGTACTGAAGTTGCCCCCATATAAAATTTAATATTTTGACTAAACATTATAAATATTTTCTGCTGATTCAAGAGCTGTACAAATTTAATAATAATTATCACTAGATTGTGCTGTTGAAAATGCATCGGAATATATTTATTTCATAAGCATTGTTGCAAAATTTACATTCAGGTAGGGAGTTACGATATAAACTACAAGAAATGTAGATTTAAAATGAGGCAACACATTATGAATTTTGTTTCTGTGAGAAAAAACAGAATTCCTACAAATTCATAACAATTTTAATAAAATCTGCAACCAAATAACAATTCAATTTAATTTTGTATAGAATGAAAGAATAAGAATTAAATTTTGTATATACAAAAACGAGAGTTTCTTTGATATTCTTCCTTCCTTGTGTTTCCAGAGTTCCAAAAATTAAATGAATATTTTTAGTAAAATGTGCAATTAAATCAAGCGAAATATACTTTGCTAGATATTTAAAAAATTAGTACAATTTAATTAATTTGCTAAAATAACATATTTTTGCGAAAAACGTTGCATATTTTTGTTTAAACAATAAGAAAATATTTTGGCCTGAATTTAAATTCGCGCATGCTCCTTGGCTAGATGATCCTTGTTAGGTCGAATTACCAGGATCGCACTTCGCATGCGCGCTGCAGAATATAATGGCTTTTATCGATTTTTACATAATCTAATAGTAATTCATATCAAATTATTTTACACAAGTTTATTAACAATTTTTTATTCCTATGAAAGCATAAAGCTTGAAAAAGCCTACAGTACTGAAGTTGCCCCCATATAAAATTTAATATTTTGACTAAACATTATAAATATTTTCTGCTGATTCAAGAGCTGTACAAATTTAATAATAATTATCACTAGATTGTGCTGTTGAAAATGCATCGGAATATATTTATTTCATAAGCATTGTTGCAAAATTTATATTCAGGTAGGGAGTTACGATATAAACTACAAGAATTGTAGATTTAAAATGAGGCAACACATTATGAATTTGTTTCTGTGAAAAAAACAGAATTCTACAAATTTCATAACAATTTTAATAAAATCTGCAACCAAATAACAATTCAATTTAATTTTGTATAGAATGAAAGAATAAGAATTAAATTTTGTATATACAAAAACGAGAGTTTCTTTGATATTCTTCCTTCCTTGTGTTTCCAGAGTTCCAAAAATTAAATGAATATTTTTAGTAAAATGTGCAATTAAATCAAGCGAAATATACTTTGCTAGATATTTAAAAAATTAGTACAATTTAATTAATTTGCTAAATAACATATTTTTGCGAAAAACGTTTGCATATTTTTGTTTAAACAATAAGAAAATATTTTGGCCTGAATTTAAATTCTCGCATGCTCCTTGGCTAGATGATCCTTGTTAGGTCGAATTACCAGGATCACACTTCGCATGCGCGCTGCAGAATATAATGGCTTTTATCGATTTTTACATAATCTAATAGTAATTCATATCAAATATTTTACACAAGTTTATTAACAATTTTTTATTCCTATGAAAGCATAAAAGCTTGAAAAAGCCTACAGTACTGGAAGTTGCCCCCATATAAATTTAATATTTTGACTAAACATTATAAATATTTTCTGCTGATTCAAGAGCTGTACAAATTTAATAATAATTATCACTAGATTGTGCTGTTGAAAATGCATCGGAATATATTTATTTCATAAGCATTGTTGCAAAATTTTTTTTCAGGTAGGGAGTTACGTTATAAACTACGAGAATTGTAGATTTAAAATGAGGCAACACATTATGAATTTTGTTTCTGTGAGAAAAAACAGAACACTACGAAATTCATAACAATTATTAATAAAATATGCAACCAAATAACAATTCAATTTAATTTTTTATAGAATGATAGAATAAGAATTAAATTTTGTATATACAAAAACGAGAGTTTCTTTGATATTCTTCCTTCCTTGTGTTTCCAGAGTTCCAAAAATTAAATGAATATTTTTAGTAAAATGTGCAATTAAATCAAGCGAAATATACTTTGCTAGATATTTAAAAAATTAGTACAATTTAATTCATTTGCTAGAATAACATATTTTTGCGAAAATGGTTGCATATTTTTGTTTAAACAATAAGAAAATATTTTGGCCTGAATTTAAATTCGCGCATGCTCCTTGGCTAGATGATCCTTGTTAGGTCGAATTACCAGGATCACACTTCGCATGCGCGCTGCAGAATATAATTGCTTTTATCGATTTTTACATAATCTAATAGTAATTCATATCAAAGTATTTACACAAGTTTATTAACAATTTTTTATTCCTATGAAAGCATAAACCTTGAAAAAGCCTACAGTACTGGAGTTGCCCCACATAAAATTTAATATTTTGACTAAACATTATAAATATTTTCTGCTGATTCAAGAGCTGTACAAATTTAATAATAATTATCACTAGATTGTGCTGTTGAAAATGCATCGAAATATATTTATTTCATAAGCATTGTTGCAAAATTTACATTCAGGTAGGGAGTTACGATATAAACTACAAGAAATGTAGATTTAAAATGAGGCAACACATTATGAATTTTGTTTCTGTGAAAAAAACAGAATTCCTACAAATTTCATAACAATTTTTAATAAAATCTGCAACCAAATAACAATTTAATTTAATTTTGTATAGAATGAAAGAATAAGAATTAAATTTTGTATATACAAAAACGAGAGTTTCTTTGATATTCTTCCTTCCTTGTGTTTCCAGAGTTCCAAAAATTAAATGAATATTTTTAGTAAAATGTGCAATTAAATCAAGCGAAATATACTTTGCTAGATATTTAAAAAATTAGTACAATTTAATTCATTTGCTAAATAACATATTTTTGCGAAAACGTTGCATATTTTTGTTTAAACAATAAGAAAATATTTTGGCCTGAATTTAAATTCGCGCATGCTCCTTGGCTCGATGATCCTTGTTAGGTCGAATTACCAGGATCGCACTTCGCATGCGCGCTGCAGAATATAATGGCTTTTATCGATTTTTACATAATCTAATAGTAATTCATATCAAATTATTTTACACAAGTTTATTAACAATTTTTTATTCCTATGAAAGCATAAAGCTTGAAAAAGCCTACAGTACTGAAGTTGCCCCCATATAAAATTTAATATTTTGACTAAACATTATAAATATTTTCTGCTGATTCAAGAGCTGTACAAATTTAATAATAATTATCACTAGATTGTGCTGTTGAAAATGCATCGAAATATATTTATTTCATAAGCATTGTTGCAAAATTTACATTCAGGTAGGGAGTTACGATATAAACTACAAGAAATGTAGATTTAAAATGAGGCAACACATTATGAATTTTGTTTCTGTAAAAAAACATAATTCCACAAATTTCATAACAATTTTTAATAAAATCTGCAACCAAATAACAATTCAATTTAATTTTGTATAGAATGAAAGAATAAGAATTAAATTTTGTATATACAAAAACGAGAGTTTCTTTGATATTCTTCCTTCCTTGTGTTTCCAGAGTTCCAAAAATTAAATGAATATTTTTAGTAAAATGTGCAATTAAATCAAGCGAAATATACTTTGCTAGATATTTAAAAAGTTAGTACAATTTAATTAATTTGCTAAATAACATATTTTTGCCGAAAACGTTGCTTATTTTTGTTTAAACAATAAAAAAATATTTTGGCCTGAATTTAAATTCGCGCATGCTCCTTGGCTAGATTATCCTTGTTAGGTCGAATTACCAGGATCACACTTCGCATGCGCGCTGCAGAATATAATTGCTTTTATCGATTTTTACATAATCTAATAGTAATTCATATCAAAGTATTTTACACAAGTTTATTAACAATTTTTTATTCCTATGAAAGCATATACCTTGAAGAAGCCTACAGTACTGAATTTGCCCCCATATAAAATTTAATATTTTGACTAAACATTATAAATAGTATAGTATAGTATAGTATAGTATTTTATTTTCCATGTATAGAAATAATTACATTTTTTTCTTTTTACATGTTTTTTTCCGACATTTATACCGCACTTAACATTAATCTTTATACTAAATATAATAATCCTATCTTTACATTTTTATTTACACTTTTATATATATACATATATTTACAAACTTATATACCTAAACGCTATACCTAAATACAATATTTTTACTTTATTTTTCACTATCTGCTTCCCTTACCTAATTGTTTTTCCTTTTCTCATTTTCAATACCCTTTTTCGCTAATTTCTCGAATTCTTTGCAATAATTGCATACTTCCTTTATCGGTTCTCCCCTTAGAATTTGTTTTAACGCCTTTTGTTGTTTCTCTTTTCCTTCTCTTAGTCCCAATAACTCTACTGCAACCCCCCAATCTTTTTTAATTTTTTCGACTGCTACCTTGCATTTCCATATATGTTCCAAAGTTTCCTCTTCTTCCCTACATACCCTACACAAATTGTCTTTAAAACCTTTATTTTCTGTTTTTCCCATATTACCACATCTTATTCTTGCCCATTGCTCTTTTATCTTTCTACCTGTTTTTCTATCATCCCAATATTTTTCTCTTCCTAGTTGAGTTTTCCATTCCCCGTATTTGTCCCAGTATTTAGAACTGTCTATTTTGTGCCAGTCTGTCTGTATTTCTTGTTCTGTCATTGTTAACACTGCTCTTTTTCCCTTTTCCCTAACTGCTAGTTTATCATTATTCCCTAATATCCATCCTGGACCTATTCCATCTCCTACTTTTCTAAAAGCTTTTACCACCCTTTTCCCCCACTCTGTTGGATATCCATTTTTTATCCCCCTTATTTCCTCCTTAAAGCATATCTTGGGTAATCTTTCCTCCTCCATTTCATTAATTTTCTGTAAGTAGTCATAAGCTTTTTTCCAATTCTCAATTTCTAGACTTTTTCTACCTGCCTCCATTCTCCAGATATATGCTGGAGTGTTAATATTCAAGCCCATTGCCATTTTTGAGTATATACTTTGTAGCCTTTCTAATTCTTCCCACCTTTCCCAACCCCATATCTCTACTCCATACGAACTTGCTGATTTTACTATTGTGTCTAATAAGTACATTCTTTGTTGTAGTCTATTTACTTTCCCTCTTCTCCATAGACCCCACACCGCGTTCACTGCTTTTTTTGCTTTATTTGCCATTCTTTTGATATGCATCGTATGTTTATTTTTCGTCGTAAACCAAAAACCCAAATACTTATATTCATTTACTACTTCGATTGATTCTCCCTTATATTTCCACGTTTCCTCTTTTTTTCTTTTCCCACCTTTCCTAAATATCATAATTTTTGTCTTTTTTGTATTTACTTCCATTTCATTGGCTTTACTAAATTTTTCTAGATCACATAGCATCTTTCTTAATCCCTCTTTACTATCCGATACAGCTGCTACATCGTCCGCAAATTCTAGACAATAAATCTTTTCTTTTCCTATTACTGTCCCTCCCTCTTTATTCCTTTCCCAATTTTCCTCTAAATCCTCAATATAGATATTGAAAAGTGTAGGGCTTAACTGACATCCTTGCTAAACATTATAAATATTTTCTGCTGATTCCAGAGCTGTACAAATTTAATAATAATTATCACTAGATTGTGCTGTTGAAAATGCATCGAAATATATTTATTTCATAAGCATTGTTGCAAAATTTACATTCAGGTAGGGAGTTACGATATAAACTACAAGAAATGTAGATTTAAAATGAGGCAACACATTATGAATTTTGTTTCTGTGAAAAAACAGAATTCTACAAATTTCATAACAATTTTTAATAAAATCTGCAACCAAATAACAATTCAATTTAATTTTGTATAGAATGAAAGAATAAGAATTAAATTTTGTATATACAAAAACGAGAGTTTCTTTGATATTCTTCCTTCCTTGTGTTTCCAGAGTTCCAAAAATTAAATGAATATTTTTAGTAAAATGTGCAATTAAATCAAGCGAAATATACTTGCTAGATATTTAAAAAATTAGTACAATTTAATTCATTTGCTAGAAATAACATATTTTTGCGAAAATGGTTGCATATTTTTGTTTAAACAATAAGAAAATATTTTGGCCTGAATTTAAATTCGCGCATGCTCCTTGGCTAGATGATCCTTGTTAGGTCGAATTACCAGGATCGCACTTCGCATGCGCGCTGCAGAATATAATGGCTTTTATCGATTTTTACATAATCTAATAGTAATTCATATCAAATTATTTTACACAAGTTTATTAACAATTTTTTATTCCTATGAAAGCATAAAGCTTGAAAAAGCCTACAGTACTGAAGTTGCCCCCATATAAAATTTAATATTTTGACTAAACATTATAAATATTTTCTGCTGATTCAAGAGCTGTACAAATTTAATAATAATTATCACTAGATTGTGCTGTTGAAAATGCATCGAAATATATTTATTTCATAAGCATTGTTGCAAAATTTACATTCAGGTAGGGAGTTACGTATATAAACTACGAGAATTGTAGATTTAAAATGAGGCAACACATTATGAATTTTGTTTCTGTGAGAAAAACAGAATCCTACGAAATTCATAACAATTATTAATAAAATATGCAACCAAATAACAATTCAATTTAATTTTGTATAGAATGATAAGAATAAGAATTAAATTTTGTATATACAAAAACGAGAGTTTCTTTGATATTCTTCCTTCTTGTGTTTCCAGAGTTCCAAAAATTAAATGAATATTTTTAGTAAAATGTGCAATTAAATCAAGCGAAATATACTTTGCTAGATATTTAAAAAGTTAGTACAATTTAATTCATTTGCTAGAATAACATATTTTTGCGAAAATGGTTGCATATTTTTGTTTAAACAATAAGAAAAATATTTTGGCCTGAATTTAAATTCGCGCATGCTCCTTGGCTAGATGATCCTTGTTAGGTCGAATTACCAGGATCGCACTTCGCATGCGCGCTGCAGAATATAATGGCTTTTATCGATTTTACATATCAAATTATTTTACACAAGTTATTAACAATTTTTTATTCCTATGAAAGCATAAACCTTGAAAAAGCCTACAGTACTGAATTTGCCCCCATATAAAATTTAATATTTTGACTAAACATTATAAATAGTATAGTATAGTATATTATAGTATTTTATTTTCCATGTATAGAAATAATTACATTTTTTTCTTTTTACATGTTTTTTTCCGACATTTATACCGTACTTAACATTAATCTTTATACTAAATATAATAATCCTATCTTTACATTTTTATTTACACTTTTATATATATACATATATTTACAAACTTATATACCTAAACGCTATACCTAAATACAATATTTTTACTTTATTTTTCACTATCTGCTTCCCTTACCTAATTGTTTTTCCTTTTCTCATTTTCAATACCCTTTTTCGCTAATTTCTCGAATTCTTTGCAATAATTGCATACTTCCTTTATCGGTTCTCCCCTTAGAATTTGTTTTAACGCCTTTTGTTGTTTCTCTTTTCCTTCTCTTAGTCCCAATAACTCTACTGCAACCCCCCAATCTTTTTTAATTTTTCGACTGCTACCTTGCATTTCCATATATGTTCCAAAGTTTCCTCTTCTTACCTACATACCCTACACAAATTGTCTTTAAAACCTTTATTTTCTGTTTTTCCCATATTACCACATCTTATTCTTGCCCATTGCTTTTTATCTTTGTACCTGTTTTTCTATCATCCCAATATTTTTCTCTTCCTAGTTGAGTTTTCCATTCCCCGTATTTGTCCCAGTATTTAGAACTGTCTATTTTGTGCCAGTCTGTCTGTATTTCTTGTTCTGTCATTGTTAACACTGCTCTTTTTCCCTTTTCCCTAACTGCTAGTTTATCATTATTCCCTAATATCCATCCTGGACCTATTCCATCTCCTACTTTTCTAAAAGCTTTTACCACCCTTTTCCCCCACTCTGTTGGATATCCATTTTTATCCCCCTTATTTCCTCCTTAAAGCATATCTTGGGTAATCTTTCCTCCTCCATTTCATTAATTTTCTGTAAGTAGTCATAAGCTTTTTCCAATTCTCAATTTCTAGACTTTTTCTACCTGCCTCCATTCTCCAGATATATGCTGGAGTGTTAATATTCAAGCCCATTGCCATTTTTGAGTATATACTTTGTAGCCTTTCTAATTCTTCCCACCTTTCCCAACCCCATATCTCTACTCCATACGAACTTGCTGATTTTACTATTGTGTCTAATAAGTACATTCTTTGTTGTAGTCTATTTACTTTCCCTCTTCTCCATAGACCCCACACCGCGTACACTGCTTTTTTTGCTTTATTTGCCATTCTTTTGATATGCATCGTATGTTTATTTTTCGTCGTAAACCAAAAACCCAAATACTTATATTCATTTACTACTTCGATTGATTCTCCCTTATATTTCCACGTTTCCTCTTTTTTTCTTTTCCCACCTTTCCTAAATATCATAATTTTTGTCTTTTTTTGTATTTACTTCCATTTCATTGGCTTTACTAAATTTTTCTAGATCACATAGCATCTTTCTTAATCCCTCTTTACTATCCGATACAGCTGCTACATCGTCCGCAAATTCTAGACAATAAATCTTTTCTTTTCCTATTACTGTCCCTCCCTCTTTATTCCTTTCCCAATTTTCCTCTAAATCCTCAATATAGATATTGAAAAGTGTAGGGCTTAACTGACATCCTTGCTAAACATTATAAATATTTTCTGCTGATTCCAGAGCTGTACAAATTTAATAATAATTATCACTAGATTGTGCTGTTGAAAATGCATCGAAATATATTTATTTCATAAGCATTGTTGCAAAATTTACATTCAGGTAGGGAGTTACGATATAAACTACAAGAAATGTAGATTTAAAATGAGGCAACACATTATGAATTTTGTTTCTGTAAAAAAACATAATTCCACAAATTTCATAACAATTTTTAATAAAATCTGCAACCAAATAACAATTCAATTTAATTTTGTATAGAATGAAAGAATAAGAATTAAATTTTGTATATACAAAAACGAGAGTTTCTTTGATATTCTTCCTTCCTTGTGTTTCCAGAGTTCCAAAAATTAAATGAATATTTTTAGTAAAATGTGCAATTAAATCAAGCGAAATATACTTTGCTAGATATTTAAAAAATTAGTACAATTTAATTAATTTGCTAAAATAACATATTTTTGCGAAAAACGTTGCATATTTTTGTTTAAACAATAAGAAAATATTTTGGCCTGAATTTAAATTCGCGCATGCTCCTTGGCTAGATTATCCTTGTTAGGTCGAATTACCAGGATCGCACTTCGCATGCGCGCTGCAGAATATAATGGCTTTTATCGATTTTTACATAATCTAATAGTAATTCATATCAAATTATTTTACACAAGTTTATTAACAATTTTTTATTCCTATGAAAGCATAAAGCTTGAAAAAGCCTACAGTACTGAAGTTGCCCCCATATAAAATTTAATATTTTGACTAAACATTATAAATAGTATAGTATAGTATATTATAGTATTTTATTTTCCATGTATAGAAATAATTACATTTTTTTCTTTTTACATGTTTTTTTCCGACATTTATACCGTACTTAACATTAATCTTTATACTAAATATAATAATCCTATCTTTACATTTTTATTTACACTTTTATATATATACATATATTTACAAACTTATATACCTAAACGCTATACCTAAATACAATATTTTTACTTTATTTTTCACTATCTGCTTCCCTTACCTAATTGTTTTTCCTTTTCTCATTTTCAATACCCTTTTTCGCTAATTTCTCGAATTCTTTGCAATAATTGCATACTTCCTTTATCGGTTCTCCCCTTAGAATTTGTTTTAACGCCTTTTGTTGTTTCTCTTTTCCTTCTCTTAGTCCCAATAACTCTACTGCAACCCCCCAATCTTTTTTAATTTTTTCGACTGCTACCTTGCATTTCCATATATGTTCCAAAGTTTCCTCTTCTTACCTACATACCCTACACAAATTGTCTTTAAAACCTTTATTTTCTGTTTTTCCCATATTACCACATCTTATTCTTGCCCATTGCTTTTTATCTTTGTACCTGTTTTTCTATCATCCCAATATTTTTCTCTTCCTAGTTGAGTTTTCCATTCCCCGTATTTGTCCCAGTATTTAGAACTGTCTATTTTGTGCCAGTCTGTCTGTATTTCTTGTTCTGTCATTGTTAACACTGCTCTTTTTCCCTTTTCCCTAACTGCTAGTTTATCATTATTCCCTAATATCCATCCTGGACCTATTCCCTCTCCTACTTTTCTAAAAGCTTTTACCACCCTTTTCCCCCACTCTGTTGGATATCCATTTTTTATCCCCCTTATTTCCTCCTTAAAGCATATCTTGGGTAATCTTTCCTCCTCCATTTCATTAATTTTCTGTAAGTAGTCATAAGCTTTTTCCAATTCTCAATTTCTAGACTTTTTCTACCTGCCTCCATTCTCCAGATATATGCTGGAGTGTTAATATTCAAGCCCATTGCCATTTTTGAGTATATACTTTGTAGCCTTTCTAATTCTTCCCACCTTTCCCAACCCCATATCTCTACTCCATACGAACTTGCTGATTTTACTATTGTGTCTAATAAGTACATTCTTTGTTGTAGTCTATTTACTTTCCCTCTTCTCCATAGACCCCACACCGCGTTCACTGCTTTTTTTGCTTTATTTGCCATTCTTTTGATATGCATCGTATGTTTATTTTTCGTCGTAAACCAAAAACCCAAATACTTATATTCATTTACTACTTCGATTGATTCTCCCTTATATTTCCACGTTTCCTCTTTTTTTCTTTTCCCACCTTTCCTAAATATCATAATTTTTGTCTTTTTTTGTATTTACTTCCATTTCATTGGCTTTACTAAATTTTTCTAGATCACATAGCATCTTTCTTAATCCCTCTTTACTATCCGATACAGCTGCTACATCGTCCGCAAATTCTAGACAATAAATCTTTTCTTTTCCTATTACTGTCCCTCCCTCTTTATTCCTTTCCCAATTTTCCTCTAAATCCTCAATATAGATATTGAAAAGTGTAGGGCTTAACTGACATCCTTGCTAAACATTATAAATATTTTCTGCTGATTCCAGAGCTGTACAAATTTAATAATAATTATCACTAGATTGTGCTGTTGAAAATGCATCGAAATATATTTATTTCATAAGCATTGTTGCAAAATTTACATTCAGGTAGGGAGTTACGATATAAACTACAAGAAATGTAGATTTAAAATGAGGCAACACATTATGAATTTTGTTTCTGTGAAAAAACAGAATTCTACAAATTTCATAACAATTTTTAATAAAATCTGCAACCAAATAACAATTCAATTTAATTTTGTATAGAATGAAAGAATAAGAATTAAATTTTGTATATACAAAAACGAGAGTTTCTTTGATATTCTTCCTTCCTTGTGTTTCCAGAGTTCCAAAAATTAAATGAATATTTTTAGTAAAATGTGCAATTAAATCAAGCGAAATATACTTTGCTAGATATTTAAAAAATTAGTACAATTTAATTAATTTGCTAAAATAACATATTTTTGCGAAAAAAAGTTGCATATTTTTGTTTAAACAATAAGAAAATATTTTGGCCTGAATTTAAATTCGCGCATGCTCCTTGGCTAGATGATCCTTGTTAGGTCGAATTACCAGGATCGCACTTCGCATGCGCGCTGCAGAATATAATGGCTTTTATCGATTTTTACATAATCTAATAGTAATTCATATCAAATTATTTTACACAAGTTTATTAACAATTTTTTATTCCTATGAAAGCATAAAGCTTGAAAAAGCCTACAGTACTGAAGTTGCCCCCATATAAAATTTAATATTTTGACTAAACATTATAAATATTTTCTGCTGATTCAAGAGCTGTACAAATTTAATAATAATTATCACTAGATTGTGCTGTTGAAAATGCATCGAAATATATTTATTTCATAAGCATTGTTGCAAAATTTACATTCAGGTAGGGAGTTACGATATAAACTACAAGAAATGTAGATTTAAAATGAGGCAACACATTATGAATTTTGTTTCTGTGAAAAAACAGAATTCTACAAATTTCATAACAATTTTTAATAAAATCTGCAACCAAATAACAATTCAATTTAATTTTGTATAGAATGAAAGAATAAGAATTAAATTTTGTATATACAAAAACGAGAGTTTCTTTGATATTCTTCCTTCCTTGTGTTTCCAGAGTTCCAAAAATTAAATGAATATTTTAGTAAAATGTGCAATTAAATCAAGCGAAATATACTTTGCTAGATATTTAAAAAATTAGTACAATTTAATTAATTTGCTAAAATAACATATTTTTGCGAAAAAGGTTGCATATTTTTGTTTAAACAATAAGAAAATATTTTGGCCTGAATTTAAATTCGCGCATGCTCCTTGGCTAGATGATCCTTGTTAGGTCGAATTACCAGGATCGCACTTCGCATGCGCGCTGCAGAATATAATGGCTTTTATCGATTTTTACATAATCTAATAGTAATTCATATCAAATTATTTTACACAAGTTTATTAACAATTTTTTATTCCTATGAAAGCATAAAGCTTGAAAAAGCCTACAGTACTGAAGTTGCCCCCATATAAAATTTAATATTTTGACTAAACATTATAAATATTTTCTGCTGATTCAAGAGCTGTTCAAATTTAATAATAATTATCACTAGATTGTGCTGTTGAAAATGCATCGAAATATATTTATTTCATAAGCATTGTTGCAAAATTTACATTCAGGTAGGGAGTTACGATATAAACTACAAGAAATGTAGATTTAAAATGAGGCAACACATTATGAATTTTGTTTCTGTGTAAAAACAGAATTCTACAAATTTCATAACAATTTTTAATAAAATCTGCAACCAAATAACAATTCAATTTAATTTTATATAGAATGAAAGAATAAGAATTAAATTTTGTATATACAAAAACGAGAGTTTCTTTGATATTCTTCCTTCCTTGTGTTTCCAGAGTTCCAAAAATTAAATGAATATTTTTAGTAAAATGTGCAATTAAATCAAGCGAAATATACTTTGCTAGATATTTAAAAAATTAGTACAATTTAATTAATTTGCTAAAATAACATATTTTTGCGAAAAACGTTGCATATTTTTGTTTAAACAATAAGAAAATATTTTGGCCTGAATTTAAATTCGCGCATGCTCCTTGGCTAGATGATCCTTGTTAGGTCGAATTACCAGGATCGCACTTCGCATGCGCACTGCAGAATATAATGGCTTTTATCGATTTTTACATAATCTAATAGTAATTCATATCAAATTATTTTACACAAGTTTATTAACAATTTTTTATTCCTATGAAAGCATAAAGCTTGAAAAAGCCTACAGTACTGAAGTTGCCCCCATATAAAATTTAATATTTTGACTAAACATTATAAATATTTTCTGCTGATTCAAGAGCTGTACAAATTTAATAATAATTATCACTAGATTGTGCTGTTGAAAATGCATCGGAATATATTTATTTCATAAGCATTGTTGCAAAATTTACATTCAGGTAGGGAGTTACGATATAAACTACAAGAAATGTAGATTTAAAATGAGGCAACATATTATGAATTTTGTTTCTTTGAGAAAAAACAGAACGCTACGAAATTCATAACAATTATTAATAAAATATGCAACCAAATAACAATTCAATTTAATTTTTTATAGAATGATAGAATAAGAATTAAATTTTGTATATACAAAAACGAGAGTTTCTTTGATATTCTTCCTTTCTTGTGTTTCCAGAGTTCCAAAAATTAAATGAATATTTTTAGTAAAATGTGCAATTAAATCAAGCGAAATATACTTTGCTAGATATTTAAAAAATTAGTACAATTTAATTAATTGGCTAAAATAACATATTTTTGCGAAAAACGTTGCATATTTTTGTTTAAACAATAAGAAAATATTTTGGCCTGAATTTAAATTCGCGCATGCTCCTTGGCTAGATGATTCTTGTTAGGTCGAATTACCAGGATCGCACTTCGCATGCGCGCTGCAGAATATAATGGCTTTTATCGATTTATACATAATCTAATAGTAATTCATATCAAATTATTTTACACAAGTTTATTAACAATTTTTTATTCCTATGAAAGCATAAAGCTTGAAAAAGCCTACAGTACTGAAGTTGCCCCCATATAAAATTTAATATTTTGACTAAACATTATAAATATTTTCTGCTGATTCAAGAGCTGTACAAATTTAATAATAATTATCACTAGATTGTGCTGTTGAAAATGCATCGGAATATATTTATTTCATAAGCATTGTTGCAAAATTTTTTTTCAGGTAGGGAGTTACGATATAAACTACAAGAAATGTAGATTTAAAATGAGGCAACACATTATGAATTTTGTTTCTGTAAAAAAACATATTTCCACAAATTTCATAACAATTTTTAATAAAATCTGTAACCAAATAACAATTCAATTTAATTTTGTATAGAATGAAAGAATAAGAATTAAATTTTGTATATACAAAAAGGAGAGTTTCTTTGATATTCTTCTTTCCTTGTGTTTACAGAGTTCCAAAAATTAAATGAATATTTTTAGTAAAATGTGCAATTAAATCAAGCGAAATATACTCTGCTAGATATTTAAAAAATTAGTACAATTTAAATAATTTGCTAAAATAACATATTTTTGCGAAAAACGTTGCATATTTTTGTTTAAACAATAAGAAAATATTTTGGCCTGAACTTAAATTCGCGCATGCTCCTTGGCTAGATGATCCTTGTTAGGTCGAATTACATATCAAATTATTTTACACAAGTTTATTAACAATTTTTTATTCCTATGAAAGCATAAACCTTGAAAAAGCTTACAGTACTGAATTTGCCCCCATATAAAATTTAATATTTTGACTAAACATTATAAATATTTTCTGCTGATTCCAGAGCTGTACAAATTTAATTATAATTATCACTAGATTGTGCTGTTGAAAATGCATCGGAATATATTTAATTCATATGCATTGTTGCAAAATTTTTTTTCAGGTAGGGAGTTACGATATAAACTACAAGAAATGTAGATTTAAAATGAGGCAACACATTATGAATTTTGTTTCTGTAAAAAAACATATTTCCACAAATTTCATAACAATTTTTAATAAAATCTGCAACCAAATAACAATTCAATTTAATTTTGTATAGAATGAAAGAATAAGAATTAAATTTTGTATATACAAAAACGAGAGTTTCTTTGATATTCTTCCTTCCTTGTGTTTCCAGAGTTCCAAAAATTAAATGAATATTTTTAGTAAAATGTGCAATTAAATCAAGCGAAATATACTTTGCTAGATATTTAAAAAATTAGTACAATTTAATTAATTTGCTCAAATAACATATTTTTGCGAAAAACGTTGCTTATTTTTGTTTAAACAATAAGAAAATATTTTGGCCTGAATTTAAATTCGCGCATGCTCCTTGGCTAGATTATCCTTGTTAGGTCGAATTACCAGGATCAGTCTTCGCATGCGCGATGCAGAATCTAATTGCTTTTATCGATTTTTACATAATCTAATAGTAATTCATATCAAAGTATTTTACACAAGTTTATTAACAATTTTTTATTCCTATGAAAGCATAAAGCTTGAAAAAGCTTACATTACTGAATTTGCCCCCATATAAAATTTAATATTTTGATTAAACATTATAAATATTTTCTGCTGATTCAAGAGCTGTACAAATTTAATAATAATTATCACTAGATTGTGCTGTTGAAAATGCATCGAAATATATTTATTTCATAAGCATTGTTGCAAAATTTACATTCAGGTAGGGAGTTACGATATAAACTACAAGAAATGTAGATTTAAAATGAGGCAACACATTATGAATTTTGTTTCTGTAAAAAAACATAATTCCACAAATTTCATAACAATTTTTAATAAAATCTGCAACCAAATAACAATTCAATTTAATTTTGTATAGAATGAAAGAATAAGAATTAAATTTTGTATATACAAAAACGAGAGTTTCTTTGATATTCTTCCTTCCTTGTGTTTCCAGAGTTCCAAAAATTAAATGAATATTTTTAGTAAAATGTGCAATTAAATCAAGCCAAATATACTTTGCTAGATAATTAAAAAATTAGTACAATTTAATTCATTTGCTAGAATAACATATTTTTGCGAAAATGGTTGCATATTTTTGTTTAAACAATAAGAAAATATTTTGGCCTGAATTTAAATTCGCGCATGCTCCTTGGCTAGATGATCCTTGTTAGGTCGAATTACCAGGATCGCACTTCGCATGCGCGCTGCAGAATATAATGGCTTTTATCGATTTTTACATAATCTAATAGTAATTCATATCAAATTATTTTACACAAGTTTATTAACAATTTTTTATTCCTATGAAAGCATAAAGCTTGAAAAAGCCTACAGTACTGAAGTTGCCCCCATATAAAATTTAATATTTTGACTAAACATTATAAATATTTTCTGCTGATTCAAGAGCTGTACAAATTTAATAATAATTATCACTAGATTGTGCTGTTGAAAATGCATCGAAATATATTTATTTCATAAGCATTGTTGCAAAATTTACATTCAGGTAGGGAGTTACGATATAAACTACAAGAAATGTAGATTTAAAATGAGGCAACACATTATGAATTTTGTTTCTGTAAAAAAACATAATTCCACAAATTTCATAACAATTTTTAATAAAATCTGCAACCAAATTTTAATTTTGTATAGAATGAAAGAATAAGAATTAAATTTTGTATATACAAAAACGAGAGTTTCTTTGATATTCTTCCTTCCTTGTGTTTCCAGAGTTCCAAAAATTAAATGAATATTTTTAGTAAAATGTGCAATTAAATCAAGCGAAATATACTTTGCTAGATATTTAAAAAATTATTACAATTTAATTAATTTGCTAAAATAACATATTTTTGCGAAAAACGTTGCTTATTTTTGTTTAAACAATAAAAAAATATTTTGGCCTGAATTTAAATTCGCGCATGCTCCTTGGCTAGATTATCCTGGTTAGGTCGAATTACCAGGATCACACTTCGCATGCGCGCTGCAGAATATAATTGCTTTTATCGATTTTTACATAATCTAATAGTAATTCATATCAAAGTATTTTACACAAGTTTATTAACAATTTTTTATTCCTATGAAAGCATAAACCTTGAAAAAGCCTACAGTACTGAATTTTCCCCCATATAAAATTTAATATTTTGACTAAACATTATAAATATTTTCTGCTGATTCCAGAGCTGTACAAATTTAATAATAATTATCACTAGATTGTGCTGTTGAAAATGCATCGGAATATATTTATTTCATAAGCATTGTTGCAAAATTTTTTTTCAGGTAGGGAGTTACGATATAAACTACAAGAAATGTAGATTTAAAATGAGGCAACACATTATGAATTTTGTTTCTGTAAAAAAACATATTTCCACAAATTTCATAACAATTTTTAATAAAATCTGTAACCAAATAACAATTCAATTTAATTTTGTATAGAATGAAAGAATAAGAATTAAATTTTGTATATACAAAAAGGAGAGTTTCTTTGATATTCTTCTTTCCTTGTGTTTACAGAGTTCCAAAAATTAAATGAATATTTTTAGTAAAATGTGCAATTAAATCAAGCGAAATATACTCTGCTAGATATTTAAAAAATTAGTACAATTTAATTCATTTGCTAGAATAATATATGTTTGCGAAAAACGTTGCATATTTTTGTTTAAACAATAAGAAAATATTTTGGCCTGAATTTAAATTCGCGCATGCTCCCTGGCTAGATGATCCTTGTTAGGTCGAATTACCAGGATCGCACTTCGCATGCGCGCTGCAGAATATAATGGCTTTTATCGATTTTTACATAATCTAATAGTAATTCATATCAAATTATTTTACACAAGTTTATTAACAATTTTTTATTCCTATGAAAGCATAAAGCTTGAAAAAGCCTACAGTACTGAAGTTGCCCCCATATAAAATTTAATATTTTGACTAAACATTATAAATATTTTCTGATGATTCAAGAGCTGTACAAATTTAATAATAATTATCACTAGATTGTGCTGTTGAAAATGCATCGAAATATATTTATTTCATAAGCATTGTTGCAAAATTTACATTCAGGTAGGGAGTTACGATATAAACTACAAGAAATGTAGATTTAAAATGAGGCAACACATTATGAATTTTGTTTCTGTGAAAAAACAGAATTCTACAAATTTCATAACAATTTTTAATAAAATCAGCAACCAAATAACAATTCAATTTAATGTTGTATAGAATGAAAGAATAAGAATTAAATTTTGCATATACAAAAACGAGAGTTTCTTTGATATTCTTCCTTCCTTGTGTTTCCAGAGTTCCAAAAATTAAATGAATATTTTTAGTAAAATGTGCAATTAAATCAAGCGAAATATACTCTGCTAGATATTTAAAAAATTAGTACAATTTAATTTATTTGCTAGTATAACATATTTTTGCGAAAATGGTTGCATATTTTTGTTTAAACAATAAGAAAATATTTTGGCCTGAATTTAAATTCGCGCATGCTCCTTGGCTAGATGATCCTTGTTAGGTCGAATTACATATCAAATTATTTTACACAAGTTTATTAACAATTTTTTATTCCTATGAAAGCATAAACCTTGAAAAAGCCTACAGTACTGAATTTGCCCCCATATAAAATTTAATATTTTGACTAAACATTATAAATAGTATAGTATAGTATATTATAGTATTTTATTTTCCATGTATAGAAATAATTACATTTTTTTCTTTTTACATGTTTTTTTCCGACATTTATACCGTACTTAACATTAATCTTTATACTAAATATAATAATCCTATCTTTACATTTTTATTTACACTTTTATATATATACATATATTTACAAACTTATATACCTAAACGCTATACCTAAAAACAATATTTTTACTTTATTTTTCACTATCTGCTTCCCTTACCTAATTGTTTTTCCTTTTCTCATTTTCAATACCCTTTTTCGCTAATTTCTCGAATTCTTTGCAATAATTGCATACTTCCTTTATCGGTTCTCCCCTTAGAATTTGTTTTAACGCCTTTTGTTGTTTCTCTTTTCCTTCTCTTAGTCCCAATAACTCTACTGCAACCCCCCAATCTTTTTTAATTTTTTCGACTGCTACCTTGCATTTCCATATATGTTCCAAAGTTTCCTCTTCTTACCTACATACCCTACACAAATTGTCTTTAAAACCTTTATTTTCTGTTCTTCCCATATTACCACATCTTATTCTTGCCCATTGCTTTTTTATCTTTGTACCTGTTTTTCTATCATCCCAATATTTTTCTCTTCCTAGTTGAGTTTTCCATTCCCCGTATTTGTCCCAGTATTTAGAACTGTCTATTTTGTGCCAGTCTGTCTGTATTTCTTCTTCTGTCATTGTTAACACTGCTCTTTTTCCCTTTTCCCTAACTGCTAGTTTATCATTATTCCCTAATATCCATCCTGGACCTATTCCATCTCCTACTTTTCTAAAAGCTTTTACCACCCTTTTCCCCCACTCTGTTGGATATCCATTTTTTATCCCCCTTATTTCCTCCTTAAAGCATATCTTGGGTAATCTTTCCTCCTCCATTTCATTAATTTTCTGTAAGTAGTCATAAGCTTTTTCCAATTCTCAATTTCTAGAATTTTTCTACCTGCCTCCATTCTCCAGATATATGCTGGAGTGTTAATATTCAAGCCCATTGCCATTTTTGAGTATATACTTTGTAGCCTTTCTAATTCTTCCCACCTTTCCCAACCCCATATCTCTACTCCATACGAACTTGCTGATTTTACTATTGTGTCTAATAAGTACATTCTTTGTTGTAGTCTATTTACTTTCCCTCTTCTCCATAGACCCCACACCGCGTTCACTGCTTTTTTTGCTTTATTTGCCATTCTTTTGATATGCATCGTATGTTTATTTTTCGTCGTAAACCAAAAACCCAAATACTTATATTCATTTACTACTTCGATTGATTCTCCCTTATATTTCCACGTTTCCTCTTTTTTTCTTTTCCCACCTTTCCTAAATATCATAATTTTTGTCTTTTTTTGTATTTACTTCCATTTCATTGGCTTTACTAAATTTTTCTAGATCACATAGCATCTTTCTTAATCCCTCTTTACTATCCGATACAGCTGCTACATCGTCCGCAAATTCTAGACAATAAATCTTTTCTTTTCCTATTACTGTCCCTCCCTCTTTATTCCTTTCCCAATTTTCCTCTAAATCCTCAATATAGATATTGAAAAGTGTAGGGCTTAACTGACATCCTTGCTAAACATTATAAATATTTTCTGCTGATTCCAGAGCTGTACAAATTTAATAATAATTATCACTAGATTGTGCTGTTGAAAATGCATCGAAATATATTTATTTCATAAGCATTGTTGCAAAATTTACATTCAGGTAGGGAGTTACGATATAAACTACAAGAAATGTAGATTTAAAATGAGGCAACACATTATGAATTTTGTTTCTGTGAAAAAACAGAATTCTACAAATTTCATAACAATTTTTAATAAAATCTGCAACCAAATAACAATTCAATTTAATTTTGTATAGAATGAAAGAATAAGAATTAAATTTTGTATATACGAAAACGAGAGTTTCTTTGATATTCTTCCTTCCTTGTGTTTCCAGAGTTCCAAAAATTAAATGAATATTTTTAGTAAAATGTGCAATTAAATCAAGCGAAATATACTTTGCTAGATATTTAAAAAATTAGTACAATTTAATTCTTTTGCTAGAATAACATATTTTTGCGAAAATGGTTGCATATTTTTGTTTAAACAATAAGAAAATATTTTTGCCTGAATTTAAATTCGCGCATGCTCCATGGCTAGATTATCCTTGTTAGGTCGAATTACCAGGATCGCACTTCGCATGCGCGCTGCAGAATATAATGGCTTTTATCGATTTTTACATAATCTAATAGTAATTCATATCAAATTATTTTACACAAGTTTATTAACAATTTTTTATTCCTATGAAAGCATAAAGCTTGAAAAAGCCTACAGTACTGAATTTGCCCCCATATAAAATTTAATATTTTGACTAAACATTATAAATAGTATAGTATAGTATATTATAGTATTTTATTTTCCATGTATAGAAATAATTACATTTTTTTCTTTTTACATGTTTTTTTCCGACATTTATACCGTACTTAACATTAATCTTTATACTAAATATAATAATCCTATCTTTACATTTTTATTTACACTTTTATATATATACATATATTTACAAACTTATATACCTAAACGCTATACCTAAATACAATATTTTTACTTTATTTTTCACTATCTGCTTCCCTTACCTAATTGTTTTTCCTTTTCTTATTTTCAATACCCTTTTTCGCTAATTTCTCGAATTCTTTGCAATAATTGCATACTTCCTTTATCGGTTCTCCCCTTAGAATTTGTTTTAACGCCTTTTGTTGTTTCTCTTTTCCTTCTCTTAGTCCCAATAACTCTACTGCAACCCCCCAATCTTTTTTAATTTTTTCGACTGCTACCTTGCATTTCCATATATGTTCCAAAGTTTCCTCTTCTTACCTACATACCCTACACAAATTGTCTTTAAAACCTTTATTTTCTGTTTTTCCCATATTACCACATCTTATTCTTGCCCATTGCTTTTTTATCTTTGTACCTGTTTTTCTATCATCCCAATATTTTTCTCTTCCTAGTTGAGTTTTCCATTCCCCGTATTTGTCCCAGTATTTAGAACTGTCTATTTTGTGCCAGTCTGTCTGTATTTCTTGTTCTGTCATTGTTAACACTGCTCTATTTCCCTTTTCCCTAACTGCTAGTTTATCATTATTCCCTAATATCCATCCTGGACCTATTCCATCTCCTACTTTTCTAAAAGTTTTTACCACCCTTTTCCCCCACTCTGTTGGATATCCATTTTTTATCCCCCTTATTTCCTCCTTAAAGCATATCTTGGGTAATCTTTCCTCCTCCATTTCATTAATTTTCTGTAAGTAGTCATAAGCTTTTTCCAATTCTCAATTTCTAGACTTTTTCTACCTGCCTCCATTCTCCAGATATATGCTGGAGTGTTAATATTCAAGCCCATTGCCATTTTTGAGTATATACTTTGTAGCCTTTCTAATTCTTCCCACCTTTCCCAACCCCATATCTCTACTCCATACGAACTTGCTGATTTTACTATTGTGTCTAATAAGTACATACTTTGTTGTAGTCTATTTACTTTCCCTCTTCTCCATAGACCCCACACCGCGTTCACTGCTTTTTTTGCTTTATTTGCCATTCTTTTGATATGCATCGTATGTTTATTTTTCGTCGTAAACCAAAAACCCAAATACTTATATTCATTTACTACTTCGATTGATTCTCCCTTATATTTCCACGTTTCCTCTTTTTTTCTTTTCCCACCATTCCTAAATATCATAATTTTTATCTTTTTTTGTATTTACTTCCATTTCATTGGCTTTACTAAATTTTTCTAGATCACATAGCATCTTTCTTAATCCCTCTTTAATATCCGATACAGCTGCTACATCGTCCGCAAATTCTAGACAATAAATCTTTTCTTTTCCTATTACTGTCCCTCCCTCTTTATTCCTTTCCCAATTTTCCTCTAAATCCTCAATATAGATATTGAAAAGTGTAGGGCTTAACTGACATCCTTGCTAAACATTATAAATATTTTCTGCTGATTCCAGAGCTGTACAAATTTAATAATAATTATCACTAGATTGTGCTGTTGTAAATGCATCGAAATATATTTATTTCATAAGCATTGTTGCAAAATTTACATTCAGGTAGGGAGTTACGATATAAACTACAAGAAATGTAGATTTAAAATGAGGCAACACATTATGAATTTTGTTTCTGTGAAAAAACAGAATTCTACAAATTTCATAACAATTTTTAATAAAATCTGCAACCTAATAACAATTCAATTTAATTTTGTATAGAATGAAAGAATAAGAATTAAATTTTGTATATACAAAAACGAGAGTTTCTTTGATATTCTTCCTTTCTTGTGTTTCCAGAATTCCAAAAATTAAATGAATATTTTTAGTAAATTGTGCAATTAAATCAAGCGAAATATACTTTGCTAGATATTTAAAAAATTAGTACAATTTAATTAATTTGCTAAAATAACATATTTTTGCGAAAAACGTTGCATATTTTTGTTTAAACAATAAGAAAATATTTTGCGCTGAATTTAAATTCGCGCATGCTCCTTGGCTAGATGATCCTTGTTAGGTCGAATTACCAGGATCGCACTTCGCATGCGCGCTGCAGAATATAATGGCTTTTATCGATTTTTACATAATCTAATAGTAATTCATATCAAATTATTTACACAAGTTTATTAACAATTTTTATTCCTATGAAAGCATAAAGCTTGAAAAAGCCTACAGTACTGAAGTTGCCCCCATATAAAATTTAATATTTTGACTAAACATTATAAATATTTTCTGCTGACTCAAGAGCTGTACAAATTTAATAATAATTATCACTAGATTGTGCTGTTGAAAATGCATCGAAATATATTTATTTCATAAGCATTGTTGCAAAATTTACATTCAGGTAGGGAGTTACGATATAAACTACAAGAAATGTAGATTTAAAATGAGGCAACATATTATGAATTTTGTTTCTGTGAAAAAACAGAATTCTACAAATTTCATAACAATTTTTAATAAAATCTGCAACCAAATAACAATTCAATTTAATTTTGTATAGAATGAAAGAATAAGAATTAAATTTTGTATATACGAAAACGAGAGTTTCTTTGATATTCTTCCTTCCTTGTGTTTCCAGAGTTCCAAAAATTAAATGAATATTTTTAGTAAAATGTGCAATTAAATCAAGCGAAATATACTTTGCTAGATATTTAAAAAATTAGTACAATTTAATTCTTTTGCTAGAATAACATATTTTTGCGAAAATGGTTGCATATTTTTGTTTAAACAATAAGAAAATATTTTTGCCTGAATTTAAATTCGCGCATGCTCCATGGCTAGATTATCCTTGTTAGGTCGAATTACCAGGATCGCACTTCGCATGCGCGCTGCAGAATATAATGGCTTTTATCGATTTTTACATAATCTAATAGTAATTCATATCAAATTATTTTACACAAGTTTATTAACAATTTTTTATTCCTATGAAAGCATAAAGCTTGAAAAAGCCTACAGTACTGAATTTGCCCCCATATAAAATTTAATATTTTGACTAAACATTATAAATAGTATAGTATAGTATATTATAGTATTTTATTTTCCATGTATAGAAATAATTACATTTTTTTCTTTTTACATGTTTTTTTCCGACATTTATACCGTACTTAACATTAATCTTTATACTAAATATAATAATCCTATCTTTACATTTTTATTTACACTTTTATATATATACATATATTTACAAACTTATATACCTAAACGCTATACCTAAATACAATATTTTTACTTTATTTTTCACTATCTGCTTCCCTTACCTAATTGTTTTTCCTTTTCTTATTTTCAATACCCTTTTTCGCTAATTTCTCGAATTCTTTGCAATAATTGCATACTTCCTTTATCGGTTCTCCCCTTAGAATTTGTTTTAACGCCTTTTGTTGTTTCTCTTTTCCTTCTCTTAGTCCCAATAACTCTACTGCAACCCCCCAATCTTTTTTAATTTTTTCGACTGCTACCTTGCATTTCCATATATGTTCCAAAGTTTCCTCTTCTTACCTACATACCCTACACAAATTGTCTTTAAAACCTTTATTTTCTGTTTTTCCCATATTACCACATCTTATTCTTGCCCATTGCTTTTTTATCTTTGTACCTGTTTTTCTATCATCCCAATATTTTTCTCTTCCTAGTTGAGTTTTCCATTCCCCGTATTTGTCCCAGTATTTAGAACTGTCTATTTTGTGCCAGTCTGTCTGTATTTCTTGTTCTGTCATTGTTAACACTGCTCTATTTCCCTTTTCCCTAACTGCTAGTTTATCATTATTCCCTAATATCCATCCTGGACCTATTCCATCTCCTACTTTTCTAAAAGTTTTTACCACCCTTTTCCCCCACTCTGTTGGATATCCATTTTTTATCCCCCTTATTTCCTCCTTAAAGCATATCTTGGGTAATCTTTCCTCCTCCATTTCATTAATTTTCTGTAAGTAGTCATAAGCTTTTTCCAATTCTCAATTTCTAGACTTTTTCTACCTGCCTCCATTCTCCAGATATATGCTGGAGTGTTAATATTCAAGCCCATTGCCATTTTTGAGTATATACTTTGTAGCCTTTCTAATTCTTCCCACCTTTCCCAACCCCATATCTCTACTCCATACGAACTTGCTGATTTTACTATTGTGTCTAATAAGTACATACTTTGTTGTAGTCTATTTACTTTCCCTCTTCTCCATAGACCCCACACCGCGTTCACTGCTTTTTTTGCTTTATTTGCCATTCTTTTGATATGCATCGTATGTTTATTTTTCGTCGTAAACCAAAAACCCAAATACTTATATTCATTTACTACTTCGATTGATTCTCCCTTATATTTCCACGTTTCCTCTTTTTTTCTTTTCCCACCATTCCTAAATATCATAATTTTTATCTTTTTTTGTATTTACTTCCATTTCATTGGCTTTACTAAATTTTTCTAGATCACATAGCATCTTTCTTAATCCCTCTTTAATATCCGATACAGCTGCTACATCGTCCGCAAATTCTAGACAATAAATCTTTTCTTTTCCTATTACTGTCCCTCCCTCTTTATTCCTTTCCCAATTTTCCTCTAAATCCTCAATATAGATATTGAAAAGTGTAGGGCTTAACTGACATCCTTGCTAAACATTATAAATATTTTCTGCTGATTCCAGAGCTGTACAAATTTAATAATAATTATCACTAGATTGTGCTGTTGTAAATGCATCGAAATATATTTATTTCATAAGCATTGTTGCAAAATTTACATTCAGGTAGGGAGTTACGATATAAACTACAAGAAATGTAGATTTAAAATGAGGCAACACATTATGAATTTTGTTTCTGTGAAAAAACAGAATTCTACAAATTTCATAACAATTTTTAATAAAATCTGCAACCTAATAACAATTCAATTTAATTTTGTATAGAATGAAAGAATAAGAATTAAATTTTGTATATACAAAAACGAGAGTTTCTTTGATATTCTTCCTTTCTTGTGTTTCCAGAATTCCAAAAATTAAATGAATATTTTTAGTAAATTGTGCAATTAAATCAAGCGAAATATACTTTGCTAGATATTTAAAAAATTAGTACAATTTAATTAATTTGCTAAAATAACATATTTTTGCGAAAAACGTTGCATATTTTTGTTTAAACAATAAGAAAATATTTTGCGCTGAATTTAAATTCGCGCATGCTCCTTGGCTAGATGATCCTTGTTAGGTCGAATTACCAGGATCGCACTTCGCATGCGCGCTGCAGAATATAATGGCTTTTATCGATTTTTACATAATCTAATAGTAATTCATATCAAATTATTTACACAAGTTTATTAACAATTTTTTATTCCTATGAAAGCATAAAGCTTGAAAAAGCCTACAGTACTGAAGTTGCCCCCATATAAAATTTAATATTTTGACTAAACATTATAAATATTTTCTGCTGACTCAAGAGCTGTACAAATTTAATAATAATTATCACTAGATTGTGCTGTTGAAAATGCATCGAAATATATTTATTTCATAAGCATTGTTGCAAAATTTACATTCAGGTAGGGAGTTACGATATAAACTACAAGAAATGTAGATTTAAAATGAGGCAACATATTATGAATTTTGTTTCTGTGAAAAAACAGAATTCTACAAATTTCATAACAATTTTTAATAAAATCTGCAACCAAATAACAATTCAATTTAATTTTGTATAGAATGAAAGAATAAGAATTAAATTTTGTATATACGAAAACGAGAGTTTCTTTGATATTCTTCCTTCCTTGTGTTTCCAGAGTTCCAAAAATTAAATGAATATTTTTAGTAAAATGTGCAATTAAATCAAGCGAAATATACTTTGCTAGATATTTAAAAAATTAGTACAATTTAATTCTTTTGCTAGAATAACATATTTTTGCGAAAATGGTTGCATATTTTTGTTTAAACAATAAGAAAATATTTTTGCCTGAATTTAAATTCGCGCATGCTTTTTGGCTAGATGATCCTTGTTAGGTCGAATTACCAGGAACGCACTTCGCATGCGCGCTGCAGAATATAATTGCTTTTATCGATTTTTACATAATCTAATAGTAATTAATATCAAAGTATTTTACACAAGTTTATTAACAATTTTTTATTCCTATGAAAGCATAAACCTTGAAAAAGCCTACAGTACTGAATTTGTCCCCATATAAAATTTAATATTTTGACTAAACATTATAAATAGTATAGTATAGTATAGTATAGTATTTTATTTTCCATGTATAGAAATAATTACATTTTTTTCTTTTTACATGTTTTTTTCCGACATTTATACCGCACTTAACATTAATCTTTATACTAAATATAATAATCCTATCTTTACATTTTTATTTACACTTTTATATATATACATATATTTACAAACTTATATACCTAAACGCTATACCTAAATACAATATTTTTACTTTATTTTTCACTATCTGCTTCCCTTACCTAATTGTTTTTCCTTTTCTCATTTTCAATACCCTTTTTCGCTAATTTCTCGAATTCTTTGCAATAATTGCATACTTCCTTTATCGGTTCTCCCCTTAGAATTTGTTTTAACGCCTTTTGTTGTTTCTCTTTTCCTTCTCTTAGTCCCAATAACTCTACTGCAACCCCCCAATCTTTTTTAATTTTTTCGACTGCTACCTTCCATTTCCATATATGTTCCAAAGTTTCCTCTTCTTCCCTACATACCCTACACAAATTGTCTTTAAAACCTTTATTTTCTGTTTTTCCCATATTACCACGTCTTATTCTTGCCCATTGCTCTTTTATCTTTCTACCTGTTTTTCTATCATCCCAATATTTTTCTCTTCCTAGTTGAGTTTTCCATTCCCCGTATTTGTCCCAGTATTTAGAACTGTCTATTTTGTGCCAGTCTGTCTGTATTTCTTGTTCTGTCATTGTTAACACTGCTCTATTTCCCTTTTCCCTAACTGCTAGTTTATCATTATTCCCTAATATCCATCCTGGACCTATTCCATCTCCTACTTTTCTAAAAGTTTTTACCACCCTTTTCCCCCACTCTGTTGGATATCCATTTTTTATCCCCCTTATTTCCTCCTTAAAGCATATCTTGGGTAATCTTTCCTCCTCCATTTCATTAATTTTCTGTAAGTAGTCATAAGCTTTTTCCAATTCTCAATTTCTAGACTTTTTCTACCTGCCTCCATTCTCCAGATATATGCTGGAGTGTTAATATTCAAGCCCATTGCCATTTTTGAGTATATACTTTGTAGCCTTTCTAATTCTTCCCACCTTTCCCAACCCCATATCTCTACTCCATACGAACTTGCTGATTTTACTATTGTGTCTAATAAGTACATACTTGTTGTAGTCTATTTACTTTCCCTCTTCTCCATAGACCCCACACCGCGTTCACTGCTTTTTTTGCTTTATTTGCCATTCTTTTGATATGCATCGTATGTTTATTTTTCGTCGTAAACCAAAAACCCAAATACTTATATTCATTTACTACTTCGATTGATTCTCCCTTATATTTCCACGTTTCCTCTTTTTTTCTTTTCCCACCATTCCTAAATATCATAATTTTTATCTTTTTTTGTATTTACTTCCATTTCATTGGCTTTACTAAATTTTTCTAGATCACATAGCATCTTTCTTAATCCCTCTTTAATATCCGATACAGCTGCTACATCGTCCGCAAATTCTAGACAATAAATCTTTTCTTTTCCTATTACTGTCCCTCCCTCTTTATTCCTTTCCCAATTTTCCTCTAAATCCTCAATATAGATATTGAAAAGTGTAGGGCTTAACTGACATCCTTGCTAAACATTATAAATATTTTCTGCTGATTCCAGAGCTGTACAAATTTAATAATAATTATCACTAGATTGTGCTGTTGTAAATGCATCGAAATATATTTATTTCATAAGCATTGTTGCAAAATTTACATTCAGGTAGGGAGTTACGATATAAACTACAAGAAATGTAGATTTAAAATGAGGCAACACATTATGAATTTTGTTTCTGTGAAAAAACAGAATTCTACAAATTTCATAACAATTTTTAATAAAATCTGCAACCAAATAACAATTCAATTTAATTTTGTATAGAATGAAAGAATAAGAATTAAATTTTGTATATACAAAACGAGAGTTTCTTTGATATTCTTCCTTCCTTGTGTTTCCAGAGTTCCAAAAATTAAATGAATATTTTTAGTAAAATGTGCAATTAAATCAAGCGAAATATACTCTGCTAGATATTTAAAAAATTAGTACAATTTAATTTATTTGCTAGTATAACATATTTTTGCGAAAATGGTTCCATATTTTTGTTTAAACAATAAGAAAATATTTTGGCCTGAATTTAAATTCGCACATGCTCCTTGGCTAGATGATCCTTGTTAGGTCGAATTACCAGGATCACACTTCGCATGCGCGCTGCAGAATATAATTGCTTTTATCGATTTTTACATAATCTAATAGTAATTCATATCAAAGTATTTTACACAAGTTTATTAACAATTTTTTATTCCTATGAAAGCATAAACCTTGAAAAAGCCTACAGTACTGAAGTTGCCCCCATATAATATTTAATATTTTGACTAAACATTATAAATATTTTCTGCTGACTCAAGAGCTGTACAAATTTAATAATAATTATCACTAGATTGTGCTGTTGAAAATGCATCGAAATATATTTATTTCATAAGCATTGTTGCAAAATTTACATTCAGGTAGGGAGTTACGATATAAACTACAAGAAATGTAGATTTAAAATGAGGCAACACATTATGAATTTTGTTTCTCTAAAAAAACATAATTCCACAAATTTCATAACAATTTTTAATAAAATCTGCAACCAAATAACAATTCAATTTAATTTTGTATAGAATGAAAGAATAAGAATTAAATTTTGTATATACAAAAACGAGAGTTTCTTTGATATTCTTCCTTTCTTGTGTTTCCAGAATTCCAAAAATTAAATGAATATTTTTAGTAAATTGTGCAATTAAATCAAGCGAAATATACTTTGCTAGATATTTAAAAAATTAGTACAATTTAATTAATTTGCTAAAATAACATATTTTTGCGAAAAACGTTGCATATTTTTGTTTAAACAATAAGAAAATATTTTGCGCTGAATTTAAATTCGCGCATGCTCCTTGGCTAGATGATCCTTGTTAGGTCGAATTACCAGGATCGCACTTCGCATGCGCGCTGCAGAATATAATGGCTTTTATCGATTTTTACATAATCTAATAGTAATTCATATCAAATTATTTACACAAGTTTATTAACAATTTTTTATTCCTATGAAAGCATAAAGCTTGAAAAAGCCTACAGTACTGAAGTTGCCCCCCATATAAAATTTAATATTTTGACTAAACATTATAAATATTTTCTGCTGACTCAAGAGCTGTACAAATTTAATAATAATTATCACTAGATTGTGCCTGTTGAAAATGCATCGAAATATATTTATTTCATAAGCATTGTTGCAAAATTTACATTCAGGTAGGGAGTTACGATATAAACTACAAGAAATGTAGATTTAAAATGAGGCAACATATTATGAATTTTGTTTCTGTAAAAAAACATAATGCCACAAATTTCATAACAATTTTTAATAAAATCTGCAACCAAATAACAATTCAATTTAATTTTGTATAGAATGAAAGAATAAGAATTAAATTTTGTATATACAAAAACGAGAGTTTCTTTGATATTCTTCCTTTCTTGTGTTTCCAGAGTTCCAAAAATTAAATGAATATTTTTAGTAAAATGGGCAATTAAATCAAGCGAAATATACTTTGCTAGATATTTAAAAAATTAGTACAATTTAATTCATTTGCTAGAATAACATATTTTTGCGAAAATGGTTGCATATTTTTGTTTAAACAATAAGAAAATATTTTGGCCTGAATTTAAATTCGCGCATGCTTTTTGGCTAGATGATCCTTGTTAGGTCGAATTACCAGGAACGCACTTCGCATGCGCGCTGCAGAATATAATTGCTTTTATCGATTTTTACATAATCTAATAGTAATTCATATCAAAGTATTTTACACAAGTTTATTAACAATTTTTTATTCCTATGAAAGCATAAACCTTGAAAAAGCCTACAGTACTGAATTTGTCCCCATATAAAATTTAATATTTTGACTAAACATTATAAATAGTATAGTATAGTATAGTATAGTATTTTATTTTCCATGTATAGAAATAATTACATTTTTTTCTTTTTACATGTTTTTTTCCGACATTTATACCGCACTTAACATTAATCTTTATACTAAATATAATAATCCTATCTTTACATTTTTATTTACACTTTTATATATATACTGTAACGGTATTTTTAATTAAATAAATATTAATATATCGTTATTCACTAAATTACCAAGTATAATAGTCAATAAGCATGTTAAAGACTATATCTCGTGAGGAGGTTGGAAATAGGAAAATGTTGGCATTATTATTAATTAACAATATACGACCGAATTCGAATAACTAAATAAGCAAACTTTATTCGTTAATACTTAATACAAATTATGTACATCTTAATTCTAACCAATATTTGATCGTTACGCGAACATTTTCTAATATTCTCAAACGCGTGGTACACAAATCCCTTTGACCGTTAATATGGCGTCGGTTTAGCCTCGCGTACCTTGATAGATACGCGTCAGCATCACCGTGGCGCCGATATTATTTGAAAATAAAATAACGACTCAGGTCGTCACCGCACGCACCCGGTCGCACTGCCTTTCGGCGTGCGGGATCAGGGCAATGCAGGAGAACCAATGAGTACAGATATAATAATAGTAAATTAAAATAATAATAAAATTAACTTTACCGGAATCTTTACCATAATACGTGGCTTCTTCATATCGACAATAGGCGAGTATCAAATCACGACTGAATGTTAAGAGATCGAAGGGAACAAGAAAAGATCGCAGGATCTCGTCGGTTTTATTACAACACCGACGCTTTTCCCACTCACGATCCCTCGATTGCTGGAGCATGCTGATTGGACATCCTCAGCATGCGCCGAAAAATCGCGATGTCACGGACAACATGTCAGCCGCGCGAAAATCAAAAATATATATTGAGTGAAGGCAGGTGTTCATTGCAGACACCTCCTAACACCCAACATGTAGCCTCCACCTCCATGATCTCGATACGCACCTCAAGAATCCCCTCCACAAGTGCTTTCTACTCGTGGAGGCACGAATCATATCCCAAGCGCAGCACGGGTTGCAGTGCTACTCACGGTTCGCATGCGCGAACCGCCCCGAGTCATGCTACTATTTGCTGAGATTTGCACGGCGCATTAAATGCGCGAAATATGAATTTTTCATTTAATATATTATAAACAATTTTAATATTCCTTATAATTACTAATTCTATTTAAATAACCTAGCGCTCTCGCAAGGTGGTGACTGCGGTGTCGAACGAAGCGTCTACGGATGGTGAGCTGTCGATGAGCTTGGACGCATCTCCTTGCAAGCACCCCTTTAGATAATGGAGCTTGACGACTGGTGTTAAGGAATCATCCTTGACAATCAAGCTCTCAAACATGTCCCAGAACTTAGGCCAGTCAGCGAAATCTCCTTGAATGTCGGTAACGGGATGTCTGGGAGCCTCTTTGACACCGAACTTTGTTGAGCTGGTTGAGCGGTGGTTGGTGCAGGCAGTTGAGATTCAGCCCTGGCTACTGCCCGTCGAACGAGTGAGAGCAACCGTAATACCTTCAGCTTGACCTTGTCCTTGAAATAAGGAAGCCTTTGGACGCTGGCGGGACAGTTTTGCATAATGAGGTTATGCTCCTCATTAAACTCCTTCATCTGCTCCTCGGCTTCAGCGAGGATTGTCTCGAGCTCTCTCCCAGAGAGTTGCGGTGCCTGTTCCAACTGAGCCAT